>CM060479.1:24794808-25197308 GCA_030544235.1 Lepturacanthus savala | reverse complement strand
CTTCCCTGGTCCGGGATTCGCCGGCCTGTCGTCCCAACGCCACCAACGCTCCTACTCTGTCCCCAAGAAGTTTGGCGAGTGTGGCTACCAGACAAGTGATCCTCCCCGCAGCGCAACTCTGGATCGCATACAGGCACGACAGGAAGTTTCTCAGTCGTAGACCTAGTAGTGACTTTGTTGAATACCAGATACATCTCGCTAATTTTTTATTTTTAATCTGCAGGCCTGCAACAATCATGGCCTTTCCCGAACAGGAAGAACCCCCGGGTCCTGCACATCGTCGACCAATCGCATTGATCCCAGTGTTCTCTCAGATCCCGCCCATGTGTCTCATCCTTCATCGATACTGGCTACAGTCTTCTGGGTGGCGGTGTCACTCATGGAGTCAGACTTCGAGTTTGAGTATCAGATGTCGCTTCGCCTTGTTCACAAGCTCCTGTCAAAGGTAGACCAGTATAACCAGTAATGTACTGGTTATACAAACGCGAGGTGAAAAAGTATATAAATAAACAGATAAGAGCAGATGAGTCTAAAACCCCCTGAAAGCTTTGTCACCTACTGGTGATTAGACCAAGACATTTAAACTGAGGTACCAGCCAAACCATCATAAGAGCCTGTGCAGTATAAGCAATGATTTATGCTACATAAGTTTATCTGCCAAGCTTTAAAAAGAAAATGTAGGACAAAAGCATTTCATAAGACCATTCCTGTGACCTAGCTTCATTTAAACCATGAAAAACTCTTATTTCTCAGGTGCCCTTAGACAGAGCAGAGAACCGCGAGCGGCTAGAGAAGCTGCAGGCTCAGCTGAGGTGGAGCGGTTTCTCTGGCATCCAGCAGCTTCTGTTGAAGGGTTTCACCTCGCAGGCCACCTCTGACCTCACCCTGCAGCTCTTCTGCCAACTCACGCCGGTCTCCCGAGTGCCCGTCGTTGACAGCTCACAGTCTATAGGTAGGCCCTAGGGATCACAGTAGTAATATTTTGTGAGCTTTTAAGTCTTTGTAAGCTCAGTCACTGATATATTTTTATTTATACCCAGGAATGTTGAAGTTTAGCCTCCCCCCTCTCTGCAGGTTTCCCTCTAAACGTGTTGTGTCTGCTGCCTCACCTGGTGCAGCACTTTGGCCATCCAACCCAGTTTTGTAAGGAGAGCGCTGAGAGGATCGCACAGGTACTATTTAATACTTCTGTTGAGCTTTACTTTAGCAGCTAACTTGAGTTTCCGTGGGTTTATGCAAGTTTACTTTTAGGTTAGGTAATTTCTTGATTAGACATTAAAGAAAAACAACCTTGTGGATTAAACATGATCATAAAAAGCATCATGTTCTGCCTCTTTCGCTCTCTTGTTGCTTTTTCTCAGGTGTGTTTGGTGGAAAAGAACACAAAACTGTCCCATTTGGCCCACGTGATGACTCTCTATAAGACGCGCTCCTACACACGAGACCCTTTCTCCTGGGTCAGTGTGGTTTGTCGCTACCTTCATGAGGCTTTCTCTGACATCACACTCAACATGGTCACCTACATGGCTGAGGTACGTGCTGATATGTTCTAATATGCTGTATTGAGCTAAAATCATTGCATTTCAGGACGATTTGACCTTGATTATGATATCATAGTAATACAGCAATAAACAATATATTACAATAAATCTAAACTATAATACACCATGGTATCTGTGACTACAAAAGAGAAAATACCCCTCAAAAGGCAAAAAGCAGTAATTATGTAGTTATTCACTCCATCAAGGTGTTTCACAAAATCCACTTTGACTCCCGGCCAGGGAATCTGTGTTGTATGTCATCTGTAATCTCAAAAGAATATATATCTTTTTTTTTAATCAATATTTGGCCTATTGTATTAATATAATAATAATGTATCACAGGAGGAAGGATTATGCGATATTGTGATATTGTTATTTTTTTTCCCATCCCTAGTTAAGATGCAAGTTGTCACAGTCTCTATGATACACACCAGAAGTATAGTTTAAAAACTTGAATGTTTTCTGTTCAGTTATCTGGCATTTGATTAAAGGATGATCCAGGCACCTACATTCTGGTGCCACATTAGTTTTACAACCATTGACATTTCCTCCTTAGCAATGTAAATGTTGTGGTTTTATCACCCATTGAGTGTCCCTCTTATCTCCTAGCTGCTGGATAAGGGCCTCCCCAGCATGCAGCAGTCTCTCCTCCAGATCATCTACTGCCTGCTTAGCCACATGGATCTGACAGCAGTACAAGTCAAACAGTTCAATGCTGATGTCACAAAAACCATTGAGAAGTATGTCCAGGTAAGTGTTCTACAGGGCTCTGTATTAGCTGAAGCCTACTCCACTACTCTCTGTGTTGTTGTGTTATATACAGTAAAGGGGGCAGTGCTTAGTCTCTTATACTGTATGTCTGTCATGTGAATTGATAGACGGTGCACTGGAAAGACGCCTTAAACATCTTGAAGCTTGTGGTATCACGCTCTGCCAGTCTGGTCCATCCAGTGTACGGCCACACGCAGGGTGACCTTTCCAACCTGGAGGTCAGCAGGGTGTGGGACGGTTCGGCCAAGGCTCTGCCTGGCAAAACGCTGGACTTCACCTTTGACATCTCTGAGGTGAGGAGGAAACCATTGCTGAAGCTTGTCGTAAATGTTTGCGACATGCAAACCATTCAGACATTTACATATAGGCCTGCTTCTCCTTTTCCTCAACAGACCCCGGTGATTGGGCGTAGGTTTGATGAGCTCCAGGGGTCAGGGGTCAGAGAGGGGAAGGCCAGAGCCATGGCTGTAACCCGCAGCACCTCCTCTACCTCCTCTGGATCCAACTCCAACACCATCCTGGTGCCCGTCAGCTGGAGGCGACCTCAATCATCTCAGGTAAACTTCCATCTTACCATTAATCTACCTGATAGATCTAATCACATACTGTCTCACATACTGCCTCACACTATTCTTTGTTGTGACACCAAAATACTTTATCTTTGCAAATACTTTGTCCTAGTTTGTCCAAACATTTAAAATAGTTTTGTACCTGTGTAAATACAAAATTTATGGAGCTATTAAAAATGAACAATCCAAACAAAATGGAGTTTGATAACAGTTTGTGTCAATTCCCTCTTGGATTAATACTCTTCTATTTCTCGCCATCTTTCTCCTATAGAAAAGAACCAGAGAGAAGCTGGTGAACGTTCTGTCTCTTTGCGGACAAGAAGTTGGACTCACCAAGAACCCATCTGTAAGCTACCTGCTTTTTATAGTAACAGCCAAATATCCATGGAGTATAATGTCCTATCATTTATTAAACACTTTTTTTGTTCCTTCTCATCAGGTGATCTTCTCATCATGTGGTGACCTGGACATGATGATGGAGGTACGGGAGAGTGGCGTGTCATCGGAGGAAGGCGGAACCAGAGAGGACACACTAGACGACACAGCCAGTGAGCAGCAATTCAGGGTATTCCGAGACTTTGACTTCCTGGATGTAGAGCTGGAGGATGGAGAGGTGAGATGTGCACAAGTGGTTTCTTGTTTCTTTGCTGTTGGAGTAATATTTTGTCAATAACTGATTTATAGCACTCTCTTTCCTTCCTTTTTATCTTTTAACACAGATATTTAATTTTCACCTGTCTTTCTTCAATATAAAATATATTTGAAATGTATTTTTCTGTCTCTCCTCCTTGTCTCTCTCCATCTAACTCTGTGTCTCTCTCTCTCTCCCCCTCGCTGCCTAGGAGCTCCAGGTAAGGTCTCTCACACTGAGCACTTACATAAGCCTTTATCAGCGCTGTGGTGTTGCTGCCTTTTTTTCATACTGAAAAACAAACAGGGAGATTGTGTTTCATTATACTCTCAAAACTTGGTTGCCCAACTACATTTCTACAATTTTTCTATCTGGTAAAATGGAGATAAATGATGAAACATTTTTCTTGGTATAAAGATTATACCATTAAACAGAAATACCTTTCCAGTATAATCCTAAACCATGATAACAGTTATTTTTTGCATCTTGTGCTTGTCATCACACACTCTTACACGATAATCATTCATTATCTTGACAGTTAACATGAATGTTCTCTTCTCACAGCGGTGAAAGTTGCTACTACCGTTGCCCCTGTCCTTGTCTTCCAATCTGTATGTGTGTGTTTTGTCTAGGGTGAGACCGTTGATAACTTTAATTGGGGCGTGCGTCGGCGATCGCTGGACAGCACAGAACTGGGTGACCTGTTGGAGGAGAGTCAGCATTCAGGCAGCACCCCCAGCCTGGGCCACGAGGATCCCCACGATTCAGATGAGTCCTCAGAGGAAGAAGAGTCCTCGACGAGCCAGAGCCTCTCTCACTCTCAACTTGTACGTAGCCTTAACTGTTGGGATCAATATAACAATCACTTCAGCCTGGAAACCTTTGAATTGAGAAATTTGTTGTTGTACTTAGCTTATTTGATTTAATGTTATTCTTTGCATGTTTGTATATATTTATACGTATACAGTTGTAATAATTGTGATATCCCTGGTTTGACTTCCTGTTCCAGACTAACCCCTCTCCATCTGATGAGACCAATCACACTGACTCTCTGTCTACTTCTTATGACACATCTGCTGACCCACAGTCTTTCAATGCCACCACACCGGGCCAGGGAGCCCTCCATGATGATCACATCGGCCTTTATGTGAGGAATGAATCATAAAAACATGCCCGTACATATTCCTACAGACGGATCTGTTACCATCTCTAACTTATCATGTCTGTCCACTCAGGTGAGAGATCGTGGTGAAGATGAAGACACACATCCTCAGGACGACGAACTCTCACTGAGCACAAATGAGCTTCCTCACGGCTCGGACTGTGGTGAGAGCTTCACCCTTGAGTTGCCAGGACAACCTCAGGATCAGCTGGCCAATCTGGACCACAGGCTCAACGCAGACTACTGCCAACCACCGCTGGACTTTCTAGATCCAAACTGTCTGCCCAGGTGAATGTGACAGAAAAGGAAACCCTTTATCAAATGGCAGATTGACTGATAATTGGGACTAAACCTGCACCAAACTGCACCTTATGAGTCTATTTTATTTTGATTTGTCATGTAATGTGTCTGCCGGATGATAATTAGCCAAACAACTAAATTGAAACAATGTTGTATACATTGGTAAAGTAAAGGTACATGAAAATTAACAGTATTAATCAACACCCTACATTAAGATCAGGATTAAAATTCTTTAGAAATTTAAGCAATAACCATGAATTCATTGTGATTAGATATGTCTGTAATCCTACTCAGTGAGGGGCATCATATTTAATCATATTTAAAGCTAGATTAAAAAACAAGTACCAAACAGTACCAGATATCTACATCTACATGCCACACTTTCTATTGCATTATCCACTTCATATCTTCCCATGAATAAACGGGCACTTGATTTTGATATAAAACACCTTTTTTTGTGAAGGTATCAAACCTATTTTTGTGCCCCCATTTCTTTCCCATTTCCATGGCGACAGCTTACGTGATGATGTAGATGACTTGGAAGACCTTGGTTTTCCTCCTCCCCCCTCTCCATTTTTCTCCGCCATCTTGGCAGCGTTCCAACCCATAGTGTGTGACGATGCGGAGGAGGCGTGGCGCTGTCATATCAACCAGCTGGTGACAGACCTAGATGGGTCCTGTGCCGTCTACACCTTTCAAGTCTTCTCATCCCTCTTTAAGGTAAATCACAGAATCATTTCACTGTAATTATTAATAATCCATCAAACTGAGCATGTAGATATTTGTCTGTGTATTTCTGCTTTTGACTCTTTTTTTAAATAGCCACTAGAATTTACATGCATGTGTGTGCAACAGTATAATCATTCCTCCGCCTTTCTCCCTTACCCAGAACATCCAGGGTAAATTCTGCATCCTGACAACTGATGTTGCCACTTACCTTGGAGAGGGCCTAAGGGGCATCGGATCAAAGTTTCTCAGATCCTCACAAATGCTAACCACATGCTCAGATTGTCCAACAATCTACATTGATGCTGACACTGTGAGTATTGCTGCCAAACATGCAGTAATTGTCCTGGGAAGTGCTGTTGATCATGTTCATAGCCTGGACTCATTTTTTCACCTCCTCCTTCTTGTCTAGATCATGTCTTATGGTCTCCTTGAGAAGATGAAGTTCAGTGCGCTGGAACTGCAGGAGTATCTGGATACCTACAACACCAAAGAGGAGGCTGCTGTATCGGTAACTCACTCGATATATATTATTATTGACAAATTTTTGAACAAAACACTGATGTTTTGTTCATGCAAATATGTGACAGACATAATATTCATAATATTCATCAACCCCTCCCTCTTTTTCACTTTTCCTTCAGTGGCTGAGGAACTGTAAGGACACGTTTCCCAGGTGCCCCGGTGACAGTGTGGTTACCTGCCAGCCCGGAGACTCAGAAGAGAAGGTACGGACAACCCGCTTTCGAGTTATTTACTGAAGTTTTCTTCATCTGTGTTTCATATCTCCGACTTATCTCTTTGCCTCTTTGCTTTTGTATAATTTTGTCAAGACTGAAAAGTTTTGCTCTCTTTGCACGTTTGCTGTGTGTTACCTTCCTTTACCCCAGCCACAGAGGATTTACTTAAATCTGAAGTGGTCTGAATTTGTATACACCGTGGACGAATTCATGGTCACTAGAATGTGAATAGTCATGGTTTATACTCTGCTGCGCATGTGTTTGATTGACGCTTTGTCTTCCTCTCACCTCACTCTTGATGCCCTAACATGCTCTCTCGCTGTCTAGCAAATGGAGTCTCTTGCAGTAAGTTCTCTTCAAAGTTTCTTCACTTCACTGCCTTAGATACCTCCTTAATAAACTTAGTTTACTTTGCACAAGACAATCAGCTAGTTGTGTTACTGCGTGTTTGTATTCCTTTGCATGTATATGTGTGTGTTGAGAAATTTTGTGGCGTTGCTGTTGTGTTAGTGTGTGTCCTCTGCTGCCGATCAACCTGACCCTGTTTCTGCATTCATGTCTTCTAGCAACTGGAGCTTTGCCAGAGGCTCTACAAGCTGCATTTTCAGCTCCTTCTACTCTTCCAGTCCTACTGCTCACTCATTGGTCAAGTTCACGCCATCAGCTCCGTGCCAGAGGTAAGCCAAGTCGGACTTCATAAAGACATTAAAAACAGAGAGTTCTTTTATTAGTTATGCTGTGCCTACAGTATTCTCTTACAATAGATGTAAAAAGATAATGTGTAGACAGAATCAAATGGATTCTATACAGGTGTTGTGGATATTTTTCTATTTGAGTATTGGTTGTGAAACATAAGATGACTTTGTGGTCATTATGATTGATTAGCAACATAGACCGAACCAAAACTGGATTTCTAAGTCAATATTACGGAAGCCTTAATGGGTTGTCATTATTTTAATGCCATTAACTCAGAACACAAAATAATTATTTAGTTTTGTCATAATAAAGAATTCATTTATCAACTGTATTGTAAGCCAATGCTGTTGAACCTAGCTTTAGTGTTAAAATAAAGCACTTCTGTGTTTCAAATTAGTGAAACTTATTTTTCCACAGATTCCACAATGTGCTGTAAGATAAGATTGTTCTGTATTGTTCTGATTTTTTATCTATTCTAGGTCTATTTGTATATATTAATTTAATTGCCCACAACCTGAAAAATAATTATTATTCACTATTATTACTATTAAGTTAATCAACCCCAGGTCATAAATTAACTCATCACAAAAGTTTTTTGAAGTTAACTGCATTGAAATAATAATTACAACTGTAGTCAGTTAGGTGTTCAAGTTATCCTTCCAGTATCCATCTTTGGAGGAGAAAAAAAAGTAAATATTCATTAGATATATATATTTTTTTACAAACAAACATCCCTCAAATTTTATTTATTAAAAACAAATGTCATTGTATATAAATGTTTTAAAATTCCACTGATCTGAAGAAAACACTGGTCGTAAATCTCTTGCATTGAATTTAGCGATATAAATGTTCCGTCTGTGATTATATAAAAGCGCTCATACACAAACGCACTCGAGCACCATCTGTTCCCCTCCCACCTGATAGCTGCTGAACATGTCACGAGAGCTCACCGATCTGAAGACCAGCCTGCAGGCGGCGGAGGCGGCTGTAGCCAGTGACCTGGAACACAAACACTTGGCCCACACTCACGCACACGCCACCCAGGTGGCAGCCATGGTCGTGCCCAGCTTCCCCACCTCAGAGGCAGCGGTGAAGGCCATACTGGAGTGCCTTAAGAACCACGAGTTCACCAAAGCTGTCCGCTATATCCAGGAGTGCAGGTGAGAAACATTTCACTGTTACCCAAAAGATTTCACTGTTACCCAGGGTTCCTAGCGGGTATAAAAAGGCTTAAAATATTGGATGTATGAATTTGGAAATAATACCTTAAAAAGACTTGAAAAAGTCTTGAATTTTTATATCTGGGTCTTTAAATTTCTCTGTATTGCATTCTTTTCAGCATCTCTTCAGGGCAGTGTTCACATAAATAGAGTATAAGAGTATATAACAACATCTTTATACTCTGATATATTATAATATTACTGTCAACTTCCCTTGCCATATTATGTTTTACCAGAAAACAGTGTCTCCACATCATCAATGTACCGTCATTTGCTGTGTTCGTGTTAGGGACCATCTGCAAGTTACATTTCAGAATGAATTATTTTATGAAAAATGTGTGCCAAAAATTAACAAAATGACTTTTCCCTACTCTGTTTGCTGTAGAACATCATATACACAATGTCCTAAGTACTACAGGTGAGGTTTTAGTGAAAAAATATTCTATATGGACGTATGTAATATGCTTTCAATACCTGAAAATATTCTCTAATCAATTGATAGACTTTTTATCGAAGAGATCACTGCAAAGAGTGTGGAGCTAAGAAGGTGACTGGGATCTCAATTTTGTCCCATTTTTATTTATTTTGTGGATTTGTTCAGGACTGATTGAAATAAATTAACAAATTAAAAAAAAATGATTTCCTTTGCTGGTAAGTTTGTGAAATAGGTATTAAATTTTATAAAATAATCTGAAAAGTTTGAAAAAGACATTAATCTAACTTGAAAAAACTCGTAGGAACCCTGGTTACTGTATCCTTCAGAACCAAATTCTAAGTCGCACCGTAAAGACTTTGAATCATCAGCTGTGTATTTGTATAACATCAGCACACCTGCTTTTATCTCCCTCGTTACAGGGAGCAATGGCCCAATGGGGTGTTTGGGGGCAGCTCGGAGACCGAGGTCCAGACGCTCATCAACGTCTACTTCCGCCACCAGACGCTGGGCCAGACCGGCACCATCGCGCTGGTCGGCTCCCGGCAGGACCTCAGCCTGATCTGCTCCAAGCTGCTGGAGCTCAACGGGGAGATCCGTGACATGATCCGCCGCGCCCAGGGCTACCGGGTCGTCACCACCTACCTCCCCGAATCCAGCGCCTCCGGGACCAGCCTCTGACAGGACCTCAGGAGCCCCCCTCCCCCTCCTTCCCCACCTTTACCCCCCCTGCCGCTGCAGCCCATGACCCTCCCGAAAGCGCCCGCACATCCCAGCCGTACGCCACCTCAGCCCGCTCTGACGGAGGAGGCCCAGCACCCTCACACATGGCCGCTGCCTCCTCCCATGTGTCTGCTGCCGCGGCTGCAGAGCTCCAGACAGATTCCTGGCTACCACCCTGCACAACACTAGCACCCGATCCATATTCAGACCAAAGCCTTTCTCCGCTCTCCTCATCCTCATCTGCTGCAGATTCTGATGCTTCTTCACTTGATTTTCCCAAACCCCCAAACTTGCTTTCATCTGATAGCTGCTGGAACACACCAGAGTCAGAGAGGAGTCCTCATGAGAATGGTAGTCGTCATTATCCTTATAGAGGACACTCCTCCTCCCATAGTTCACCACTGCTACATTTACACAGCAGCAAACACACCAAATCATGTTTTACATCCAACACGCTGCCCACTGTAGCCTCAGAACCCACACTGCTCAAATACTCCAATGCATCACCTGCTGCCCCTCAGGGCTCCCATCTTCCCTATTTTCCTTGCTCTCCATACAAACACTCAAGTCCGTCCCCGGTTCTGGACCCGGGCCACGATCCAGTGTTAACCCACGGCCCTGCCCGGTCCTCACCCCTCCTCCCCGTTCCCCTGCCTCCCCCATCCTGTCCCGCCAACCCCAGAGAGGCTACGGCGTGGGGTTGTTGCTGCTCCTTCGGTGGAGCCGCTGCACCCTTATCTCACTACCTGGGGAAGGTGGGGCACGCCGCTCTGCCCCTGCTGAAAGCCGGGGGGCTCCTGAACGACGAACCCTCAGACGTCCAAACCTGAGACACTAAACCTTTAACCGTGCCAGAGGTCTTTAAAAGCTTAAACCTCTGAAGTTGACAGTTGCCAGAGATATAAAAGAAAATAAGACTTAGAAACTTAGAGACTTAGAAAAGAAAATAGAGTTAGAATACAGTGAGTCGTGTCCCAGACCTGATGGATGCATCACTGAACCCACTGGATACTACAGACTGCTGCCTGCTGTTGAAGATGACCTGTGATTCTATCCGAGAGCCAACTACGCTTTATATGTTGTAAGATCGATGTGCTCCTAATATAAAATTCTGCTTGATGGTCGTCATTCAGTATCTAATCCGCTCCTCACCTGAGGAACTCACCGTGAAGACTCTTTATCATGGATTTTTAACTGGCTTCCCAGAGGAACTCAGAAGACCTGATTGAACTTGACTTGACTGTTGCTGCCTCCTTCACGAAGGAACTCGTCTGCTGGCCGTGTCGCCAGAGACCCGTGAGGAAAACTCACCTGTTACACTTATGCGTGACATCACCGGTCGAGTTTTCGTTATTGCACTAAGTGGTTTTTGGTATTAGAGTTTTTAAAAAAAAAATGTTACAGGAAAAGAGGTTCTGTTGCTGTTTGTTTTGTTACCATGAGAGAAAAGGCTCCTCACTTATACTGAGAAGGAAAAAGCCTAAAGCTGGAGCAACCTTTCTCTCTCCTATTTGCGTCTACTGTTTCGAGGCCTCCTCTGGAGGAAAATTGTGCAATGCATGACCCAGTTGAATGCTTTCTACTGTACTAGCGTCCCTTTTGCGCCCTAAAAAAAAAGTCTGACCTCTTCCGACTTGACTGAAAGATTGATCGACAAAAAGCGGACGCCGAATATTCAAGTGTAATTCCTTATGCTGCCCTTTCTCTATTTATATTCTGTATCAGTGAACAAGCTCGTCTTCTGACTACTGTTGTTAACATTGGTAGACTGTTCATGCCGTTATCTGTGCGCGGCGTGCGTTCCTCTGTGGTTAGTGTTAGCATCATTAGTGGGTGTATACACTGTATAATTCTCACTGTCCTACACTGTATCACGTTGACCTTATATGCGCTCACATGCCGAGAGGATGGTGCATGTATACACTCAAATATTTTGTCTCCTTGTCTGTAAACTGTTAATAGATCTGGGCACACAACCATTGTAGCATTTGTTTGTGTGTGTTTGTAGTTACCTTACACGTAAGGGAAATGCTGACATTCAGCGATCATTGATGTTCAAAACGAATCCCCCCCGTGCTACTACTGAAGTCCAACACTTCCTGTCGTCAGCCCCTTTTTTTGTGACACCTCACGACCTTGTTTCCCTTTTAGCAGTTACTTGCCCTTTGCTGTACAAATATCTTTTTTCCTATTTATATGTGATCCGCTATAAATCAACACTCATTCGACTTAGGTTTTTTTTTTATTGATGTTTGTTCTCCCGAATCAAACTGCCATGCATGCATCTTCTGTGTACTGTATGGAGTGTTTGAAGTATTTATTAACAGAATCATATTTTATCTGAAAGATATGTTTGTATGAGTTACAAAAGGGAGCTTTAAGCTCATGCGGGTATGTTTTGTGTTTTTTGGTTGTTTTTTCTGTGTGGGAGGACGCGTGTGTGCATGCCAAACAAGAAATTGCACATTTTTAAAGCTTTTTAGATGAAGACTGTAGTTGTTTTTTTCACCTTGTAAATACTTTTACAGCCTTTGTGAAGTTGTTTTTGAGTTGATGCTCTGTACAAGTTGGTGTCAAAGTAAAAGACATATCAAAATGAGTTTCTGCTGGATTTCATTCAACAGCTTCCATCACATTACATTCTTTATTTTTAAAGTAGAACTGTAATAAGTCAATGAATTGACATAAAATTAATAGCAGTTTGGAGTCATTTAGGGTATCTGAGTATCTGATTCCAGCTTCTTGAATGTGAATATGTTCAGATGTAGTTTTCTATGATGAAAAAATATATGGCTGCATCAGAAACTGGCAACTACTGGTCTATGTAATGGGCAAAAATAGGGAATCCATGATCTAAAACGTCAAATACCTTACTAGGCTTTCTACATCCACTATTTTGCAGAGTGCAAGTGAACCACACTATGTATCCCAGAAGTAAGAGGGGCAAGATGACGGTGCTGTAGTACAGTGGTTCTCAAAGTGGGGTCCTGGGACCCCCAAGGGTCCTTCTAGAGGTGCCAGGGCTCCCAAAAAAAGAATTTATTTTCACCTTACTACCACAATGAGAGAATACCAGACCATTTGTATGAAGGACCAGCATAATCCCTATGCACATTAAATTTTTATTTCAAATTATATTTTCCATTTTATATGTTGAGGTGAAAATGAATGGGGTGTTTTAATAAACTTAAAAATAAAATGGAATATCAAATAAATTTGAAATGGTATCAATTGGAAAATTAAAACATGGACATTTCTGGTATTTTTATGGAGAGTCATTTATTCTTGATTATGGCAGTCTATAATTTTGGCTTTGGGTTTCTAACACTTTCCTTTATGAAAAATCTTCTGAGATGGGGTCTGTGGTCTAGTTTTCTTGAATTTAATGCGAAAAAGTATGAGAAGCACTGCTGTAGTATGTATGTATTGTACCTACTGACCAACTTTCAGCCCTATTTAAAACGTATAAATCAGTTAGTTAGCATTTTAGTATTAACACTGTACTTTTCAAATATAGAATTAATTCATTTTAAGTTAGAAATAAACTACAAAACAGCATCAGCACTTTGCTGTTTATTAATATTCCTCTAATGCGTAGCATGAATCTAAAGTAGCATGAATCTAATGAGGCTACTAGTGCTCTAAAAACTCCCAAAAATGCTATTAATTCCAATATTCAAGAACTTCTCAAGTTACAGAGATGCAAAGTGTTTATTTCTTCTTACAAAGATAATTTCATGTTAAGCACCAGGATTGATGGAGGGAAACCGAGAGCCTTTTTTGAGAAGCCGCCTCATAAGCCTGTAGCTCTACATGAACAGGAGATTCCAGAGCAGCTCAGATGATGTATGTGAAGCTGTAGGTGATGTCACAGGAAAGCCTCATGCCCTTGCAGCGACAACACAGGTCCTGGCGGTGAGGCCTCCTCATGTTGATGTGCCTCTGCTTCTTCTCACAGGTGCAGCAGGTCAGAGAGCAACCCTGAGAAGAGGGAGGAGGAAAAATGAGTGACCGAAAGCAGCAAGTGACTCAACGGTACAAATCAGTCTAGGAATATTTATTCCTGTAAATAGATGCTCATGTTTTAAGAAACAAAGACTTGATCCTGTTTACCAGAGAACAATTCACAATCATGCATCTCTAACAGGTTTTAATCATCAGGACGTGTGGAAAGCAACAAATCACACTGTGATCCAAAGTGAAGCAAAATCTTTGAGGCATGCTGTGAAGTGGAGTTTCATACTAAATCGATCAAATACACTGAAAAAACTGAAATCTTATGTGAAAAGATCTTGTATTTGGTACAATAATTCCAATATTGAGGAGGATTATTTCAGTTATCTTATTCCACACATACTCAACATACACTACTCACAAGAAGGATGAATTTTAATGAACAGTTTCCTTTGATATCACCAATAATGAATGAGAATGGTTTATTACCCAAAAAGTTATGAAATCCTCTGAGTCTCACAATATCCCTAATTTATTGTGAGTATCGTTTGTTTTGGTCAATTTAATCTCATTTTGAGAAAACAAGCTTAACATTGTTTTTAAAACAATATTCAAATGACCAAAATGAAAATTAAATAAGCAAAATTATCTACTAATGGAATAAGTGTAGTCAACATTGAACTAATTGTACCAAACCAAGCTCCTATCTCATAAGTTGTTGCATTGTATTACAGCATTTTGTTTGGAGACAAAACGTACCTTGCAGAGGATGGACTCCACCCTGTAGGGGTTAAAGCCCACCTGACACTTCCGGCAGAGCTGCTTGTAGTACACCTGATGAGAGGAATTCAATGGTTTTGAATTCTCATTGAAAAATGCAGGTTAAGCTGTATGTTGCATTAAATGACTGACAAATACCTTACTGGTTCCAGAGATGCACCAAACATAAGCACTCTCCCACCGGATGTTGCATGTTTTGCAGTGGAAAAAGCCATACCTTTGCTCCAGGAACTAATGTAGACAGACGACATTTGCGGTTATCATTCGTTTTATTTTTGAAGGTGGATTTATGTATACTGAACAGAAAACATGCATTCATCAGAATAAAATGGTCCCATATCATGCAAATAGCCACATTCATGTTTTCTTTAGTCTAGATAACATCAGGGTATTATAAAACTGTCCCATTCATTAACTCTAGGGAAAACAAATGAACACAACCTGGATTTATAAACAGCTGTTTCCATATTGGGATTCTACACAAATCTACTTGATCTGTATTCTTTAATCTCTCCACTTGTTCATCCGGTTTGACAAATCTCTGGATAAGTGTCATGTTGGTGTGGTTCAGGTGCTGAATTGGATAGAAACGTATGGCTAACACCAGAGTAAATATTAATGTATAATAATATTCAGTCAGTTTAGCACTAAACGTTGCTAATTTTTCAAAATAAACTTATGTTCCAAGTTACTTAAACACTTTAAGGCTGCATTGAAAGGTAAATTACTGGTTGGATCCACAGTTAAAGTCTTCAGTTTCATCATCTTGCTGCACCCTGTTCTGTGATTGGCTCCCTAAATGCAGGAAATTTGGTCCTTTGTGTCCAGACTGAACTTCACAGGGAAGTAAATTCACTTGCAATGAAGGATGAGTACACCCAGGCTAGCTTAAAACTACAGTGAGTTGAATTTTTGGACTTTAAATAGCAAATGTATCACATCAGGTGCCTCAAATCTTCAAACGAAAACCCAGAAAAGTGCACGATAGGGGACCTTTAAATTCAGACCTTTGATTTTAAGAACTCTCAGAACGCTTATTTTTTATTTTTTTAGTCTAATGTGCGTATCAATACAGTTTGAAAAGCATTTCTGCATGCATACTTTATTATTCTGGATGTTTTAAGAACTGTATATTCTTTACTCTTCTGCACAGGTTTTTTTTTATCATGACTTATGAAAATAAAAATTGTCTAAACACCTGGAAGCTGGAGCCCTTTGCGGAGCGCAGGGCCGCTGTCTTCAGGTCCTTCCCGGTGTCCTGGTCTCTCTGATCCGTGTCCGCGTCCTTGTCGGACTCTGCGTGTTCCGCAGCTTCTCCGTCTCCTTCGCTCCCGGCGCCGTCCCCGCACAGCTTCTTGAGCGGGATCCTGCGTTCAAACACCGGCGAGTAGATGGAGACGGGCCGCAGGAAGCGCAGGCTGCTCACCGGCGGCGTGTTGAGCGGCGCCTGCGGCTCCTGCTTCAACGCGTCCGGGCTCCGGGGAGACCTGGAGGGCACGGTCTGGTCCCCTTCCGGACAGAACAGCGTCTTGGGACCCAGCGAGCACTGGACGATTTTGTCCACCTTGGCGTTCACCTGCACGCCGCAGTCTCTGGTGTCGGCCTTCCTTAGCGGGGCGGCCAGGCCCGGGCTGACCTGGGACAGGATGGCCCTACACAACTCGAGGTAATTGAGGCCCTGAGGGGTCATGTAGCGGCCTTCCCGCTTCCCCCAGCTGCCGCACTGTGCCGGGGGAGCGCACACGGTGTACGGCGGCGACGTGGACAGGAACCCCTCCATCCTGGAGCCATGAAACCAGTCCAACAGCTCCCATGGTGGTTTATAAGCGATGACAGCGATGGTGCACTAATTGGTTGATTGGGAACAGGGGCGCACGTGCCATATGGTGAAACAAAAACAATGCTATTCCCAATGCCAAAGCTGCCTTGCCTTTATTGTTGAAAATTATGATTACAAGTATTGATTTGCTTATGTGTAATTAAATTAGTTTACATATTTAGCCTGTTTCAATATAAACATCGTATTTATTTCCCCCCAGAACAACGTTTTTATTTGGATTTCTGCTTTCTTGCAACACTGGACAATCAGGACACTTATTTTATTTAATTTTAGTTAGTCTCTAATATTCTATATTACTATTTGTGTGTAAGGATTCATACTCATAGACTTTTTTAATAGCTTTCATGTCCTGTGACCTAGTGACTCCAGATAGATACCAGATGTTAAAACTGCACTGGACACTGGATATTATTTCTATTGCTATTATTGATTTAATTTTAGCATGACTAATATTTTATATTAATATTTGTGTGTAAGAATTTATACTCATAGACTTTCTCCAATAGCTTTCATGTCCTGTGACCCAGTGACTCTAAATACATACCAGATATTATTGCTACTCTGGACGGTTAGGACACACCTCTTTTTATTGGATTTGTATGCCTTAATATTTGATTACTAAAATCCAATAAAAAGAGGTGTGTCCTAACCGTCCGGAGTAGAATATCTGATATGTATTTGGCGACGCTGGGTCACAGGACATGGAAGCTTTTGCAGAGAAATCGAAATGTTCCTATGAAAATATTAAGATGTTTACTGTTAAGATCTGTGTGGCTTTTTTTCCCCCAAGAAACATAGTTCAACTAAATGAAACGGAGCATGGCTGCAACCAAAACTGATATTTTAAATGTACAACATCTAAATGCTTATATGCTTATATGCTATATAATGCTTATATATATATATATATATATATATATATATATATATATATATATATATATATATATATATATATATATATGTGTGTGTGTGTGTGTGTGTGTTGCAGGAAGCAGAGCACACTGTTACACTGCCTCTATAAAGTGATTTAAACAAAACTTATATTGGAGCTCCCCCTATAGCTCATGTTGGCCATGAGACCCAAGGGAAGCCCCTGATCTTTAAGGCATCTATCGAGTTAGATGTTCTGTAAACCATTTATCAAGGTATGTGGAGTAGTTTGAAATCAATATATAGTGTAGAAGAGTCAGGGACAGTAGTCAAAGCTCCATGAAATAGCAAGGGTAATCAAATGAATGAAAAAGTGTAATGATGTTAGTGAATAAACAAATATTCCAATGAAAGGGAAAGGAATGGCACCATAGTAATCTAAAGGGGATTCAAAATGCGTCTAGGAGTAAGGTTTTATAAATAGAGGCATCGTATACGTATTGAGAAGCCTTAATAAGCAGGGATATGTTTAAAATATGAAATGCACTATTCAGGAGCAGTAAATGCGAGGAAATATGAATGTCAACCTAATGACAACATTATTTGTATTATGAGTGTCTCATTCATGAGATCATTTTTTTTGCACACCCTCATTTGAAACACTGTCTGTTCAGGTGCTGTTGGACAAACAGAACGAGGCAGTAAAGTGTCAAAATGATACAGATGCTACAATACTATTATGTTTATATTAAAGTGCATAGAGTTTTACATAAACATTTAAAACCCAAATCAGGGTAATCTATATTCTCCTTATTGTGCGGTGCGGTGACACAATTTTCCTCCGAAGTACTGGATTTAAAATAACATTTTAATACAACATAGATTAAAATATATAGAGTGTGCTTTCTATTTTTTTACATAAAATTGAATAAGGAGAAACCTCTTTATATGCACCAAATTGTGTTTTATGGTACTGGATATCTAGTATTGTGTATAAGTTTTCATGTACATGATGAAACTGGACTCTCCGAGCAGCGCGTGAAGGCGTCACCAGGCCCTACCGGACTACAGTCTATAGGTGGCGCTACGCACTCACTGATGTTTTGAACCCATGGACACTGAATCTATACATATTGGCGCCATTTTGGAGCTAGGAGGGGGAAGAGAGCTGCAGAGGAGGACACGATTGATCACAATTCACCCTAACAGGTAAGAAATTGCATAAATACGCAAGTAAATCTGATTGAAATGTCGCAATATTTTCAGGCGCTGCTGCGAACAGCGAGATATGAGCCGGGATGTGTCCGCGCAGCAGTCGGCTTTCCAGCGGTAAAACAGGGGGATCGCAGCCCGCCTCGCTCGCCTGTGTTCTCGGCAAACCGCGTCCGATTCACGGCGCTGGTTGACCTGGTCCCGCGGCGCTAAATGGTTAGCTAGTGGAATACTAGCCTGCTTAGTAGGGTTAATGTCCCGGCAACGTGAGCGAGCTGCGGCTCTGCGTGGTTGTGTGACCGGGGCTCCGGGGTTTCGGTAACGCTATAACGGGAGTTACCGGGTGTTTTGTTACTCTCCGTCCGCCCTCTGTCACTGAGATTGCTGCTGCTGCTAGCTGCTGCTAGCTTAGCAGCGAGCTAGCTGTGGCTAACTAGATTAGCCGCTGTCCACATTACAGCAGCGAGGCGGTCTGTCTGTAGCGGTACCACAGTCCCTGGCCTGGACCTGCAGCTGGACCACAACAATAAGCACACCCATTCATAACACGTTTTTATGTGTGTCTTTACACTAATGCTAACGCTACGTTGGAAATAATTCACATTAAACATGGTGATAAACATGCTTTTTTGCCGTGGACTTTTTATGATTGCAGAAAGACATTGTTTCGTAGCGTAAATGGTTTATTGAATTGACAAATCCTTTATCTGGTGAGTAATAGATGAGAGCTGGTCTCCCGCACGCGTATTGTTTTACTATAGAGAAATAATAGAATGTTTTAAAGCAATGTAGGAACGGCTTTTAAAAACGAAAACAAAGACAGGAGTGAACTGTAGAAGTGTAAGGTTGTGTTGTATCGTGGCCTGAGTTGGGACGGCCACCTCCACGTTGCTGCAGTGCATTTATTTTGACAACTGTCAGCTTGTGATAATTGAATGGTGTCAACATCAACGCTGCGGATTGGTCAATGCATCGCATGTAGTAAGAAGACTCTGAATTGTCTGATTATATGGTGACGACATAATTATTATTTTATTATATTGATTATAGTTAAGTTGTTTTGGAGTTCATCATCTAACACTTAAAGTCCCCCCTCCACTTTAAAATGTTTTATTCTTCTTGTTTGAGCTTCAACTGGTGTAAAGTTTGAAATTTGAAGCCCGTTTCACATTTATCTGGTGGAAAGTTTATCGGAGCTCATTAAAAAATCTGATTTTGATCATGATTTGTTAAGCAAAACACAGTCCAATTTTCCACTTATGTGATTTGGAAACTTTGAATCCTCCAGTGCACAGACACTGGGAATTGATTTTCTAGTGAAGCAGGAAGCACCTGTCCAACAGCTACATTTTTGAGATGCATTTTCATATTTATAGTTCTGGAATTTTTAATGATAGGAGAAACCGATAACATTTTAAGGGTTTAAACAAGATGACCTTTTGGCAAAAAATATATAGCACAAACTAATATTCAAACTAGAGTATTTTATATGCATCTTAAACAATGTCTAGAGGGGATTTTTAAAGGACAGCTACCAAAACCTCCAGCTCCCTGTTGATCCTTCTCCCGCCAGTTGCCACCTTATTTAGTGAAAGTAGGAGGTGCTGTAGAGCAAAATCCTTATTAGTGTGACTGCAAAGCAAATTGAATACACTCCTATTATTCCTTACTCTTATTTATTCTTCTGTACAAAAACTCAGCACATAACTTATCTTGCAGCATTGTTAGCACATACTTAATTTAAAAAAAAAAAGTCCTCTGAGTTATGAGTGCTATGAGCTTATGAGTATGAAAACATGACTTTTTTTGCCCATTCAAGTAAATGGGAACGTCACAAGGATTGATGAAATCCACTGCTCTTTGGAGCCACACCACTTGGACGTAGAAACACAATTCAATTTTAAACGGGTCACAAGCCTCTAAACTCTGTTGGTCTAAGGTCTAATAGCCAATCACAGTTTATTTTTTTATGTAGCGGTACACTATGATTTTGGCACGTAATCGGTATAGGTCAATAATTGCCTTGAAAATTAAATATTGTCGTTTGGTTTCAATAAGATGAAGCTTTGTTTATATGCATGCGGCACAAACCATTGACTGTGCTTGTGAAAGAGGCTGCAAATGTGCCAGCATGTCTGCAGTGTTGAGGTTTTTTAAAAATGGAAAGAAAAGCTGCTATTTGCAATGAGTGCTCAGTATCAGTCTGCGATTTGAGTGAGTTCAGCAGAAGGCAAATGACACTAAGATTAGTCAATTTGATGGCATCTACACTCGTTATTATAGGTGCATAATACTATTAAGCAACTACTGTTATTTATATATGAACCTATATATGATGCGTATTAATACACCTGTTCAGAATAAACGTGGAAAAGTGAAGCATTGAAATCGTAGCAACATCAATGGAGGGTGACTCCATTACTACCAGCACAACTCAGACTCAAATAACAGTAGCAAAGATTCTCAGAGGAAAAGATGTTCTTAACATTATCTTAACTGGATTTTCAGAATATTGATTCAAGAACATATGTAATTGATTTTTTTATCTTAAACTTAAGTCACTTGTAAAAGAAATGGATCGCCGTGGATGATGAAAAAGGCAAGAATAAAGTCAGGTCTGTCTTTTCAGCGGATCAGACCATGGATGAAGCAGCAGCAGCAGTGAGACATTTCTTTGTTGATCCGAGTGAAAAAAAAATTTATTTGAACTTCAACAATTGTCTGAGAAAGATGATGTGTGATGTCTATGTGGAGGTTTAAAAGCATTAAAAAGAATACACCTCAAAAATGTATATATCAGAATGTAGACAAATCTCTCCCACAGTGTTAGTTCCATTGAAATAGGAATCACTGTTTTTTGAATAAGAGAGCAGACAGCGTGGACTAAAATTCAAACTGACTCCCATGTTATCTGACAGCTGATGTTCCTTATCAAAACCAGAGATGATGGTGATCTCTTCATGTCTTATCAGTATTGCCAGTAATGTCTCAGGGTGCGCTACCTTTTTCCCCCTATTGTGTCTTCTAGTTTTCATAAAAGTACTATTTCAGTGTTTTGTATGTGCTTATGTACACATTCATACATGTATGCAACTCCAGTGCATTAAAGCAGGACAAAGGATGGCAGATGGAAATTAGCCTATGGTTAATTGTTGATTTTCATTAATGTGTTGTACCTACTTCAATTAAATACATTAAAATTAAATTTGGATTTTTTAAAAATGCATTGACTTGCATGGACCATAGTTCCATCCTGGCAGCAGTCCTGGTTATAGTTTTGGTCATTTGTTCCCTGACTAGGCGAGTTGCAATGCAGGTTGCAGCAGTGTTTTCTAACTAAAAAAGGAAAACTGAGCAAAATTATGTTTGGTCAAATTCTTTCGCTACATAACCACAATGACAATCTTCAAGGTTTTTTTTTTTTTTCTTCTCTGTGGTTTTGCTTCTGCATCTCTTGTGTTGAAGAGATGCAGAAGATGAAACATTCCTGTGCTCATTGCTCGCTGCAAAATAACTTTAGACATGTGATTCAGCAGTGGTGTCTGTTTGTGGATACTTTGTCATATGGTTCCTCTTGCGGTGTGGTTTCTATGGAGGTTTACCCCAACCTTCTAGTCCCATTCTCATACTCTGGAATAATTTCACCCCCCTTCTCTGCTTGTTGTTTCTGGCCGAACTTCTCAGTTAGTCTTACTTCATTCAGAAAATTTTTGACTAGGTTCAAGGATTGTCACATGCACAGCACAACGTCTGTCTTCTTTAAGACTGTCTTCTTTAAGATAATATATAAAAAAAGGAGAAAGATGACACAAAAAGATTATGTATTTATCCATATGTGTGTGTGTGTATATGTATATATATGTGTGTGTGTTGCAGGAAGCAGAGCACACTGTTAGTAAAATAAATCATATTCAGACAGACATAAAAAAACTGAGATAATTTGATAGGGGTGTTTTAGACTTTAACCAACTCTACTAACCAGTCCGCTATATATATATCGAACTTGGGTGGGATGAGGCCATTACGGCACTACAGACAGGCCATTTCTCCCCAAAACCTGGATTTGAACCAGGGACCTTTAGATGTTAAATCTAACGCTCTACCATCTGAGCTACTTTGGGGGGGGTTGGGGTAGGGGGTTGGGTTTAGGGGGTTGGGGTTAGGGGGTTGGGGGATTGGGGGTTAGGTTTGTGGGTGTTGGTTTTAGAGGTTTTCGTCACTTCTTTGGTAGCTGCATCCTTTGGTTGTTACAGTGAGTTCTTGATTCTTCTTGAATGCTTTCTGATTTTCTTTGATGCATTGAGTGACGGGTATGGTTCCCACAGCATGTCCTGAACTTCATCACTGGCTTCAAAGTATTTCCAATACTCAGCCATGATGTCTTGTTGATTGCGTCCTGAATGCACGGCGCTTGGTTCAGTCTGGAGTTTCTTCATCGTGGGTTTATATGTAGGATATGGGCTGGTGTCCATCTTTTCCTCTTCATCAGCAGCTCTGTGTTTTTCGACTGCCGTGGTTCTTTTTCTTCCAGCTGTTGCTGAATTCTGTTTGTCCACGATGATCTTTGTTTCTTCAACATGTAACACTGACATTTTTTCCGTCATGTCTTGAAGAAACAGCTCTTGGCTTGACTCCTTCCTTGCTGCTCTATGAGCAGCTTTGTGTTTCTTTTCTCTTCTTGGCATTGTAGATCAGATCAAGTGTTTTACTACTGTGATCAGATGCTTAATGTTCTCCCCAACGTGTAACAAATAGTTTGTCTCACTGTCTCCGTGTCTCTCTCTCGATCAAATACAGATACTCAGCGTCTTAAATAGACAAACCCTGCTTTGATCTTTGATTTCAATGACATCATTATTAACATCTGTGACCTGTCTATGACATCACTTCTGTCTGTATGGGACCTCTAATCTACAGGTAACCATGGCAACAACCATCACTAGTAAACCTACTAAAATAAACTACAGTTTTCCACCTGTGTAACTGACTATGGTATCTGTGAACAAACTGTGTTCTGATAATAATGGACCCCTTGTCATGTATTATAAATGAAAATGTAACAATGAATGTAAATTACTCTTTAAAGTATGCATTAAAATAACTTGTAGGATTTATTTGATTAAAGCTTTGTAACAGTTTGCACTTGTAATTTGTAAGCTTTTACAATTTTAACTCTCTATTATTATTATTATTATTATTATTATAGTACAAACACACTTGGCAGTATCAAGTTTTTAGTAAAAAAAGTAAGCTTAACTTTTATGAAGCCATTAAGTATAATTATATCTAACTTACTGTTATTTAATATAATCAAGTGAAGCCATTTTTATGTATGTGTATATATATGTAATATTCAACATTTTGAAGTAGATTGTGTTTTATTTTTTTCTTACACATTTTCATTTACTTAGCTTCATGAGATTATATTACTCACTATAATTATGTAAATATTGCACATTGTCTTTTGATTAATGTTACCAAAAGAAGGTAATGCCTTTCTCAATGCATTACTTTCACTACACACACACACACACACACATACACTCACCAGCCACTTTATTAGGTACACCTGTCCAACTGCTCGTTAACATTTTCTAATCAACCAATCACATGGCGGCAACTCAGTGCATTTAGGCATGTAGACATGGTCAAGACAATCTCCTGCAGTTCAAACCGAGCATCAGTTTGGGGAAGAAAGGTGATTTGAGTGACTTTGAACGTGGCATGGTTGTTGGTTCCAGAAGGGCTGCTCTGAGTATTTCAGAAACTGCTGATCTACTGGGATTTTCACACACAACCATCTCTAGGGTTTACAGAGAATGGTCCGAAAAAGAACAAATATCCAGTGAGCGGCAGTTCTGTGGGCGGAAATGCCTTGTTGATGCCAGAGGTCAGAGGAGAATGGCCAGACTGGTTGGAGCTGATAGAAAGGCAACAGTGACTCAAATAACCACCCGTTACAACCAAGGTAGGCAGAAGAGCATCTCTGAACGCACAGTACGTCCAACTTTGAGGCAGATGGGCTACAGCAGCAGAAGACCACGCCGGGTGCCACTCCTTTCAGCTAAGAACAGGAAACTGAGGCTACAATTTGCACAAGCTCATCGAAATTGGACAATAGAAGATTGGAAAAACGTTGCCTGGTCTGATGAGTCTCGATTTCTGCTGCGACATTTGGATGGTATGGTCAGAATTTGGCGTCAACAACATGAAAGCATGGATCCATCGTGCCTTGTATCAACGGTTCAGGCTGGTGGTGGTGGTGTAATGGTGTGGGGAATATTTTCTTGGCACTCTTTGGGCCCCTTGGTACCAATTGAGCATCGTTGCAACGCCACAGCCTACCTGAGTATTGTTGCTGACCATGTCCATCCCTTTATGACCACAATGTACCCAACTTCTGATGGCTACTTTCAGCAGGATAATGCGCCATGTCATAAAGCTGGAATCATCTCAGACTGGTTTCTTGAACATGACAATGAGTTCACTGTACTCAAATGGTCTCCACAGTCACCAGATCTCAATCCAATAGAGCATCTTTGGGATGTGGTGGAACGGGAGATTCGCTTCATGGATGTGCAGCCGACAAATCTGCACCAACTGTGTGATGCCATCATGTCAATATGGACCAAACTCTCTGAGGAATGCTTCCAGCACCTTGTTGAATCTATGCCACGAAGAATTGAAGCAGTTCTGAAGGCAAAAGGGGGTCCAACCCGTTACTAGCATGGTGTACCTAATAAAGTGGCCGGTGAGTGTATATGTGTATGTGTGTGTGTGTGTGTGTGTGTGTGTGTGTGTATATGTGTATGTGTATGTATGTCTTATGCTCTACTGTAATTTTTTTTTGGTTAGCAATCAGTGTTAGGGTTGTGCTTGTGGGGTTTAGAGCTTGGGGTTCCTTCATTTGGTTGTCTGTGTGTGTTTGTGTGTGTGTGTGTGGGGGGGGGGGGGGGGTAAATGTGTTTGAATGTGATAAACAAGTAATGAGTTGAAAGCAGAGGTTTAGTGTAGGGTAAAGCTTGCCTGTGTGAGATTATTTGCTGCCGCTTTTTATTCAAAGTGAAATATTCCCTGGTAGATGGTACTCAGACAGACCTCCCATGTCAATAAATACTCTACTGTGATTGGCCGTCAGAGCTCTCGGAGTATGAGCGTGGTCGTCCAAGAGAGGGACTGGACTCCTCCTTTGCAGCAGCTGTAGGGTGGAAAGAAGGTCAGAACCGAGCAATTTGGCAGCCTTCCAGTGTGTGTGTATGTGTGTGCGCGCGCATGTGCGCGCGCACGTGCGCACGCACGTGCATTTGGCCTTGTTATGATGTGTGTGTGGAGTGTGTTTGTGTTTATAAAACCTCGAGTACAGCTGTAGAAAATTGTTTGGTTGTGATTCAAAACTCAGTATTGTGTCCCGGCCTCTAAATCAAACCCAGCAAGTGCTTTTGTCAAGACTGTGCAGACCTACTGATGCACACTCTTTCATGATATTCAATTCTACTTCAGTTATAAAAAGGCCACAAATTGTGCGAATTCACAAATGGAACAGTAGTTATGGAAAAAACGTTAGAGGTGTATTTATTTTAATGCTTTTATTAACGGTGTGCATTCAGTGACTGTCTGGCGATAATAGAACCTTGTTTTGCCAAGGACTCTGCAAGAGGTGGTTGCTGGGGAATTAAACATTGGAACAAGTACTTTTATGTCCAGTAACCACAAAATGCTGGTGCATTCCACATATTACATCTGAGCAATAACAAAAGGCCAGCACCACCTGCAAAGTCTGGCGTATTTACCTCTGCTAAGGAGGTTATGTTTTCACTGATTTTGGTAATGATCCAGAAGAAATCTTGGTTTCTGGAACACTTTTTTTTTGTTGTTGTTGTTTGGTAACATTGCGGTAAATGGACCTTCAAAAAGGCACCATTGTTTGGAGGTACATCTTGCACCTGCATAGCTTGTTTTCTTTGCACACTACGCCAGTGACACTAAGAGTGATAGTGGTCCACTAAGGTCCACTCACTAATTGATCTGTTTCTGTTTTATTCTTTACAGGACGTCTGCCTGACATCTGGAGGCTGCTGCTAGAATTAGCGTTAGCCCCCTGGCATTTAGGGACAAATGGTACAATGTAGAGTCTGGAAACCGATCATTCCTAGGGCAACTCTGGATATCTGATTGGCAGTCAGGCTCAGCTGGGGGGTCACTATAGGCACACCAGACTTCAAATACACTGGTGGAAACCCAGATACACCTTCATCGGTCTAGCAAAAATAAACTATCTGTGCAAGCTCATTTTGTGGGTGTCAGCGCATAATACCTGAGACAATCAATTTCCTGTGGGAAATCCCTGCTGCTGTTGTCATATTATGGTCGCTCATTATTGACACTTTAACAATGCGGTGGCTCCATATAACTTCACTATGGATGATGTGGAGACCGGCGTTTTGTTTTATATATATATATATATATATATATATATATATATATGAATATGATGAATTGACTCAAAGAAATGATTAAATCCTAATCCAGTATCTGCTTTGCTTGTTAAATGTGTCTTCTCAAATTCCTTATTGGATTGGATTTAGAATAAAGCTGGGTGTTATGACCTAAAATTCATATCAAAGTATGATGTTTTTTTATTATTGTTTATTCTTTTTTTGGTGGGGGGGGGGGCAGTAACAGCAAAGGTTGGAGGTATTTTGAAACCAAAGGAGTGAATCTCAGGTCCTGAACTTGGAACTAAGAGTTCCTGTTGTGCAAACCTGTTTGTATCTGATGTATCTGTGGAAACAGGAGATAGATGTAAAATAAACCCATGAGGAATTCAAAAGCTATGACAAACATGATGAAAAGACAACCAAGACCTGTTCTATTCTTTGTGTTGGATGTAACAAATGTCTCAGAACTAGAAATAAAACAAACTAATAGCGTCTGGTCCCTCTCCACAGTAAATCAACAGCGGAGTGTTTGATGGTTATTTATTTCTGCTTTAGAATTTTACCACCATGAAACAATTACAATATAGTTTATTTCTTGGATTCACTGCTTGTTATACTCAAATAACCATGAAATTTGTTTAAAATGGGTAAAAAAAAAAAAAAAATTCCATTGTTGAAATTCATGCATCTGCCATTACTTTCTTGTTCTTTCACTGTAATATGTTTCACACAGATGTTTATTACTGTTTCACAACACAGCTACAAACTGCTGACTAAGGTTACCGACTGTTCGATAGACCCACGAGTAGCTGCTGTATATATTGTAAATAATCACTGAATTACTGAACTGTGAAAACAGAATACAGATACACAGCACATCTTTTGCTGTTAATTTAGTTCCTATCACTGGCTGTTCTGAACAGTCCTGACACATTCCCACGGCACTGGTCCATTTATCCCCCCACAAACGGCTTGCTGGAAGGACCTCATATATGTTCAGACAACTTCAATATATGGTGGTCTTTTTTTATGATCTATCACAAACACATAAACATAGCTTGTATATGGGCAGTAGAGATGCATGAATTGCAGGTATATCAATGCTGGTTGCTTATTAAAAAATAAAGGCAATTCTGACTATTAGCGGATGGCTTATAGGTATTGGTATGATACATTATTAATGAGAAAAAATATGAATTAAGTTCTCTAAAGCATGAACATATCAGAGCTGTGGTCTACTGCTGCTTAGCAGGCAGCTTTGGGAAATAGTGTGCAAAGAAATATCCAGCCATTAATAACAATAATTCCTATGATTATACAAGAGACTGGAGCTTGCTGGAGAAATTGGTCCACTTACTAAACATGCTGCAATCTTTCCAGACCATGTGGGTTATCAGAAGCAGAAACAGGACTGCAGCGCATATAGTACTTTAATATGAAACTGTATCGCAAAGGCACAGTTCACTATGGAATCATTTACAATTACTTAAAGCAGTATTTATAATCTTTTAAGGTAAACTGAAAAAACTCCTATTAACAGGGTGGATTTGGTGATTATTTGAGTATCCCAGGCAAACTGCCTTTCTTTATTTTCACCTTTTCTGTAACTGGGGATTTTCCAAATCTTGTTTTGTTTAGTAAAACTACTGTTGGTCTACCACACCTTAAAATACTATTAAATCAAATTAAATGTTAATTAAATACTTGTCAGGTGGAGCTTTTTATTTTTATATTTTGTTATTTATTGAACTGTATACGAATGTACTGTTTAGTTTAAAGGCACCATTTCTGACACTGTGACCTTGGTGCTATGTATAAGACTATTTCTTAGCTTGTAGTCTTGTCATTTATTGGTCACGGAACATAAAGTATTGTTAGTAGCTGTCAGACAGAGTTCAACCAGCTTACTTCCCCCATTCTACTCTAAATTTCTGTAGAGAAACCCCAATCTATAGTAATATTTTATGATTCCCCACTATAGTGTATCAATTCCAGACTTTTTTCTATAGCATTCATATTACTGGGTGAACAGTTATCTACCCAATATCCTTAATGTCACAAAGCAGCATCAAAGGTGAGACGAGCAGTTAACAGCCATTGCCAAAAAAACAGCATAAAGTGCAACATGACTGAAATGGTCATGAGCCGTGCACTAAATTGAAAGTCAAAGCACATTTGGCATCATGTGAATGTGCTAAACATGAATTGGGTGTAATCCTTGTCAGGCTAGTGGCTACTGTAATAAAATGTGGAACACAATAGTAGCAGCAGCTCACAGTGAAAATTCAGCCCTCAGTCTGAATGCAGCAGTTTCATCCTAGATTCAGCTTGTAGAAAGCTATTACTGAGCTGTGAATACCTTGTTGAATATTTCAGAGTTTGCCCTATTGCAGCCTCTTTTTTTTAAAGCTTTGAAGCATTAAAGCTTTGCCTTGGGTACTTGTTTTCCTTTGTTTTTGTTGAGTTATAATAATTCTTAAATTTTTTTCTGTTCCATTTGTCTCACTTTTCCCCACTTTCACCAGTGTTATTCTCCTTCCTCAGGCAGTGAAGAGCTAAAGAGGATGGCTCACTCTAAAGCTCGAGCCGCAGACGGGAAGGTGACCTACCCCCCGGGGGTCAAGGAGATCTCTGACAAAATCTCCAAAGAAGAAATGGTCCGCAGGCTCAAGGTCAGTTCCTTTCTTTCATTCTGCCTCAAGTGCATCTCTGTTTACTCGGAAGAAATCACATTTTAAAGCAAGATGAGATGTGGGTTTCGTATTGGAATTGAGTCTTGGTATCAAAGATCAGAATCATAATGAGACATTTTTTCTTTTGTTCTGATTCATAATGCTCTGTGTTTAATTTTAGGATATATATATATATATATATATATATATATATATATATATTTTTTAATCATACCAATCTTCATACAAATGTCTATTTTTGTTTCCTTTTTTTAAATAATTGAGACAATGTCAAAAATATCATCGGATTTAACCCTAAACACTTGGTACCAGATAGGGTGCTTTTCATTTTTAAAAAGGTTTTTAAAAATGAAAAGACAAGATGCTTAGTTTTATATTCTCTGTGGATTAAATCTTTAAAATATATCATTCTTTTTTGGTTACACCTTTTGACATTTCATGTAAAAAAAAAAAATCACACATTCTGTGTAATTTTTGTAAAAAGAAAATGGTACAAATTGACTTTCAAATGGCATGAGACCAACATGAACAAAAGGTACATTTTGAAAGACCTGATTAATGTCCTGAATAACTGTATTTCAAAAAGTTTTTGACTTTCTCCTCTTGCCAACCAGTATTTGTCACTGACCCAATAATATAACATATTTTTATTCGTTTGGATGATAATGCTGGTATGTCCTTATTCGATTTTTGCCTGGTATAAATGAATGGATTTTTTTTCTACCTAACTATTCAGCCAACACATCCACTAACCTCTGGCATATTTCCTGTCTCCATTCAATATCTCCGCACCGCACCCTTTTCTTTCAGATGGTGGTGAAGACCTTCATGGACATGGACCAGGACTCTGAGGAAGAGAAGGAGCTGTACCTGAACCTGGCTCTCCATCTGGCCTCAGACTTCTTCCTCAAACATCCAGACAAAGACGTGCGTCTGCTGGTGGCCTGCTGTCTGGCAGATATATTCAGGATTTACGCCCCAGAGGCGCCCTACACCTCTCCAGATAAACTCAAGGTATGGTGACGTGGATTTTTCTACCAAAGAAAAATCCACGTACTTAAAAGTAAAATCAGCAGCTTTGTCAGAATTACTTAATGTTTTCATTACATAACCCTGTTGGATTTACTTTGGAGGATTCACTCAACACTCAGTGAAGATGTATTTAGATTGGAGAACACTGTGGTAGTGGTGCATTAACGGACCTCGCTGCCTCCTGTAGCTTTTGTTATTGAGCTCCACGTAGGCATCACATGGCCATGGTATTGCAGTAATTCAATTATCATTAGGGCCTTAGTTAAGGCATTAAACAAGCAATAAGTCTTCTATAGTGTATTGTATATTTTTCCTTCTTTTGGTGAATTTAAATTGTAAGTTTTGATGTTTATTTTGTAATTATCAACATTTTGTCTGAACCCATTTCTAGCTAGTTGTATACTTTACCTTTTGTTATGATGCCCTAAGCAGAGTTCTGCTGATGACCACAGCTTTGTGTGCAGAGCATTCACCATCGGTGTATTTCTCATCTCCAGGACATTTTCATGTTCATCACCAGACAGCTCAAAGGACTCGAGGACACCAAAAGTGCCCAGTTCAACAGATATTTCTACCTGCTTGAGGTGTGTGTCTAGTATTAGTTTATTTAATCCAAATCCAATCTGAATTTAACTATGTATTTAAAAATGATGGTACAATTAAATAAATAACAATTAATAAATTATTAGATTTGTGTAAACTATCTCAGTATCTTGATTACCATGATATTTCCCCAGGTGATTTCAACACTGTTCATTGTTGGTAGACTATTATTTATTCAAGAGTTTCATAAATGAAATCAACGGTGCATACTTGCAAGGTTAATGTGAAGAGCTTAACCTGTGCTCCACTTTATTTTCTGTATGATTTGTTGACTCAACAGCTCATTCTGATGTATTTTGCTAGTTTGATTTAATCTCAATTTAATTTCTGGTAGCGTTTCACCTCCGCTCCATGGAATAAATTGGCTGATGCATGTGTCTAATCAAGATCTTATGCAACTATACTGTATTAAATGAATAATGTGAGAGACTAGTGTAGAAATGTTGAGGAGGAAGTGACAGAATGACATGCATTCTCTCCTGCAATAGAAGCTTATGGGAAACATCGTTTATTATGTCTGCACAGATCAGGCAGTTTTGTTTCTGCTCTCTAAGTGCTTTAGATTCATCATCATTTGCACCAGGAAGCAATTTACTTTGAAAGCAAGTTGAGTCAAATTGAAAGTATATTTTGTCTGCATGTTAACTTCCTACTGATTTAAGATGGTGATTAAACAGCCAATGTTGAACAGAATCTGAAGCAACCATGAGATGTGAATTGGCTTCCAATTCATGAAACAACAGAAATACAGCTACACAATATACATTATAGCTACAGTAGCCACAAAGCAGTATAGAAAGCCACTTTCAGACATGGACTACATAACATTATTGGCTCCATCTGTTAAAGTGATAGCTAAAGTGCTTTTTTTAATGATCTTTATAGCTTCATTCAGACATAACAGGATATTTACTGAAGGAGCCTCAATGCTCCCCCGTTTCTCACAGTGAATCCACTGATGCATCTTTGCATCATCATTAAATGTTATTTGATATTGAATTCTGCTGCCTATTTGCATAATCTCTGACAACACACAAGCATCTAATAATGAAGTCAGACAATCATTTAATGGAAACTGAGTTTGACTTGGTTTTTAGAAGATGATCATGTATTAAACACATTGAATGTCAGCCTATATGCAAACGTGTCTCTTCTCCTTTCACCTTCCCAGTATGTGTGTATGTAAATGGCGTTGCCACTAACGTCCTGCCTCCTCTCTTTCTGTTCAGAATATAGCGTGGGTGAAGTCCTACAATATTTGCTTTGAGCTTGAAGACAGCAATGAGATATTCACCCAGCTTTACAGAACGCTCTTCCAGGTCATCAAGTAAGTTCAATGACATGTTTGTCCTTATGTGAGTTTTTGTAGCTGGCTTATATTTGTCCAAATGACAGAGCTGATCCCCCCCGAGCCATCTCTAACACCTCAATATGTCTCTGCTGCTACATCATGAAACAGCACATTAGCAGTCTGGGTTTTGCCCTCCCTCTCTCCCTCCTCTCTGTCTCTCTCTCCCTCCCTCTTCTATCTTCCACCAAATGCTCTTCTCCATTTCACTCTGCTGAACACAACCTTGAGGGATGAATTCTGCAGTGCAGAATTTGGCTGTTTGCCATTGGAACTAAATTGTGCTGCATGTCAAGGTAGTGCCAGCATAATGCTTTTTTATATAAAAAGGATCGCAAGAGCTTTGCTTTCCCGTTTGAAATATTTGCAGTGAGCTAGAAGATGTAAGGGAATGCAGCTCTGATGTTTGTGTGTGCGCGTTTGTGTGTGTGTATATATAAGTGACACCTCCGGTGAATACGAAGTAATGAGACTAGTAATGCCTGGCAGCTCTGAGAGCGACAGTCACTGTGATACAAATCTAGGTAATAAGCTTCACGTCCCGCTGTAATGCAGTTCACTGTAATTTGTGATCAGAGCTTTGCAGCCAGTCTAGTTTGAAAGAGAGCCACCAAGCAGGGCTGTGACGATCACCACAATACCACAGGGCTGAGCTCATTACTGCATCACCTGCAGTGTGTGGTATGATATATAAACAATAATCAGCATTTAGTTATCATCGCTACCTTCCATGTCAGGGCTTCTGGAAAAAAATGTTTCAGTTGTGCTACTCGTCGCTTCAGCTTTTTTTTTGTTAACATATCACACACCATGAGCACTCCTGTAACCTTCACTAGGGAGTTTTTCCTTATTTGAATCAAATGTCTAAGGGCAGGAGATGTATTACTGTCTAGAATCTAAAGCCCCCTGAGGCAAATCTTTGAGTTGTCATTTTGGCCCATACAAATAAATTGACTTGACTTGATTTGACAAAATCATTTTTTACATTAAGTGTAAAGTAAAAAAAAAAACCTACAAAATGTTGGCTGTCAGCAAAGTCAGCCTCTGCTATGGTGCACCAAAGAAATAATGATTTTTGAGCATGGAACTGTCTCACAAAAAAAAAAAAATGGTGTTAGTTTAAAGATTATGGCTTGATGCGATCATAAATCATAAATAAATCATGCTAGCATGCCATTCTTGACATTTGACCTCCCTCACCTTGTTTCCCAAGCAACGGCCACAACCAAAAGGTGCACATGCATATGGTGGACCTGATGAGCTCCATCATCTGTGAGGGGGACACGGTATCGCAGGAGCTGCTGGACACCGTGTTGGTCAACTTGGTGCCAGCGCACAAGGTAGGTAACCAACATTTACTTTCATATATGAACACACACACACACATAATTATAGCATGAATGTTGGAGCCACGACAACCAGAACAAAGTGAGTTGATACTGGCCATAGACTGGGGCCAGTGTTATTTTCTATCCCTTGCAATTCAATGAGACCCCTGCAGGTCAGAGGAGGTAAAGCAGCTTGAACAGTTTGTGTACAAATATCTGTGGACTTCTGTGCCTGCTTCAAGCCTCCTGACTGGATTCTTCTGAGTGGGGGGGATGACTTCCTTCTCGGAAGTTTTAGTTTTTACTCTTTGACTTGTTGTTTTATTCATCAATTGTTTCACGGTCTCCACAGAATCTGAATAAACAAGCATACGACCTGGCCAAAGCTTTGCTGAAGAGGACTGCTCAGGCCATTGAACCATACATCACCAACGTAAGATTCAATTCTGACACAATAATGTTTATTTTTTATGTCCCCATGCTTAAAAGTGTCTGTGTGATTGTAGACTGAGATTGAAAGTATTGAATTTATACCTTTTTATGTCTTTGGCTGGTTTGCGATCTTTTTTTTTTTTTTTTTTTTTAACCATATTGTATTTCTGAGTTTCAGTAGTGATATTTTTCAGTTGTTGGTATATCTGTGCATACTGCAGGGTGAAAGCTTTTCTCATGTAGCCTAATGGGGAGAGCATGACACTAACACTGCCAAGATATTTAAACCAGCCATGCTAGAAATGCCCTGGCACCGTTAGAGGTGCACGTCTGAGCAACGAAGAAAATTGATATGTTGGACATTAAAAATCAGCTGTTGAACATTTGATGCATCCTAATATTTGTCCTGGGGCAACGGCAGTGTTGTAAAGTTGATATTTGACTGGGACTGGGAGGCTGAAATGGAGAAGGAGCAGGCAACAAGATACTTTCCCCTGCTGGTGTTCAAATGAAGAGACACAGACGCTGTGGAAATGTGTGTCACAGAACAGTCAGTAAAAACTGTCACTCCTTCCATTGTCTTTGTCAGTTCTTCAACCAGGTTCTGATGCTCGGGAAAACGTCAGTCAGCGATCTGTCGGAACACGTTTTTGACCTCATCTTGGAGCTTTACAACATAGACTGCCACCTGCTGCTCTCAGTGCTGCCGCAGCTCGAGTTCAAGCTCAAGGTATACAGAAATACACCCTCTTTCAATTCAGCATTGATGTACTAAACGGCTTTGTGGATTTCTTAATGTGTCACATTATTGTTTTAATGAGCATTTTTGTGGTCACAACATAACATTTTTATTGCCATTTATCCTTGTTTCGTGTGAAATGTGTTAAATTTTAGCATCTCACGTTTGTCACATGTTGTTATAGTTGTTTTATTTGATGCACAGCAGCGTGCAAGAACAATTTGCAGATGATTTACCTTATTATTATTAGATGCAGTTTCAATACTAGTAACGGATGTTAATGTAGAAGCCACAGCAAACCTTGTGCTAACATTAGTATCGTGAATTTTGTCATCACATCAGACTAAAAAAAACTAGATTCTTTGACCCATTACCCACAGAATGGCACACTTTTAGCTTTTCTGCAGGTTTGTTGATTCATAGTAGAAAGATAAAGCAGTCAGCCAGTCAGCATAATGTTGCCTCTGCAATGTCTCATAAAGGCACCCTGCTGATGGATAATGCTCATTAACTGTTCAGAGGGAGTGTAGATCACTGCTGTCTCCTCCAAAATAATAGCTGCGATAAAATCTCTCCCCCACAGACTCCACACACTCTCTCTCTAACCCTCGGTCTTTTCATCTTCATCTCTCCTTGCCTATTTCTCTCTCCTCTTTTCCTTCCCCTCCTTTCATCCTCGCTCCTTCCCCCCTCTTTCCCTTTTGTCTTCCTTTGTCTCCAGCTCGAGTTCTACATGCTGCTTCCTTCTCTTTGCAGCTCATTCTAAAACAAGATTGATACCAAAGAAACTGCTGCCTTCATGTGTTATGAAAATGGTGATGTTGCCAATGTAGTTAATGGGAATGACTTGGCGCGTTAGTCCATTCGACACAGCTAAATTCTGTGCCTCATTTCTCTCTGTGTCTCTCTTTTCCCGCTTCCCTGTGTCTGTGCAGAGTAATGATAATGATGAGAGGCTGCAGGTGGTGAAGCTGCTGGCTAAGATGTTTGGAGCAAAGGACTCTGAGTTGGCTGCACAGAACAAACCCCTGTGGCAGTGTTACCTGGGCAGGTTGGTTTCACTGCAAAAGCAACTTTAAAAATCTTAAGATACACCTACTTTCATGGAGCTAAAATGTCTATTTCTTGTTTGTTATTCTTGGATTCATATGAGTGAGCTTAATGATTAAAAATGTTGGATAATTACCTGTTTTTGCTTTTTATTATTTCTTTTTTATTAAAACACATACTTAATTTTAGAAATGTTTTTGCTATATTCAATTTTAAATAGGCATGTTTGTGATTTGTTTCTTGGTTTATGACTTTATGTTTAATGAAAAAGTCTTCCAACATTGTGACCTGAAACATACAGTGTGTACTTTTTGGCTTGGGCAGACATCAAAAATGTAATATAGCAATACCTTCCAGACTGAATATTGTGACCATTGATATTATTGAAAATAAGTTATTTTGTTATTTTAATATTTAAAAGAACTGATAGCTACAGCACCTTTTCCTGGGTTCGCTTCATAAATGTGGAGCATAAAAACTGAATGCTGTTTCTCCATAAAGTTTTATATTATCACACATCAGTATATGAAATAAAGCTCAGATTTTAAGCAGGGCAAATGTGGAAAGCTACAAAAAAATATTGCAATAAATACTTGCTCAGGTCTACTGTGTGCAGCCAGTGTCTGATACTCTATGTATGTTTTAACCTTGATGGAAGTGTGTTACGTTAGAGTCGCTGATGTAAAGTCTCCCCCTATAGGTTTAACGACATCCATGTGCCTATCAGACTTGAGTGTGTGAAGTTCGCCAGTCATTGTCTCATGAACCACCCGGATTTGGCCAAAGACCTCACAGGTACGTCAGTTAAGGAGTTCTGATGTCTAAGCAGAGAACCAGCTCCTGTGTAACAAAAAGTATCCACATTGAACCACTGTGGTCAGAGTTATTAGTTACTACAGGGAGGTGATGGCAAGCTAATGACTCTTTTTCTCTGAGTGGGACTTAACCACCTGTAACCTTGTAAGCACCTGTAATTATTATCATTAATATTAGGAGCTTATAGTTGTTTTTTTGCAATGGTGATTTAAAATCAAAGAGAAGCACTTGAAGTATTGTGTATTTTCTTTGCGCCTGAGGCATGGAGATGTCTGGTTCAAAAATCTCACTCATTTGTTCTGCTTCTCTTGACCAGAATTTTTGAGGGTCAGATCACATGACCCAGAGGAGGCCATCCGCCATGATGTCATTGTCTCTATAGTAACCGCTGCCAAGAAAGACTTGTCTCTGGTCAACGACGCCTTGCTCAACTTTGTGAAGGAGAGGACTTTGGACAAAAGAGTAAGCTGGGTCATTTTTATGCTTATGTGTTGCAAGTGACAATACTGTTTATTATGGTGTAAAATGTATTAATATATCAGTCAATCATGATATTAAGTCACTATTGAACTTAGACATTCCATATAAACCTAAACCTAACATTCCCTAGTAGTACATTCAGAACCTGAAAATGGTTATAATAAATGACCAATGATCCTGTTGGATTTGGCTGTTGGCTGATTTTGGATTTAAAGTAGCATTAGTTCAAGCCCCTTTTGTGACTATTTTTATCCATGTCAAAATGAGCCTTTAAGTAGTGTCGGCACATCACTGACTTCTTGATGTCTTGATTCTCTACAATAACTTTACTTTTAAGGTTTTCCTGAAAGGTTAAGTTTCCTCTTAAGGATTGCTCAACTCTCTCTTCTAACTATCCTTCCTTTGATATGGAAACATGTGTGTGTTTAGTTAACCCAGCTGTGCCTATTTTGGGAAGTGGGCTGTCCGTTCATAGAGGACTGAAGTATGTTCAGTTAGAAATGGCTTGATTGCTGCTATATAATCAGTTTTTTGTACATTTTTGCATGTTGCTCACCCAAATTTACTTTTAGGGACTGTAGCTTTTCATAAAGTTCTCATTTGACTTTGTCATGGCTGAGAGTGTCTCTTCTTTTATTTTTTCCTGTCCTCTTTCATCCTTTGCTTATCAGTGGCGTGTACGTAAGGAGGCCATGATGGGCCTGGCATCCATCTACAGGAAGTACTCTCTGCAGGGAGAGGGAGGTAGGGAGGCCTCCAAGCAGATTTCCTGGATCAAAGACAAACTGCTCCACATCTACTACCAGAACAGCATCGATGACAGGTTTGTGTGCAAGACTTTTATGAATTTCAATAAATGTTGGTTTAGCATTCAGAGCATCGAAATCTGTTTCCTAAACATCGCAGATTAGACTTTTGTGTGACTTGCTTGAATCAATTTCTTTCCTGTTTGCTTGATCACAGCTTTTGTGTTTGCCTTGAGGGAAATATTTCTATTGGCAGTAGACCCTAGACTGCTACTTACTTTGTTAGATAGATTTGTTTTGTCCCAAACATAATCAGCCATTGATAGATTTGCAAACAGACTTTTTTAATTCAGTCCTTCAAGATCCAGCCTCAGGGGGAACGTTAATGCAAAACAGCTGTTCTTATAAGCAAGTGAAATATGTGGGTGTATTTTTTTTTTTTTTTTATCACTTGAGCAGAAGTGCAGCATCACTCTCTTCACCTTTAACTGGAAAATTTGCTTTTGTTTTCCTCCTACACATGCACAGCACGGAGAGCGTACAGTAACTCTCTGGGTGTTGATGAAAGTAATTCTCAAAAATGTCACTCACTGAAGTAGAAATAAATGAGTAAACACACACACATGCATACCAGAATACCCTCCAAGAATCAGTCTCTGTTCCAACTGCAGAAGTGTGTCTGAGGGTGTAGTTTCTCAACAGAAGCCAGCAACATAACCTACAGTTCCTGAGTGTGTGGATGTGTATAACTGTATGAAAGTGAAGCGGGGCAGCATGAAAATAATTCACTCAGGGCTCTTAACAGATATATAATTAATAATAATATTGAGAGCGGTATTCCATTTAGAGATATTTATCTATTTAATTCATTAATCTCCACTACATGGTTAGAAACTGTGAGGGACGGTAAACCCATTAATGTATATGTTTGTTCAAGGGTGTTCTTGAATTTTCATGGTGCCTTCTTTTCAAACCGTGGTGTAGATAATCCTTTAATCCTATAGATGTAATAGTAGGTTAATGAGCTCAGACTCGTAAAGAAGAAAAATAAACATTAATGGTTAGCTTCCTTGGATATTAGTCCTATTTGTACCTAATTTTCTCCTTAAATGTTCCCTTGTCCACAGGTTGTTGGTGGAGCGGGTCTTTGCCCAGTACATGGTTCCTCACAACTTGGAAACCACAGAGAGAATGAAGTGTCTTTACTACCTTTACGCCACCTTGGACACAAATGCTGTCAAGTACGTCTTCTTCAGTTTGCACACACAAGAGCAACGGCAGCAAAGCAGCATTTAACATTTTCAGTCGTGTTTGTTGTTGAGCAGTTTGGAAGAAATGTTTTGCTACTGCATCACTCTGATTCCTCCTAACATGTAGTTTCCCCCCTCCGTCCCGTCTTTCTTCCTCCTCTGTGCCTCTCAGAGCTCTGAACGAGATGTGGAAGTGCCAGAATCTGCTCAGACACCATGTCAAAGACCTGTTGGACCTGATCAAAAAACCCAAGGTACCTCTAAACGAAGCACAGAAATAATTAAGGGAGGCTGATGGATTACCCTTATCTCATATTTCTAAACTATTTTTCTGCTGTTGTTGCTCTTTGTTATAGTCTGAAGCATCCAGCAAGGCGACATTCGCCAAAGTCATGGTGATCACAAGTAAGTGGTTTCACAAGTGAAATTTATTTTAAGAAAGTTGCATATACTTCCATATGTTTTCTAGTGAAATTGCTCAAACAGGATGACCTTACTGCTGTTGTTAAAAATATATTTCATGCAGACATCAGCTTTTAATTTTGTGCCTCTAGGGAACCTGCCGGACCCGGGCAAGGCTCAGGATTTTGTGAAAAAGCTGGCTCAGGTCCTGGAGGATGATGAGCGCATCAGAGATCAGTTAGAGACCTTGGTCAGCCCCAGCTGCTCCTGTAAGCAGGCTGAAGTCTGTGTGGTGGGTATTGATGTTTGTATTTTAACTTTGCTTGATGCCCTTAAAGTCCTGTAGGTGTGTAACGATTCATCTAGAATATCAATGCATTGATTCATATTGGTGCAATCCAATGGCATCGATAGGCAAACATTGTTCTTCTATTGTAGCTTGTACCAATCGTTTTTTATTGCAAATAATCAATTCTACGGCATGTTATCCCTCTATCTGTGAATCTTTTTCTATTATTTATTTATTTATTCGAAAACCAAAGCAGCAGGTTAAACTGCAGGTTAAGAAATTGATTACACTTTTTGTAAATTATGGCACTCCCTGTATTAAAAATAAGAGCTGATGCAGCAGGTTCTTTCATATGCTGAAGACAAAAATCAATATTTTGATTTAAAATTAGTGAACTCTATTGTGCTAAAAAACAGCCAATATACTATACAATATATTGTATTATAATACAATACAAACCTGTATTGTGATATGTATCGTATCATTGTTAAAACATATCGTTAAACGCCTGGAATTTACATAGTGTTCTTCACTGCATATCTAATAGACATAGTGTACTGTTGCATAGGAGCTTTAGTAGGAAATGGCTCTAAATTGTCAGCTTTCTGTGTAGTATGTCTGCTGCATTTGTTTGTTTCCTTTGGCAGCTTGAACACATTCAATTTAGAGTCATGTGTATTACTTTTAATTATCATTCATTTTAATTATCAATCATTTGTTTGTCGCCTCTACAGCGAGACATCACTAAAAAGCTTGGCAGCCCCAAACAGCCCAGCAACCCGTTCCTGGAAATGGTCAAGTTCCTCCTGGAGAGAATTGCTCCAGTACACATCGACACAGAGTCCATCAGGTAGTGTCTGTGTGTGATTGACAATGATTTCCAGTGATATCTGTTTCAGTTGTCCATTATTTGACAGTTTTCTGTCACTCTCTATCATTGTGGGTCAGTGCTTTGATAAAACAGGTGAACAAATCTATAGACGGAACAGCTGATGATGAGGAGGAGGGCGTCCCCACTGAAGAGGCCATCAGAGCAGGACTGGAGCTGCTGAAGGTAAAAACCTAGTGAGAAACTCAGCTGGGTTCTTCACTGCATATCTGTCTATTCACACATTGTGAATGGTTGTACAACGCCATTGGAAGATATCACTTCATTATTAAAGTCCTACCATTCTCTCTGTACTGCTGCTGGGGTGTCGTGTGAATTGCTCCTAGCGACTCCAGTAATCTGTGAATTAAATACGCTCTTCTGCTCTTATCTAGTAGAGTGAAATGATAGATGAGATAAAAATGAACATTCAGTGGTGAAAAATGCTCCTCCCACAGTTTTGCCCTGGAGGTGGGACTGAGTGATACAAACACATTTGTCATAATAATGGTGGCATGAAGATGACTCCCTTCTTTCAAGCGAGTTTCACCAAGCTTAGAGTTGGCTTTATTAATCAGAATGGACATTATTTATGAGATGTTTCTTAGCTGTTTGACCCATGTTTTTCTTTGAATCCACACAGGTCCTGTCATTCACACACCCGGTGTCGTTCCACTCTGCAGAGACATTTGAGTCTCTGTTGGGTTGTCTGAAGATGGATGATGAGAAAGTGGCTGAGGCTGCGCTGCAGATCTTTAAGAACACAGGGAGCAAGATGGAAGAGAGTTTCCCTCACATCAAATCGTAGGTTTAATGGTGACAGATACATTGGCTCGTTCTATATCTTACAGCAGGATGTCTGCCCTTCACCCTCTGGTTTTTAATCATAGATAGAATTCACTGTGCATATTCATTTTTCTGACTGAAGCGCTCTCCTTTAGAGTGCAGCTGAACTCTCTGTGACTTATGGCAGTGTTTTTAATGGTGCTCTCCTGTCTGCTCCCCCAAGTGTTCTGCTGCCGGTACTGCAGGCCAAAGCCAAAAGAGGCCCCCCTCGCCAGGCCAAGTATGCCATCCACTGTATCAACGCCATGTTCACCAACAGAGACACACACTTTGCCCAAATCTTCGAGGTAAGTTACGTTTTACGCCTTACAACAATAGCTAACATGTGAAATGGTACAAAAAATGTGTATTCCTGGTTTCACACTTTGCATTTGTTATGTTCACTGGTACTTCAGATTGGATACATGTGTTTAATAATCGTACTTGAAGACTTTTGTTGCAACTAGCAGAAATAATGAAAGCCTCATTTGCCTGAATCTCGCTATGTCATTAAAACGTGTATGAGATACACGCCTGGTTCTCTCAAACACTTTGACAGATATTATTTTTTTTTTTGCTTGCAGCCTCTACACAAAGGCCTTGACCCTGCTAACTTGGAGCAGCTCATCACTCCCTTGACCACCCTTGGCCACCTGGCTCAGCTCGCCCCAGAACAGTTTGCTTCACCGCTCAAATCACTTGTCGCCAACTTCATAGTAAAGGATCTGCTCATGAACGACAGGGTACACACTCATATATACATTATATATACACATCACATACACCAGACTTGTGTGTAGAACCTGAATCAGTGCTGCTGCCTGATCCTAAAATCTATTCACTGCAGTTGTAGGATAATTGCGGTCAGCCTATTGCTATATCATGTGAAACCAGGCTAATGTTATCTGTGTTGTCTTTAGACACCAGGCAAGAAGACGACCAAACTTTGGGTTCCAGATGATGAAGTGGCCCCTGAGACTCTGGCCAAGGTCAGTGAAGATCCTCACCCAACCTGATCACTTAGTTGTATATATAATTTTTTTATCTTTATTTTCTGCCCTTTTTTGTCTACTTTGAGTTGTTTTTTGTTTTTTTTAATCTTGTTTTTATATCCAAAGAATACTTTCAGAGATTTGTTTTTACTGGCAAATCATCATCTCCACTGTAATTGTTTAGCTCAATAAGTAACGATATTTCACCTCAGCTTGATAGGTGTAACTGGTGATTTTGTTGCCTAAAAGCTGACGTTTGTCCTTCTATTGTCAGATCCAGGGAATAAAGCTGATGGTGAGGTGGTTACTAGGAGTGAAGAACAACCAGAGCAAATCAGGCAACTCCACCCTGAGGATGCTGACTGCTATTCTACACAGTGATGGAGACTTGACAGAGCAGGGCAGGATGGGGTAAGCAACAAAGTTTATACTTTATTAGATCGCGTGTGTTTCAGCCTCTTGGGAAAGCTTTGTCTTCACATTATAATCATCTAATTTTTAGTGATGTATTTTAATGAGTATTGTGGACCCCAGGGGTATGTTAGGCAGTAATCCTTTAATCATGAGCACATTTCCAGATATACAGAGTATTCCTTATTTGCTCTCATCTCTTCCCCCCAGAAAACCAGACATGTCGAGGCTGCGGCTGGCAGCAGCATGTGCCCTGCTGAAGCTGGCACAGGAGTCTTGTTATCATGAAATCATCACACTGGAGCAATATCAGCTGTGTGCTCTCGTCATCAATGTAAGAACTGCCACAAGTCTCTCTTTTCCTGCAAGGCCTCTTTTCCTGCAAAGCTTATGCTCTTTTTTTTTCACAGTTAAGCATCTTTATTTTTGCGTTTGTGTAGGATGAGTGCTACCAGGTGCGACAGTGTTTTTCTCAAAAGCTCCACCGGGGCCTGTGCCGCCTCCGTCTACCACTGGAATACATGGCAGTGTTTGCTTTGTGTGCCAAGGACCCCGTTAAGGAGAGGAGGGCCCATGCCCGCCAGTGCCTGGTGAAAAACGTCAATATACGCCGGGAGTACCTCAAACAGCACCTCGCCATCAGCGGTAAAACAAGAGTCACATCTGACTGATTCTTTTAAAAGGCATCTTTTATTTTTTCTGTGTTGATGGCTGACAAAAGCAGCCAGAAAATGTTTCAGAACCAATAATATTTTTAAAAAAGGTCATACTTGAGCGTTGTATTTGTGGTTGATACAAAGGTGATCTTATGGAAGGCCATGAATATTTATTTTGACAAGTTTATTTTTCTAATACAACCCATTGTCTAGAGCCTTCACCAACTTACAACTACAATAAAGAACACATTGTGAAACTTTTTACAACCATTTATTGTTCCACTTGTTATTATAACCTCAATAGTCAGAGGTTTCAAGTTACGTCCCTCGTCCACAGCAGAGGCTTCACATTATTTGATGTAATTATCATCTAAACATCATTTTCAAAAGAATGTAACAATAATTAAATATTTTTATGAGCCAATAGTGCATCGGCCACCAATATATCATGTATCAATAGAGTAAGTGCCTTGTTTTACTATAACTTCTACATTTGAACCCACAATATTTGTATACACAGGTACACACACACTGCTGAATTGTTTATATCTTTCCTAGCTTGCAGTCTTAGTTGCTGCCTTTGTTGGCATGTTGCTGTGTTTCTTAGTGCATTACCACCCCCTGTAGATTATAGTGTGAAACCATTTGCAGGACTGTATCTTGACACTGATTTGCACAGATATGTATAAGAGAAACAAAACAGGGTCCTACTCATTAGGACTGTTTAAAAAAAACAAGAAATATCATAGGTCGTCTTTTTTTCTAAGCTATTCTGTATTTTGAAGATTCTTTTACATCATTGGTGGTGTTGTAATGAGGAACTAATATATTTCCCGTGTGTATATGAACAGATAAGCTGTTGTTTATGCTGCCGGAGTATGTGGTGCCCTACACCATCCATCTGCTGGCACACGACCCAGACTACGTCAAAGTACAGGACATCGAGCAACTCAAAGAAATTAAAGAGTAAGTAGTAAAGGGAAATATGTTGTTGGAAACACTGGTGATAAAATAGCTGTAGAACTCTTAAAAAAAACAAATAAAAAAAAGAAATTCACATAAAAATAAAATGCCATCTGTTAATTCAGTGCTGAATATTACAACCTGGCATTTGTGTTATAGAGTCGTATTGTTTTGGGGCATGCAGCGATGTTGGCTATAAAAACCATAAGCACTGAATAAAGTCATCTTCTCTTTCCCCAACAGAGAATTGCTGCAGCTTTTACTATTTTATCATTTCCATTACCCTTGCTTTCTTAGACATAGACCTTAATATTCATCAAATACTGCAGATGCATTTTAAGAGGAAAGTGTGCTAAAATGTAAAAACGGTCCTGCATGCTGATGTGAAACGTCCCTCCTTGTTAGGGCTCTGTGGTTTGTCCTGGAGATCATCATGGCCAAGAATGAGAACAACAGCCACGCGTTCATTAGGCGAATGGTGGAAAACATTAAACAGACGAAAGACGCCCAAGCCCCCAATGATCCCAAAACCAATGAGGTACAAACCGCCTCCTCGTGTCTCGTGAATATAAATTGTATGTGAAGTACAAATTCATCACGCTGTGCAAACCCTTTGCATTTTCCCTGCACAGAAACTCTACACAGTGTGTGACGTTGCCATGCACATCATCATGTCTAAGAGCACCACCTACGGCCTGGAGTCCCCAAAAGATCCTGTGCTGCCCTCCAGCTCCTTCACCAAACCCGACAAGGTTGGTGTCTGCGCCCCGAAGCGTTTCCATAAAACCTTAAATGTTTCCAGTGAAGCGGTTTCTATTGAATGTAAACAAGGACTGTCAAGGGTAATACGATAATAAGGCATTAGCACAAATGCCTTTTTAACGCTGCTAATTAGTTTGTAATTAAAACAGAAACCGCATTCACACATAAGGACAAATGGCACAGATTTGTCTGTTGTTTTCTTTTGTATTTACTGTTGCTGCAGAGAAACAGTATCACTTCACTAAACCAGTGGTTCTCAAAGTAGGGTCTGGGGACCCCCAGTGGTCCCAGAGGAGGTGCCAGGGGAACCCCAAAAAATGAGAATAATTAGTTTTCACTATAATTCCACAATGAGAGAATTTGTATGGAGAGCTGCCATAATTTAAAATAAATAAATAAATGTATTTAATTAAGTTGTATTTATTTCCTATTATTGCTGGATGAAGTTCCCTTTGCACATACATTATGCATTAAATACATGCATTTATAAAATTAACGAATTAAAAAATAAAAACGTGACTCAAATGAATGTGAATATAATACACAAATAAATAATGAAATAATGAAATAAACATTAAATAAATATGGCATATTTATTTATCCACAGAATCATTTATTTATTCTTGATTAATTTTGGCCACTTTCTGTTATAAAACATCTAAAATCTTATCAGATGGTGTGTGTGGTCCAGTTTTTGTGAGTTTGAGGGTTCTTGACCTGGAAAAAGTTTGAGAACTGCTGCACTAAACTAAACATGAAAAAAGTATTTTAAGTCTGTTTACTGTGTATAGCCCCAAATCACAAATAACAGATTTGCCTCAATGGGCTTTACAGTTTGTACAACAGCACCAAACAGTGCATGATGTCCTTAAACCATCATGTTATACAAAGAAAAAAACTGTAATGGGGAAAAAAGAGAAAGAAACAGAGGAGGGATCCCTCTTCCAGGACAGACAGGATGATGTGTGCACAGGATAGAATACAATACATTTAGAACAGGAAAAGAGTTGCAGAGTACAACATTAAATAGTATTATAGTACTATAATAGGATAACAGAAATGTGTTGATTAATGGTGTATGTGGAGGGTGAGGTGACAGGATCTATTGCAGCTTCCAGGTGAACCAGGACAGACTCAGACCCTCCAATAACAGAAGGCTGCAGCATGGTCTGTGAATGACAAACAGGGTTTTGGGGTTTTCCAGTCATTATTGTATGTGCAAAATCCCACATGACTTATTTGGTCGCTGTAGCTGGTATTATCCTGGTGTTTGTAAATCACATGCTTGCTGCAATAGGGATTCTAACATGGCTGGCACACATTTTGACTAATCTGATTGTTTGGCAGGAGCAAATCTTTCCTACATAATCCTCTGATTATATTTCACTTTTCTTTTTTTATATTGTTGTTGCTTGCTTTTGCACAAACAAGCTCTCTGACACAAGCTTCTTGTTTCCCGTTTCAGAACTTCAGCAACACAAAAAATTATCTTCCACCAGAGATGAAGGCGTTTTTCGCACCAGGAAAGGTGAGTTTAATCAAAACTCTGATTTGTTATTGTATTGGTGTTGTTGCCGCACTTAAATTAAAAAAAAGCACATCCCAAACTCAGACTCCTGTCATGTACTGTTCCTTTTTTTTTTCTAAAGCCCAAATCAGCTAACGTTCTGGGTGCAGTAAACAAGCCACTCGCGTCGGCAGGAAAGCAGCTCCAGAGTAAAGCTTCTCGTATGGAGACGGCCAGCAACGACGACTCCTCGTCCAACCCCGGCTCCCCACAGCGCAGCAAGTCCAGGTAGAAATATGAAACACACACTTATATCAGAACTTACCTCGCTGCGTTGCTGAGTAAATATCCCCTGAAGCTGCAAATGTCCAGTTGATGTGATTTCTGAGTCTCCATTATTCCTCACAGCACAGCGAGTGAGTTCACTGATACAGCTCAGATACACAGGAAGATGAACAGCACATTGACCTGCAGTTTTATGTGTGTATGTTTATAAAATAGTAACAATAATGAATCACTGTGTTTCAGGCTTGACAGCTCAGAAATGGACCACAGTGAAAACGAGGACATCAGCCTAAAGCGAGCAGACAGCACAGACAAGGTATAAAACCATTATTATACCGTGGTAATATTCAACGTGATGGGAGGCTGGTTATTATATTTAAACAGTCAACATTGTCTTTTCATGGTGCAGCTTAGTTTTCTTTTTAATTCTAAAATTTAAGAGCACCTATATCATCAAAATGATAAACAAACATGCACAGGTTCTAAAAGGACACTGTACTTGGCGACAGGTTAAATCGAGCTTGTTGCTGTGATCCAGTAAAGTGTTACGAGTCATAAACCCTTGTGTCGCTGTGTTTTGATTCTCTTGTGCAAACACCAGCTGGATTTAAGTCAAGATAGGATTAGCAAGTACAAACTGTGTCAACCGTCATTAATAACCGCTTCAAGGCTGCCTACAGCGCCTTTTTGTGTTCTGAATCGATAGTTCAGCACTTGTTTCTTCTGCAAAAACCCCCCAAAAAACTTCTGTCACAGCCATTTCTAATGTGTCACAGTAGTGTTTATTATTTAGTTTAGTATATGATGGCTTTTGAGCATTTTATCTTTCCAGTAAATACAGGAGTTATGGAAGCCTGATAAATTTCACTTTTTATGCTTTTGTTGTTCTTTTTTTTTTTTTTTTTTACAGGATATTGAAAAGCCACGTGGTCGCAAACGCGGCGTGACCTCCACCGACGACCAGGACAGCAAACCCAAGCGTGGCCGCAAGAAGGCGGGGAGCAACACGAGCGCAGTGACTGAGGCCGAAGACCAGTGGGACGAGGACAACCGACCCGAAGACGAACAGAACAGTCCACCGAAAAAAGGACGCAGAGGTCGACCCCCCAAATCCGCCACTCCCAGCCAGGACACGCCTGCCAAAGGGAAGAGGGGGCGAAAGAAGGCCGCTCCCCCTCCGGAGGACGAGGAGGAGGAGGATGAGGAGGACGAGGTGGCAGAGGACGAGGACGATGACGACGAGATGAGCAGCGAAAACATCGAGGTGAAGACCAAAGGAGGAAGACAAGCCCGCACGGCACGGCGGTCACAAGGGTGAGAAGAGGAGCGGCTGAACCAACTTTACTTACAGTGTCTGCTGGTGGTAGAGACTTCTGTCAGACACATGCATTTTTTTTGACACTAGTGCTTTTTTTCTCTCCGCTCAACAGCTCCGAGTCAGCAGAGTCCACACCGCAGAAGAGGAGAGGACGTCCACCCAAATCAGCTCAGCCCCCGGCTAAGAAACCAGCGTAAGACATTCACTAACTTTGCAGTCTTGGATTATAGAGTCACACACACTTTACTCCTCAGCCTCAGCTGTCAGGTGTAGCTTGTGCATGGCTAAGATGGTGTGCATCCTGTTTTGTGGATTTTTTTTATTTTGGTTTAAAATTAAAATTAATTGTACAACAGAATTTGTCAGAGACTGAAAAAGGAACAAGCTGAAGCCCCCAGGCTTAGTTTTACCTATCCTGTACCAATTATACACAGTAAAATATCAGTACATTGTTCAGTTCAGACAACTTTATTAATCCCCTAAAGGCAATTCAGTTTGCCGTAACCCTGCCTTAAAAACAATTAAAACATTACAAAACACACAATTGCTTAAACTAAAATATCACATTCAATCCAATTTCATTTGATAATATTAGATCTCAAAGTCTTCTTGGAAACTAACTAGAATTGCAAATCTTTATTTCCTCATTTGATCCATTCCATAACTTTATCCCTAAAACTGACACACATCTGTATGAGATTAGTTGTGAGTTTCAAACATTAGAAACCCGCTTTAAGCTATAAATCCCCTGCCGTAGCTTATGTTTTTAATACAAACCACAATTGTCTTATTTTTCCACTCAAAACATATTTCTAATATTTTAAAATATACAATGTCCAGAAATTATCAGGTGTGAGATCTTTATAAAAAGCTGATTTGTAGAATTGTGGTATCTAACTATTATTACTACAATTATATTATAGTATTATTAATACTATTAACTATTATCCTAATAGCTCTTTACTGCAGTTTAATTATTGGATCTAGATTTGCTGAAATTTGGGGAACTACCTATAAAACACAGTACATCATATAAGGCATCACAAGTGAAACGAACAGCAAATGAAGGCAGTTCATATTCAGTAAATCAATCTCTCTCAGTCAGTCTCTTGTTTTGTAAAGAATAAAAATAGACTTGACTGATTTCTGTTTTGTGTTTTATGTGAGGCTTCCAACAAACTTTCATCTATTTTCACTCCCCAAAACGTAATTTTGTTTACTCTTTTGATTTCAACAGTGTTTAAATTCAGTTTTACCTCAGTGTTTGTTTGTTTTTTGCACCAATCAACATACATTTAGTTTTACTTTCATTTAGTGATACCTTATTTGAAGCAAACTATTTGTTCAACTTTCAGTTCTATTTCTACAGTTTTTAACAACTCATTTATGTTTCCTCCAGAACAAAAGCTTCATTAAAAGTTAAAATTCCATAGACTTGCATATCACAGTGCGATCCTGCAGCAGCCCTTTAGTTACAGTGTAAAGCTCCTCCTCATGTTGCATCCCAGCACTTTGGGTATAATTCAAATCACTGTTGTCATCACTGTTGTCCTGTTACTTCCTGAACTGATCGTGCAGCCAACATAATGAAAGTATACAGGAAAAAGTACCAACTAAGAGATTTATCATTAGTCTGGTTTTATTTGGCCTATCAACACAATTTAAACACTTGATATATAGATTAAATTGTATCCTGGCTCACAAATTCATACTCCCTAAGTGCACTGCACTAGTATTCAAAATTTTTAGATAGATCTGTACTTATTCCTGTCAGAGCAACTCCACTAAATGAACATTCCCTCTGTGGTATCCAGGCGTGGTGGAAGATCAAAAGCAGCTGCTGCTAAAGACGACTCTGAGGACGAAGATGAAGAAGAAGCAGAGGAACAGGACGACGAGCCAACACCGAAGGTACTCCGAGATTTATATGAATCATTCCTGGGATTTATGAGCTCAATTTCCCTCCTTAGTTTTCACCTCAATTTAATTTTTCTTTTCTCTCCTCTAGGGTCGCAAGAAAGCGGCAGGGCGAAGAAGATGAGCTAAGAAAAATAATGAAAATAAACGACAAAAGAAAATGGCACGTTTGTTCTAACGTTGTGGAGTGAAGTAGGAAAGAAAAATGGACACTGAACTTTTTAAACTTTTCATACGCCGACGCTCCTACTGTTACACAAGTTCATACACTTGCATATACCACATGCACACTACATCAATTCAGTTCCTTATCATCAGCTGTGGGTTGTTGCATTGTGTTGCATTGTTATGATGTCCGCCACATTAAGTAGAAATCATAATTTTAACAGGAAAAACAACAAAAAAAGCTCACTCTTGTAAATAGTCTCTTATGTCCGTTTCATGTTCTGTTGTTGTGTTTGATGCTGACTGGGGGGATGCTGTAAGCCGATACCCGCTGATATTATTAAAGTGCTCCCATAAAGCAATATTGCTTATCAATCCTCCCTCTGTGTCCACTTTTAAAAAAAACTGAGAAATTAACCATTATCTTTTTTGTGTGTGTGATGTTAATTGTGTCATTTTACTTTTGGAGAAAAGAAAAAAAAAAAAGAAAACATGCGTTTTTGTTTACAGCTCTGTATATTAATACCTTTTTTACCATGTATTGAAAAATGAAAAAAAAAATACAACAAAAAAAAAGTCAGAAACCTGTCCAAACGTAGATTTGCCTCTGGAAAAGATTGTAATGTGCGTCTCATTTTTAGGTTTGTACTTGCTGGTAGACAGAAATCATGAGCAGCTGTGGTTGTAGTGTTTGTCACTGCTGATTAACTTGGCTCCACATCCACCCAGTCAGATCCTCCGTTGTATCAATATAATTCTCTATAAAACCTGACATGGTTGCTTTCTCTTTATTTCACTTTGACGTCTTTGATCAAGCGGTTTGCTACGAAGCCTTCAGGTGGAAAACAAACGGCTTGAAGCAATTTATCTTCACTTGTGTGATTCAGGAAATGCTGACGAATCCTATACCATTTTCTTTTTTCATTTAAAAATATATATATTAATCCCTTTTGAAAGTTTTAACCCTTGTCTGCATATAGTGTTTTTAATAACTTTGTTCACAGGTGAAAAGACATTCAATCATACAACCAAAACAAATGCAGCAAGCAATAGCCATGTGATCATACTTCAAAGGTACAAATAGTCATACGTTTCCATTTATAAAATCTAGTATTGTACTGTTTAAACAGCGTCTCTCAAACATTTTTAACATCAAGGCACTCCCTGGAACTCCCTAGAACCTTATTTAAGATTTGGATTTTTAGATATTTTATTACAGGAAGTGAAACCCATGACCAAAATATCCGCATATTTTCATTGTGTTACAAATAGATAGAATTATTTTGCAAATAAACGATTTGTTTTTGCTGAGGGACCCCCTTAAGGACTTTGGTGGGCCCCAATCCCACCAAAAAAACAATAGATTTCAGAGGGGAAAAAAATAGCACCTGAATGTTTTGGAGCTTTGCAGCCTTCAGGGAGAATTATTTCATGTTCCTAAGCTTTAAGTTTGGTTTCTGTCATTGTGTCAGTTCATCTGCCTTTTTTTCCGCAGGTTGATCAGAATGATCCGTCCTGTATTTGAACAGCCACTGATTGCATTAGTTGTGTAAATTGTTGACTTGAACTGTGCAGACAGCCTGGTCACATACAGTTTGTCCTCTGGGGCTGTGAAGCATCACTCAATAACACACTTCCTTTGTTCTATACGGAGTCTTCTATTGCTGATGCCGTGTACTTTACACTCGAGATCTGAACTATCCTGTGCAGCTCAGCCTGATGGAAAACAACACGCCCACACACCCCACGCTGCTGCTGGTTATGATCCACCAACGACCACAGTCCCATGCTGCTCGGCTGCTGGGTGAGTCTGTTTCCCTGCCTCCATTTAACCACCTGCACTCAGTCCTGAGGCTTCACTGCTTTCACTTAGTGTTCATACTCTGGTACTTGTTTGTGTTCACAACAAATATGAACATGTTTGAACGGCTCATTTGATTGTACAATTATGTTTCAATAGCTTCTCGATGAGCGAGTTTATTGAAGAAATCCCTCATACTGAGTGTGCTTGTCATTAGTCTCAGTTTCTGCAAGAGGGCAAAGTTAAACTTCGGATTGGAAGCTAAAATGTGTAACTAACTAAATCTTACATACGGCTGTTGTGAGGGTCATTGACATGTTTTAATCCTGTCATGAGAACTGCAGTGATTTAAGTCAGTGGTTCTCAAAGTGGGGTCCAGGAACCCCCAGTGTTCCTTAAGGGGGGCTCCAGCAAATTATTTCCATTGTAATTCTGCCCATTTGTAACACAATAATGAAACGTATGATTATTTTCTCATGATTTTTGCACACTGTTTTAGTTTTTAAAGTACCTAAAAGCAATAATCTTGAGCAAAATTCTATCAAATGGGGGTCTGTGGTCTAATTTCTGAGTTCATGAGAAAAAGTTTGAGAAGCACTGATTTAAGTGTGTGGGGGGAACCCACTCAGAATCAGATTGACCAGGATCCATCCATTTTATTAATGTTAATGGGTTCTGAAACCTAGAAGCTGTTCCAGCTCAGTCTCAGCTTTAATAAAATATCAACAGTAATGTAGTAATTAAATGATAAGTGCGAGTTTAAAACTCTGAGGTGATAGTTTTCCTGCAGCTGAATAGATTGGAGGATCAGCGACTGATAAAATGAATTCATGTAGTGAAAAGATCACTCAGACTTTTTATTAAATTCCAGTTGGATGTGTTAGATCTGACAATAACTGGATCGAGTTGATTTCACCCTGATGGAAAGAGCAAGCATGATGGCGAAAGGGAGCTTGAAAAAAGGAGGAGGAAGATATTCTACTCATAGATGATCTCATAACATCCACTGTCTTTGTTCCCCCCAGTTCAAAATCCTATCTGCTCCCCTGTCGATGGAGTCACATCTTCTGTCCTCCCCTTATTTTATCCAATTATTATTAAACATCTGTTTCATACTATTCATTTTCTTGTATACATGTACTTACTGGAACAGCTAATTATTTTCTTGCCTAATCAATTAATTTCCCAAGCCCAAATATTCTCTGACCAAAGACATTCACTTTACCTTCAGGGAAGACTGAAGAAGGCAGAAAATATTCACCTTAGAGAAGCTGGAATCTGAAATTCAGTAAATTGTATAATTAAAAACATAAGGTAACTCTTTACTTGAAGGGTGAGTTCATAACACATTCATAGCAGCTGTCATAACCTGCACATAAAGAATTCATGACTGTTTCATGAGACATGACTCAACATTCATACCAAACCTTTAATGAGTGTGGAAGAACAATGACAACTCGTCAAAATAAAAGTCCAACAAATGCAAAGCAGCATTGCTGTTTTACCTGATCTTAATCACATCTCAGTCAATGGGGTAATCCTGTGCCAAAGAGAGAACAGGGTCAAGCACATCATTTTTGTTTCGTTAAGTTGTATTTGTTTTATAATGTACAAAAAATAACACAAATACAGGTTAGCTGAATGTAGCTACTTTACCTCTCAGTGTTAAACCCAGTGATTCCCAATAATTCACAACTTGTATAATAAGTGACATTTGATGTAGAGTCTTTTTTTGTTTTCATTTTCAAATCTAGGCCTATATGAAATTCTGTATCCATTGATTGAATGACTTATTTTTTCTCTTGGAAGGGCAGCCTCAGTTGTGAAGAGCATGTAAACAGTTGCCCGGGCAACCTGAGCAATCCCCTTGTGCAGGTCCCAGATGTAGACTTCATAAGATATTCATGAAATATTTAAGAAAGCTGGAGATTAAATTAGTGGTATCCTTTATGAAATATCAGAGGCAATTTTCAAACCTTTTTCCATATTTTCCTATTAATTGATTCCATATTAATCACTGAGTTTAACACTGGGAGGTAAACCAGCTACATTCAGCTGACCCTTGTTTGTATCACCTGGAACGGTTGGACATTCCCAGGAGAAAAACAATATGAGAAATCATCTGCAAAGGTTACATTATAAAACCAATACATTATTATGAAACACAAATTATCTGCTTGACTATGTTCTGTCTCTTTGACACTGGACTAGCCCGTTGACTCCGATGAGATCAGGTAAGAGGTTTGGAACAAAAACACCAACGCTCCTATGAATATCCATTTATTTTATTTGACAGTTACCAGTCGTCATTTACAACGATGACCTGGTCACAGCAAGAGGATGGAGGATAAAGATCTATCCTCACAAAACACTGCAACACAACAGGACTTAAATAGCACAAGGAAGCGGAAGCGGATTTCCGAGTCGTTGGCCATTAATTCAAATATCACCAACAAATCAGTTTATTGACTAATGGCTGCAGCTCTGGTTTATGTTTAGCACACTGCCAGTTAACAATTAATCACTATTCTCTGTTTATTGTAAAAGTTACAGGTGTCACATACTACAGACTTTATCCCCTGAGGTACACACTGACTACTCCAACACACACACACACACACCTACATATTTATGCAGGTGCCATAAGGACAACCAGTATTAAGAGGCCTGAGTTTCCAAGCAACCTGCTGAAAGCAGGAAGGGAGGACATAATGTGACCATGGAGCAGCAGGGTCCACTGGCTCTACTGTTTGCATACCCCCTCAAACACACACACACAGGCACGCACAAACTTACACACACCTCTTCCAGCCCCCCATCATCAACATCTGCCTGCAGGCTCGTGACTTCAACTTAAAATGCAGATTGGGGTTATTTTTTGCTCTTGACATGTGCCATTTAAACGCAGTACTGAGCCTGTGCTGCAGCAGAGATGTATGATAATGATCCCGGTGCTTTACCGTAACTATGATCACATCAGGCCTTTTCGCACCTGCGTCCCTCCTCTGTTGTGTATAATCAACCATTTATTTTTAGTTCCCGCTGAGACTAACGTGTCCCTGCTCTGTAAAAGATTGATCATGCGGGCCTTTTAACGTCGTGTTGCGCCTGTAGAGCTGCGTGCGTCTGCCGCTTTGGCTAATAATTGATAGATGTGGAGAGGCGGCGTGCGGCGGGTTCACAGCTGGCTGGCTGCGCTCCACAGACCGCGGTTCAGTCGGTGAACAGCCTCCGAGCATGGTGATTCCAGACCTGGACCCCCGAGGCCGCCACTGACAGGCGTCATGAGTGCTCTCCTCGCGCTGCTCGCTTTTCTCGCCTTCACCTCGTCCGGGGACGCGAAGCCCAACGCCGGTCTGAAAACGTGGGGCCGCTTCAATAAACTCCCGTACCCCGCAGACAAGGCGTTCCTCTACGACACCTTCCCCGGCGACTTCATCTGGGCGGTGGGCACCGCCGCGTACCAGGTGGAGGGCGCGTTCGAGAAGGACGGCAAGGGGCTCTCCATCTGGGACACTTTTACGCGCGGCGGGAACCGGATGGCCACGGGCGACGTGGGCAGCGACAGTTACCACAACATCCACGCCGACGTCCGGGCGATCAAGCAGCTCGGGGTGAGCCACTACAGGTTCTCCCTGTCCTGGTCCAGGATCTTCCCCAACGGAACCCGCGGGAGTTACAACGAGATCGGCACCAACTACTACCGGACGCTCATAAAGCGGCTGAAGGAGATCCGCGTGCAGCCCGTGGTGACCCTGTACCACTGGGACCTGCCGGATCACCTGCAGCAGAACCTCCGCGGATGGAGCAACCCGGAGCTGGTAGAGATCTTCAGGGACTACGCAGACTTCTGCTTCCAGACGTTCGGGGATGACGTGAAGTACTGGATCACTATTGATAACCCGTTTGTTGTAGCGCGTCACGGGTACGGGACTGGGGTGGTCGCTCCCGGGATTAAGAACGACCCGGATCTCCCGTTTCGGGTTGGACACAACCTCCTTAAGGTCAGATGAATCCCATTCAATTCCCCTTTTCACCATTATCTCCTGATCAATGTTCTGCCTGATCTGAGAGAATTTGACACACTGACTAGTTAGTTTGAATGTAAAATGATCCTGTAAGACTTTAGGTTGGCTGATCTATTGATTATATTATAAAATGGAAAGCGCTCGACGTTTCTATTGCATATTTTGGGTTATTAGGACTGAACCATTAAAGTATAAAGAAGGATTGTGTTGTAGCAGTGCATCATATTTTGTTGTATTTTGTTAGAGGATATTTTGTTTTGGGTGATTTTTATTTTTTTAGATGGATAAAAACTATTGAGTAACTTTATATGTCAAGTAAATATTGTGAATAATAATAACGTATCTATTATGTATAATGTTGTCAAAGTAAAGAAGCTTAAAATTAAAAAATGAAAATACTCATGTAAAGTTCAACTACTTCAAAACAGTAGTATAAATATATATTGAAGATAATTTCCATAGTTACCACAGTCAGCCATGTTATTTTTCATTTCATTATTTGAGTTTTATAATTTTTTCCCCAATTTTTTACTGATTAATATTATAGTTGTTACAGTTTTTAATCTGTACTGAGCTAAATGAAATCTTAACAAGTGAAAATATCTTATATTCTGTACAATAACTCCAGCAATGAGTAGAATTATCTTGATGTCAATTTAAGATGAATTAAAATATATATATTATAAAATATATATCTAAAAAGATAAAAATATGAGATCAGACAACATAATGATAAAAACAACAAATTTACAAGTCAAATTGACATAAGAAACAATGACAGATGAAAACAACTTCATGCTTATTTCAAGATTTGTTTTTCTTGATCTGAGATATCATTTTTTATTAAGATATAATGTCAGACTAAGAAAAAATAAGCTTGAAATAGGCATGACTTCCTCTGTTACTGTTTGTCATATTTTTGGTTTGACATTATATCATAATATATATTTTTTATTATATGATTATTTGGTATAATTGGTCTTATTAGTGGTCCAGTCCCCTGTAAATCACTTTAAGCTGCATTACCTTGTCTGATCAGATTCTCTCCTCCTCCTCCAGGCCCATGCAGCCGTGTGGCATCTCTACGACCGCCGCTACCGGCCCCGGCAGCAGGGGAAGCTGTCCATGGCTCTGGCCTCTCACTGGATCAAGCCCAGCCGCAGCCGCCCGGAGAGCCTACGGGAGTGCCAGTGCTCCCTGGACCACGTCCTGGGCTGGTTCGCACGGCCGCTCTTCACAGACGGAGACTACCCTCCCTGCATGAAGGCCAGGTTGGGCTCGCGGCTGCCCTCCTTCACCCGAGAGGAAAGGGAGCAAGTGAGGGGGACGGCGGACTTCTTCGCCCTCTCCCACGGAGCTGCTCTCAGCTTCCAGCTCATCAACGACAGCCTGAAGTTCGGGCAGCAGGAGGAGCTGGACCTGAGGATGCTGCTGTACTGGGTCAACGCTGAGTACGACAGGCCGCCCATCTTCGTGGTGCAGAGCGGCTGGTACGTTTAGGTGCTGATGATTTGCCTCCTGGTTTGTCTGTGTGTTCTGCTGCCGTGTTATGGATCAGGTCTGGTTTTTAACACAGGTACGTCCTGGGCAACACTAAGACAGAAGATCCCAAACACATGTACTACCTCAAGAGGTTCATTGCAGAGGCGCTGAAATGTGAGTGATGGATTCATAAACATGAAGTAGAAAGTGAGGAAACATAGCATCCTCACACTGAACTCGGTGTGTGACCCCCCCCCCCCCCCCCCCCCCTCCCCTCCACAGCCATCCTCATAGACGGGGTGAACGTGATCGGATACACCGCCTGGTCTCTGATTGACGGCTTTGAGTGGCACAGAGAGTACGGGATACGACGCGGCCTTTACTACGTTGACTTCAACACGCCTGACATGAAGAGGGAGCCCAAGACGTCTGCCACCTTTTACAGGTGTTTACATGCTGTTATGTCAGGAACAGGAAGGTGGAGGCTGATAAATGAATTATGGCCTAGTATTTGTAACAAAACCCTAGATTGTGTGTGTGTGTGTGTGTGTGTGTGTGTGTGTGTGTGTGTGTGTGTGTGTGTGTGTGTGTGTGTGTGGGTGTGGGTGTGGGTGTGTGTGTGGGTGTGGGTGTGGGTGTGGGTGTGGGTGTGGGTGTGGGTGTGGGTGTGGGTGTGGGTGTGGGTGTGTGTGGGTGTGGAGAGAGGACTGTGAGACTTAACTTACAATTAAAGTGATAGTTTCGCTGTCAGTGAAAACTGACTCCTGAAGTGGTGGTTGTTCATTTTTTCCTGAAGAAACGTTATCCAGAGGAACGGTTTCCCTGAGCTTCCAGAGAACAGACCAGCACAGGGAGTCTTCCCATGTAATTTCGCCTGGGGGGTGTCTGCCAACTCCATACAGGTATGTGTTGCACTTGTGTGTGTGTGTGTGTGTGTGTGTGTGTGTGTGTGTGTACTGTATTTGTGGAGTGTGAAATGTGACAAAGTGCAGTCTGATAATAATAAACAAGAATACTTCTTTGAAATAAAGGGTCAATCACAAAACATTATCTATGTATTAACTTTGATTTGGAGATCATCATTACTTCATTTGATTTGCTGTCTCCTGAGAGATGAATGAAAATGAGCGAGAATTCCTCTTCTCCTTGGCTGAGTTACAATAATGTGTCTTACATTATTTTGAACTTGCAGTTTTCATGGTGAAAGTCCAGTTCGGAAGCAGCCACAACAATAAATAGTCTTTTAATCATAAACTCTGTAACCTGCTGAGGTCGGCCTGCTGAGCTAAACAGCATCAAAAATAAGCAGGAAGGAGGTAAAGTGTCTACTCTGGTTTTCCTGTGGTGCCGTAGGTGGAGACCACTCCCAGCCAGTTTGCAGACCCCAGTGTTTATTTGTGGAACATCTCCAACAACGGGGAGCTGATGAGGCTGGAAGGCTTCAACGCGCCACCTTTAAGGCGAGCTACACACTGTGCTGATTACGCCACCATCAGACAACAGGTGGGTCGTCTACGCCTCAGACCTGAGGAGTTTAAAGTGACATGATTCTAACTAAATAAATGGGTATAAGGTTTGTATGTGAGTTATTTTGCCAGGTGTACAAGAGTAGAAATATAGACCCTTTCTAAAAAATTAAAATATCAGAAAAGTTTATTCATTTCTATAATTATATTTACAAAGTTATAGGTTATAGATTCAAGGCCCACAATTTAAACGATTTCAATTATTTATTATTATTATTATTATTACCACTGGGACCTTATTATTATTTATTTTTACATAATTTGGGCTTCCATCTTATAAAACCCACAAAATCAGGAATTCCAAAAATTAGAATACTGTGAAGGAATCAGCCCAAATTTTGCAGGACATGACACGATTTTAAGTGAATATCACTCACACTAATCATCTACTAAAGTTGTCCAAATGATGGATAAACCACAAAGGAGAAGAAGGACTGGACTGTTGGCCAGTTGTCCAAGGTCCTCTTTTCTGATGAAAGTAAAGTGGGCCTTTCATTCAGGAATCAAGGTCCGAGGGTTTAGAGGCAGACGAGTGAGGAACAGAACCCAAGCTGCTTAAGGTCAAGTGTGAAATAGCCACAGTCAGTCATGATTTGAGGTGTAATGTCCAGTGCAGGTGTTGGTACACTCTCCTTTTTTAAATCCAAGGTCATCGCAGTTTCATTTATCAAGAGGAAAATGAGGGACACCAGACCCAAAAACAAAGAAGAGCTGACAACAAATTCATGTTTTCATGGGGGTTTTGACCTGGAAGCCCAACATATATATAAAAAAACTACAACTAATAAATACTTGAAATCATTTTAATTTCTAAGAGGATTGTGGAAATACATCAACTTTTCCATGATAATCAATTTGTTTGGAAAGGGTCTATATTTCTGTTCTCTCCTCCCTTTCTTCAGGTGGATGAGATCCAGCAGGTTGGTGTGAACCACTTCCACTTCTACCTGAACTGGTCGGCTCTGGTGCCTTCAGGGGACGTGGCTCATCCCAACACCACCCTGCTGACCTACTACCGCTGCTTCACCCGTCAGCTGCTGCAGGCCAACGTCACACCCGTGGTCACCCTGTGGCACCACACACGCCAACGCAGCAGCCTGCCAGCCCCACTGGACGCCAACAACAAGTGGCTCAACAGGTCTCGGGCTGGTTTCTCGTTTCAATTGAACTTGCACATACTGTACATCAGGGATGTCATGGGTCACATACAGTGCAATTTGATTTTAGTTGGCCCGGACCACTGGAAAATCTATAAACAGCAGCTAACAAACTTCTCCCCTCCTTTTTATATAAAGAAATACATTGTAAACATGTACACGATTAATTAACCTTCAATTTACAAAACAAGAGAGATAGAATCAGAAAAAAGGTGCAAATTTAGCAATATGATGTCTTAGCTTTTCTCTTTATTAAGGCTTTTGGGATGCATACATTAAAGGATATTATCCATTCATTTCTCCTTTCAGTTCCCTTGCCAAAACTAAAACGGGTAAATAAGACAAGTATTCATATTCATGCAATTCAATTAAAAATATGTAATCACTGAAAAACATGTAGTTTTTTAAGCATCAGGTGAAGTTATCTCCTGTTTTACAAACCATTTGCAAATCAAAACTGTTACTATTTTATCCCTTCGAGTTCTGAAAGATGCTCACATTTCTGTGAAGAAATAGGAACTGGTCCATTGTTTTTCACACTTTGTACATTTGTCATTCAGTGGTCAGGATTGGACCCGTTAGTGGGCCAGTTCTTGTCCCTGGGCCACATGTTCATATTCATGATAAATAGTATGTAGTACATTGTTTTATAATATACAGTATGTTTGTTATATATTGCATTATATGAAAACGGACCCTGTGTTGCCTATAGAAATACAATTGACTCATTTGACTTGTTTGTCAGGGAGACTCCACAGGCCTTTGCAAACTACGCCAGACTCTGTTACAGAGAGCTCGGTGCCTATGTGAAGATATGGATCACGCTGAACGAGCCCAATGATGAGGTGGTGAGCTACCAGGAGGGTCATGAGATGCTGAGGGCCCATGCTCTGGCCTGGCGAGTATATGATAAAGAGTTTCGTCCAACACAGGGAGGACAGGTCAGTCGGAGCCATTGCATGTTTATCTGTAGATACACTGCCTGGCCAAGAAATAAGTCACAACCTGGATTTATCTAGTAAGCAGTCTATTGGATAATTTCTACATGGGTGATTATCCTTAACGTGGCAATAAGTTATTGAACCCCAAGTGTTGTGATAAGTAGCTTCTCATTTCTTAAACAACCATGTGGAAAGACACATCCCCTGGGTTGTGGAAATGATTTAAATCTGTTTGAGAAGGGTCAAATCTTTGGCGTCAAACAGAGAGAACATCTAAGGAGATTTCAGTAACTACTAAACTGTCTGTGCTTAGTCGTCCAAGTCATCTTTTTCTTGTGGAGTTTAGAGCAAAGCAACTGGGCTTCTTAGTTGGTTTGAATGCATTATTGCATTGTTGGTCCAACGAATTATTAAAAAAAAAAGAGAAGCAGATGGAGTCACCAGGTTATTGCATGAGATGTCATGAATGAATTAGGTTCAGGTTGAATCCATTTAATGAACAGCAGAATGAAAGTGTTGCACCTTTCGTGTTGTCTCAGGTGTCTCTGGCTCTGCACATGGACTGGGTGGAGCCGGCCTTTTCATTCAGCCGTGAAGATGTGGAACCAGCTAAAAGGGTCTTGGACTTCCATGTTGGCTGGTTCGCTGAACCCATCTTTGGCAGCGGGGACTATCCTCTGGGGATGAGGAGCTGGCTGCGTCAGCTCAACTCACTTGAGTACAGTTTGATTCATACCCCAGACTTCTGATGCACTTAGAATGTTTACAGCCTAACTGAAAAACCCTTTCATACATTTAGGATTTTTAAATATTTCTGGTTGTAACAAGATTAAAGGGTTTCACATTACACTGGATTACTCTAAACTGTGAGAATTATGAGAGATGAAGCACTTTTTACACCAGATAATGTCCACTTTTTACGTCCAGATAATGAGTTGTTACAGGTCAAGGTTTACACTAATCCATTAAAATATCAACAAGATATCTAAAGATCAACAAGATAAATTGGCACCAATTTAAATGATTTTTGACCTGTTAACTCAAATCCAAACTTTCACCACGGTAACAAAAAGCTCATGGAATATTTTGGAACTACAATTTATTGTTAATGAGTTGTTGGACATCTTGAACACTACTCATAGACTAATCCATCTCATTTTTTCTGTGTTTTCTGCAGATTGCCAGTGTTTAATGAAGAGGACAGACAGCGAGTTAAGGGGACATACGACTTCTTTGCTATCAGCCACTTCAGCACTGATCTGGTGACTCATGCCAAGGAAGACTCGTAAGATAAAACCCTCTCCCCCGGAGTGTGACGCTAGAACCATTCACAGTAATCATGAATTGAACAGGGACTGCATTACAATCAAAACATGAATGTGCTTCCCTTTTTTTAATGATACGCAGCTACTGTATGACGTATGTGTGCAGGTATACCTACACAGCGATGCTGGAGGTCCAGCACATGATAGACACCACATGGATCATGTCCCCCCCCAGGCCTGTGGTGCCCTGGGGCCTGAGAAAAGCCCTCAACTGGGTGAGACTGGAGGGATCTGTCACTGTGATGGAATATGAAGCGGATTGGAGTCACCTTGTTTGTTCTTGTAGTTGCATCACTCGTTAAAATTGTTTCTATACTTATGGAAATACAACTAAATGTTTGTTTCAGTATGAGAAGCTTTGCCAGAGGGAAAGAAACTAACATTTCCCGTCTGCCATGTAAAGGTGAAGGAGCACTACTGTGACGTCCCCGTCTATGTGATGGCCAACGGGGTCCAGGAAGACCCAGCCCGCTTCAAAGACAGCCTGAGGGTCTACTACCTGTACAACTACATCAACGAGGCACTGAAAGGTCAGATTGTTTGTACTTCATTGAACCAACGAAACACACTTGAGCCGTATATAAAAGACCCTTTCCAAAAGAAATAGAATTTCATCATATTCATTTCCACAATTCCATTAAAAACATTTTAAAGATTCAAGGCCCACAGTATACATTATTTCAAGTATTTATGTGTTTATTTCTACAATATTTTGGGCATCAAGCTCAAAAAAACAATGAAAACAGAAATTCAAACATTTCTTTCTGAAAAATATGTCAATGTTCAATACTTGGTTAGGAATCCCTTTGCCTTAATGTGCTGAGGTATCAAGGCAATCAACCTGTGGCATTTCATGGAAGTTATGGAAGCATAGATGCTTGCTGTCAGCTCTTCTTTGGTGCCCTTCATTTTCCTCTTGATAATACCCACAGATTCTTAATGGGGTTTGGTGAGTTGGCTGGCCACTCCTGTCTTCCTATATTAAAATAAACACACTTTTCCAAGACATTCTAATTTTTTGGAAATGGTCTGTAGTTCTCAATGCATTGTGAGTGATTAATCCTTCACAGTAGAAGTTTTTATTCCCCTTCACCAGTTGACAGTTTTCATTATCTGGTCTCTGTAGAGCTTAATTATTAGACAGGAATTTAGGTCACTGACCCCTGAAGAGTCAGCTGCATAAATATAAACAGAGATACACACTTGAATCGTCAAGTCAAGGTTGCGTTCCAGTTACCTGTCCTTGTAAAGTTTATTAGGTTACACACTGACTTCAATGTTGTTGTGTGTGATCACTCACTGGCAAACATCCACAGACATGTCTCAAATAGAGCAGCAACAACATATGAGGCACTTTATTAATCCTGCTTCACAAGATATTTGACTTGCTTAAGATAAATATTATATCAATTAAAATCTATATGAAATAATTATTAGGTGACATTTATGTGCATTTATAAGAAAGAATAATACCTTTTGATAAATACCTAGGAGTTGCATTATTATTATTATGCAATATTATATTATTATATGATGATCAGCCATTTTACATTAAATATTACTAATTATTTGTTTATGAGAAATGTATTTTAATAGAGGCATAAATGGGGTTTAAAAAAAGCAAAAACTCAAAAGCACATGACAAAACTTGTATTTACCATACCGTAGTTACATTCCACAGCTCCATACTATTTCTATTTGTGGGATTTCTAGCTTTTTGTTCTTTTTTTCTGCTATCATCCAAACAACAAATAGAAAAAAAATGTCCTCAGCTCCCATTTCCTCTTTCCCCACCTCAGCATATGCTCTGGACGGCGTGAACCTGAAGGGTTACTTTGCTTATGCCCTGAGCGACCAGAGACACCCCGGGTTCGGCTTGTACGGCCACATCCATGAAGAGGTCATCGTCAAGGCCTCTCTGTCCAACTACCGCAACATCATCCAGCACAACGGCTTCCCCGTCCAGGGAGCTCCTCCTCAGCAGTGCCCCAGCCTGCCCCAGCCCTGCCCGGGCTGCCATGTGCTGGTCAAGAGGCCCGTGCTGGGCTTCCTGACTCTGGTGGGCTCGGGGGTGCTGATCACTCTGGGCCTCATCATCTACTACACAGCCAGGAGACACAAGGAGTGTTACTGACGGTTGTGACTGGAGGAGATTTTTCTCCTTAAAAATGACTGCAGGGGAAAAAAGTGTAGAGCTCAGTCTTTGTTGATTTTAAATTTTAACGGTACTTCTGATATTTTATTGTTATATGAAGTCTGAAATAGGATCCAATCATCGTCACGCTTTATGTTACAACTGTTAAATGTCTTGTTGTAGTTGGTGTAAATATGTTACAAAAGCCTCATTTTATAGTTTATGAACCCATAATTGTCATTTCTAATCTTTTTAGATGTTTCCAAAGAAGTTAATTCTTTTTTGCCTTAAGAATACTAAGGCAGTCTACAGAATTGCAATTTTATAGCTGAGAGTCCAAGCTTAAAGCTCCTGTCACTGAGATTTGGACCTGGAAAAGAGAAAACAGTTATCAGTATCTAAACCACAATCAAGCTCTATAGACTATTGATATATTAAGGTTCCATTATGTGACAGCATAAATGAGATCTGACACCAAATTGTCTAAATCCACTTAGAGAATTCAGTCAAGTCAAATTTCCGATTTAGCAGCATGAAAAAATTATTTGAGTCTAATGACAAAAGTTGCACGTTATTGGTTACAGTGGATGTTGTTTCTCACAAGCTGCCTTTTCCAATCTGCTAGTTTTGATGCCGTTTAGGAAGTTGAGGGTCAAAGGTTAAACTGTGCAGAGGCCCTGTGCACTCCATGATGCTAAGGTTTTTCACCATAGAAGTCAATGAAGAATTTTCCTAAACACATATTTTACAACTACTTGTACCCGTTTATGGGTGAACAGAACACCTCAGATGTCTATTTATAGTGTGTAGTTTTCTGGCGGCATCTAGTGGTGAGACCTCTATAGAGCCTAAGTTTTGTCCATTCTGGGCTACTGTAGAATATAGACAGGCATCATGGGACTCTCACTCCCTGTGTAGTTACAAATGGCTCAATCAAGTTAATAAAAATACATTTTTTTATTTTGGCTAAATGATTTACTAATTAAACATACTTGAGGATTACATTCAAATTTTACCAAGTCTGTTCACACTGTACCTTTAATATCTAATAATTTGACTTGAGTTGTACAGTTTTGTGACTGCAATGAGTATTTGTTTATCTGTGTTTAGCATTCAGCTTATAATAAATTTGCTGAAACAAGCTGGTAAAAAAAGAATTAGCTTTAATGTGCTGGGAGCCTCAGCACAGCAATGTCTAACAACAGCACCAGCACGTTCTGTCAGGCTCATCATCAGGATTTCAGGAGTGATGTGACATCAAGTTTTAATCATCGTCCGATCAAATATTCACAGAGCAACACCACACATTGATCAAGTTTATTGTAATGTTCTGATTTTCACAAATCATTTCTCACTACTGCAAATTATCAAAACGCTATTTTACATCAACAGAGCAACCATTCAACGTTTACATATTTTATATAGTGCTGAGTTTGAGGTGATTCTGTAGGTCACTAACGTTGAGGCCAAAAAAAAAAGTGACATCAGAAATCAATCAGGCTCTTGAGAAAAGTAAGTCTGTTCAGAGTCAAAACATCATGGCATCCAGACCATCTTCCATAAACCTCTTGTAGACAGCCATGAACTTGGCTGTGAAGGCCTCCAGGTGGTAGATGGCCTTGCTGCCCAGCTGCAGCCTGTGTTCATAGAACGCTGCCATGTGGGCCACCTCCGTCTTCAGATGGCCATCACAGTTACTCAGCAGCTCCGTTACCAGACCCTGGTGGAGGATTGGACATGGATATTAACTATTAAATAAAAGATTACTCATTACCTTAGAAATTACTGGCAATCACAAAAACATTAACTTGTTGACAGGAGGTGAGGTAGACGGTACCTTCATGATGACGTCAGGGGGGATGCAGTGAGTCAGCAGCTCGTACAGCCGGGCTCGGACCTCCAACAACCTGAAACACAAACACATGATTCAGCATTAAAATATCACTACAAGTCGGATCCTCCTCCTTTCTTTCTCACCTACCTCTGAGGGCTCTGCTGACTGACGATGGCGTTGGCTGTTTCTCTGAGGTAAACCTCCCAGTCTGTCTCCGGAACATCTTGGTCCACTGAGAATGGATACCTGGAGAAGGTTGATACAAGATAATTAAGACACAGAATACTTTTAGAAGACAGCTGTTCACGTACAGGGTTTAAAATAATAGTGTTTAAAAACATGCGTAAAACCAAAATCACTAAAATAATTTGTATTTCGATACATATATCCTGCCCTTGAAATGTGTTTCAACAAGACAACAACCCCAAACACACCAGTAAACCAGCAGCATCTTGGTTCCAGACAAACAAAATTAAAGTTCTGCAGGTTGATGTCAAAAACACTGTCTGAGGCAAATCCAAGAAAAGCTTAGGAATTGTGAGGCTGAAATACCTGTTCATAGGTGCCAGTTGGTTGACTTTATGTAACACAGATGTGAAGCAGTTCTTAGAAACCATGGTCATAACAAATAAATATTACTTCAGTGATTCTACAGGAATGGTAAATCCTTAAGATTTTTCAGTTTATACAGTACATATTTGAGTTTGTAAACAAAAAAAACAGACATTGCTATTTCTTTAAACAGCTTAAAATTTGTCTTAATTTTCTATAAAGTCATTTAAAAAATACATTTATCTTCACATTTTGAGGGTTTAGGGTATATAATGCAGTGTTCCCAATGCATCAAAATAAAAATTCTAAAGGATTTTGGCTTTATTCATGGTTTTAAACACACCTGTATATGCCACAGTAAAGAAGAATAAGGATGGTGCACACTTACTGCTGCACCCTGCAGGCCTCACACATCAGCAGGGCTTTACGGAGGTTGCGACCAGACTTCTCACTGATCTGCTTCGCCAGCTCTGGTGGGAGGAGCAGACCCTCCTTCTTACAGACTGATGTTAAAACAGTACAGACCTGGCAAAAAACACAGATTTAAAAAACAAATGTTTCAGCCATTCTACTCTTATAGATTATTATAAAAGATAAACTAAACCATGTCTCTTACCTCTTCTGTGCTGGGCAGAGGAACTCGGATGGCCAGACAACGGCTCCGAATGGGCCCGATGACTTTGGAGGTGGAGTTAGAGTAGAGGATGAGGCGACAGGTGGACATGTATTTTTCCATCGTTCGACGCAGAGCATGCTGGGCGTCCTTCGTGAGCCTGTCCACCTCTGTGAGCACCACCACTGAGAACAAATGATTGACAATCACTACAGAGGCTGGCATCTAGGGACAGGCAATTCATGAGGGAATCATGTTTTAATGGGTGATTGAGATGAGATGGGTCTTTTATCCTGTCAGGACAACTGCTCTAAAACATGGACCAGCTTTGATACAAAGGGACCTAATTATTTATTATCGATATGGTGCCTCTTTCCTACCTTTAAACTCTCTCTGGGTGCTTGACTGGATCTGCTGAGACTGAGCCACAGTTTTTATCAGCTCTTGAATCACCACACGGTCCTGGTTTCCTGCGTCGCTGTACGACACAATATACAAGTCACATAATATATAGGATTGTTATGCCTTACCTTCAGCGTAAATACCTTCTGTTACATAGCAACAGCTGTCAAAAGTGTAATAGAGCAGTGGTTGGTTCTCAAACTTTTCCACATCCAGAAAGTGTCAGAAACCCAACGCTGAAATTATGGAGGACTCAAACTGCAGTATTCAAGAATAAATAATGACTCAGTACATAACTAAATATTCCAGTAAATGTTCTCATTTAATTTTCCATTTAATTAATAAAAAATATGTGTGTATTATTTTCCCATCTTTTGATTTTCCATTTATTTATTTTCAAATGTATTTATTTATACACTCACCCCTTCATTTTCACTTCAATATACAAAATGGAAAACACCACTCCACACTACTTTACCTTGGGTTTACTTCTAAGTGGTAGTTGCTGGCGATTGTGTTGATCTCAATTTTCTTCTTTGAGGGAGCCTGAAGACAGAAAACAAAACAGTGATGTAACTAAGCCTAAATGTGTGTGTAGGTGGGTGTTTTCCTTTTTCCTCTAAACTGTGTAGGTTGATTGATTCACTGTCAGTAATAAACCATTTTTCCATAAACACTTGAAGTTCTCTGACGCTGCAGGAACAGAGTGATGGGTTTGCTCTAGTTTAATGGCATGTAAGTATTCCTACAGACATCAGTAAATTAATGAATATGACGTGTGGAGAAACTGCAGGTGTCTCACCACGATGGTCTGGTGCTCAATACGGAGCTTCTCCACTCCAGCTCCATACAGCTCCCTCAGCAGGCACATGATGCGGGTCTTCTTCCCTGCGCCTGATGGACCGTACACCAACAAATGAGGGAAGTCGCCACATTGAACCTGAAACCAACATCACAAAGAGGTTTTGGTTGATCGTTCAGTCTCGATCATGATTGACAAGTGAATGACAGGTGCTTTCTTTTTTTTCTGTTTTTAAGAATCTGTCAGCAACAACAGGAACATTCTGAGATGATTCTAGCAACTAATGCATATGTTCATTATTTTATTCTGTCACTTATTGACAGATTAATCCAGCAAAATTGTCAGAAAATAGTGTGATATGCCTGTTTTAATAGCATAAGTGTTCAAATATAAAAGGATTACCTTTTTTGATAACATTAATCAAAAGACAATTTACAATGTTTCCATGATTATAGTGAGTAATATAATCTCATAAATCTAAATAAATGAAAATGTCTAACAGAAAAAAATACAATACAATCTACTTAAATTAAAAAAAATAAAAAATTCATTGTTAAATAATTCTTTTTATTATTATTAAATTATTATTTATAATGCATGCCCACAGTTTGTTCACAGGTACCATAGTCAGTTACAAAGGTGGAAAACTATAGTTTATTTTAGTAGGTTTACTAGTGATGGTTGTTGCCATGGTTACCTGTAGATTAGAGGTCCCATACAGACAGAAGTGATGTCATAGACAGATCACAGATGTTAATAATGATGTCATTGAAATCAAAGATCAAAGCAGGGTTTGTCTATTTAAGACGCTGAGTATCTGTATTTGATCGAGAGAGAGACACGGAGACAGTGAGACAAACTATTTGTTACACGTTGGGGAGAACATTAAGCATCTGATCACAGTAGTAAAACACTTGATCTGATCTACAATGCCAAGAAGAGAAAAGAAACACAAAGCTGCTCATAGAGCAGCAAGGAAGGAGTCAAGCCAAGAGCTGTTTCTTCAAGACATGACGGAAAAAATGTCAGTTTTACATGTTGAAGAAACAAAGATCATCGTGGACAAAGAGAATTCAGCAACAGCTGGAAGAAAAAGAACCACAGCAGTCGAAAAACATAGAGCTGCTGATGAAGAGGAAAAGATGGACACCAGCCCATATCCTACATATAAACCCACGATGAAGAAACTCCAGACTGAACCAAGCGCCGTGCATTCAGGACGCAATCAACAAGACATCATGGCTGAGTATTGGAAATACTTTGAAGCCAGTGATGAAGTTCAGGACATGCTGTGGGAACCATACCCGTCACTCAATGCATCAAAGAAAATCAGAAAGCATTCAAGAAGAATCAAGAACTCACTGTAACAACCAAAGGATGCAGCTACCAAAGAAGTGACGAAAACCTCTAAAACCAACACCCACAACCCTAACCCCCAATCCCCCAACCCCCTAACCCCAACCCCCTAACCCCAACCCCCTACCCCAACCCCCCCCAAAGTAGCTCAGATGGTAGAGCGTTAGATTTAACATCTAAAGGTCCCTGGTTCAAATCCAGGTTTTGGGGAAAAAAAAGTACTGTGGTGCTGTAATGGCCTCCACTTACACAAGTTGGACACATAGGGGACAGGTTAGAGGAGTTGGTTAAAGTCTAAAAGACCCGTTTATCAAATTATCTCAGAAATTATATATATACATCTAGTAAAAGTAATGCATTGAGAAAAGAATTACCCTTATTTGGTAACATTAATCAAAGACAATTTACAATATTTACATGATTATATGGGTAATATAGGTAATATAACCTCATAAAACTAAGTAAATGAAAATGTATAATGAAAAAATACAATACAATCTACTTCAAAATAGGAACTATTATATATTCATAAGATGTACTCAATATTTTCATGACAGTGTCACCCATTTCATAAAAGTAACTTGGATATCATAATAATAATAATAATAATAATAATATAGCATTAAAATTTGAAAAGGTCCCTATTGATCTATAGTGTAGTGACGTAATGGCCTCCACCCACAGTCTGTTTAAATAGGATTTATTTTACTAACAGTGTGCTGTGCATGTCAATGCATTACACACACACACGAATATATATATATATATATATATATATATATATATATATATACACACACACAAAAATGGCTTCACTTGATTATATTAAATAAAAGTTAGATATAATTATACTTAATGGCTTCATAAAAGTTAAGCTTATTTTTTTTTACTAAAAACTTGATACTGCCAAGTGTGTTTGTATTATAATAATGATGATAATATTAATAATAGAGAGTTAAAATTGTAAAAGCTTACAAATTACAAGTGTAAACTGTTACAAAGCTTTAATCAAATAAATCCTACAAGTTATTTTAATGCATACTTTAAAGAGTAATTTACATTCATTGTTACATTTTCATTTATAATACATGACAAGGGGTCCATTATTATCAGAACACAGTTTGTTCACAGATACCATAGTCAGTTACACAGGTGGAAAACTGTAGTTTATTTTAGTAGGTTTACTAGTGATGGTTGTTGCCATGGTTACCTGTAGATTAGAGGTCCCATACAGACAGAAGTGATGTCATAGACAGGTCACAGATGTTAATAATGATGTCATTGAAATCAAAGATCAAAGCAGGGTTTGTCTATTTAAGACGCTGAGTATCTGTATTTGATCGAGAGAGAGACACGGAGACAGTGAGACAAACTATTTGTTACACGTTGGGGAGAACATTAAGCATCTGATCACAGTAGTAAAACACTTGATCTGATCTACAATGCCAAGAAGAGAAAAGAAACACAAAGCTGCTCATAAAGCAGCAAGGAAGGAGTCAAGCCAAGAGCTGTTTCTTCAAGACATGACGGAAAAAATGTCAGTTTTACATGTTGAAGAAACAAAGATCATCGTGGACAAACAGAATTCAGCAACAGCTGGAAGAAAAAGAACCACAGCAGTCGAAAAACATAGAGCTGCTGATGAAGAGGAAAAGATGGACACCAGCCCATATCCTACATATAAACCCACGATGAAGAAACTCCAGACTGAACCAAGCGCCGTGCATTCAGGACGCAATCAACAAGACATCATGGCTGAGTATTGGAAATACTTTGAAGCCAGTGATGAAGTTCAGGACATGCTGTGGGAACCATACCCGTCACTCAATGCATCAAAGAAAATCAGAAAGCATTCAAGAAGAATCAAGAACTCACTGTAACAACCAAAGGATGCAGCTACCAAAGAAGTGACGAAAACCTCTAAAACCAACACCCACAACCCTAACCCCCAATCCCCCAACCCCCTAACCCCAACCCCCTAACCCCAACCCCCTACCCCAACCCCCCCCAAAGTAGCTCAGATGGTAGAGCGTTAGATTTAACATCTAAAGGTCCCTGGTTCAAATCCAGGTTTTGGGAAAAAAAGAAGTACTGTGGTGCTGTAATGGCCTCCACTTACACAAGTTGGACACATAGGGGACAGGTTAGAGGAGTTGGTTAAAGTCTAAAAGACCCGTTTATCAAATTATCTCAGAAATTATATATATACATCTAGTAAAAGTAATGCATTGAGAAAAGAATTACCCTTATTTGGTAACATTAAAGACAATTTACAATATTTACATGATTATATGGGTAATATAGGTAATATAACCTCATAAAACTAAGTAAATGAAAATGTATAATGAAAAAATACAATACAATCTACTTCAAAATAGGAACTATTATATATTCATAAGATGTACTCAATATTTTCATGACAGTGTCACCCATTTCATAAAAGTAACTTGGATATAATAATAATAATAATAATAATAATAATAATAATAATAATATAGCATTTAAATTTGAAAAGGTCCCTATTGATCTATAGTGTAGTGACGTAATGGCCTCCACCCACAGTCTGTTTAACCGTGTGCTGTGCATGTCAATGCATTACACACACTCACACAAGTTGGACACATAGCGCGCAGGTTAACGGAGTTGGTTAATGTCTAAAAGATCTACATTTTAATTTAGATTTAAATTAATCTAAAATTATGTCAAAAATCTTTTTTTATGTCCATTTAAAAAATATTTTCCTGCAACATACATACATCTATACAGTCTACTTCAAAATAGGAAGTAATACATATTTATAACATGTACCTAATATTTTCATGACAGTGACATACTTTTCTGAAAAAAAGGCTTCACTTGATTATTTTAAATAAAAGTAACTTTAGCTTTACAAAAGTTAAACTTATATTTTTACTAAAAACTTGATACTGTCAAGTGTGTTCCTCCTATAATAATATTAATAGAGCATTCCAATTTTACCTATAAATTACAAATGGAAATTGTTACAAAGCTTTGTTGTTTTGCTATTTAAGGTCTACAAATATTATATATATATACACACACACACACACACACACACACACACACACACACACACACACACACACACACACACAGGCCACTTTATTAGGTACACCATGCTAGTAACGGGTTGGACCCCCTTTTGCCTTCAGAACTGCCTCGATTCAACAAGGTGCTGGAAGCATTCCTCAGAGAGTTTGGTCCATATTGACATGATGGCATCACACAGTTGGTGCAGATTTGTCGGCTGCACATCCATGATGCGAATCTCCCGTTCCACCACATCCCAAAGATGCTCTATTGGATTGAGATCTGGTGACTGTGGAGGCCATTTGAGTACAGTGAACTCATTGTCATGTTCAAGAAACCAGTCTGAGATGATTCCAGCTTCATGACATGGTGCATTATCCTGCTGAAAGTAGCCATCAGAAGTTGGGTACATTGTGGTCATAAAGGGATGGACATGGTCAGCAACAATACTCAGGTAGGCTGTGGCGTTGCAACAATGCTCAATTGGTACCAAGGGGCCCAAAGAGTGCCAAGAAAATATTCCCCACACCATTACACCACCACCACCAGCCTGAACTGTTGATACAAGGCAGGATGGATCCATGCTTTCATGTTGTTGACGCCAAATTCTGACCCTACCATCCGAATGTCGCAGCAGAAATCGAGACTCATCAAACCAGGCAACGTTTTTCCAATCTTCTATTGTCCAATTTCGATGAGTTTGTGCAAATTGTAGCCTCAGCTTCCTGTTCTTAGCTGAAAGGAGTGGCACCCGGCGTGGTCTTCTGCTGCTGTAGCCCATCTGCCTCAAAGTTGGACGTACTGTGCGTTCAGAGATGCTCTTCTGCCTACCTTGGTTGTAACGGGTGGTTATTTGAGTCACTGTTGCCTTTCTATCAGCTCGAACCAGTCTGGCCATTCTCCTCTGACCTCTGGCATCAACAAGGCATTTCCGTCCACAGAACTGCCGCTCACTGGATATTTGTTCTTTTTCGGACCATTCTCTGTAAACCCTAGAGATGGTTGTGCGTGAACATCCCAGTAGATCAGCAGTTTCTGAAATACCCAGACCAGCCCTTCTGGCACCAACAACCATGCCACGTTCAAAGTCACTCAAATCACCTTTCTTCCCCATAATGATGCTCGGTTTGAACTGCAGGAGATTGTCTTGACCATGTCTACATGCCTAAATGCACTGAGTTGCCGCCATGTGAGGAGTCAGGTTACTGGAACCTTAATTAGCATAATTAATAACACCCGCGTTTACCTACTATTTATTATAAATAAGGCCGCCATGAAAAAGGTCTCTTGTCTGACAAGTTACATATTAATTGAGGATGAAACTGTGAGTCGTTAACGATAATGTCATGTGATGATACCGACAGAACTTCATTAACCAGCTGCTTCACGTTGCTAAATAAGCCCAGTTTTCTCAGTAATTTATTTAACATGAAGACGCTGCTCACCAGGTTTTTCAGCTCCGCTGCCTGCTCCTTGTGATAGTCCAGCTTCCCGAGGGAAGTCGGTCGGTATTTGTCAACCCACAAACTCATCGTGTTATGAATTTATAAGTGTTGTTTGCTCGTGTTTGACAGCAGACAACCTGCAACTAGCTAAACTCCCGCGTATTCCTGTTCACACGAACCCGCGCATGCGCAGCTGCTGTTTCCGTTTGAGCTACGGAGAACCGGCGAGGTCAAAAATGCTGGAAGAAATCACAACAAATTCAGTGGCCCCATACACAATAGCTAGTAATGACAGCCTCTTCGTGTACGCATTTTATTTGATTGATTGGTTTTATTTCATATATGTAAAAAAACAAACACATAATTAAAACAAGAAATAAAGACAAAACAAAAAAAGAGCAAAGAAAAAAATGACAACATTCCATCCATGCATGTAACTTCAGATCTGCTCTTTGTACCTGCGTATTGCATATTGGAAGTCTTTTTTTGACCAAATTTAGTTTTTGGTCTAAATTGTCTCTTGATGCTGCTGTCATGTCTGGCAGCAGCATCAAAGTCGCCTTAATCTTTAGTTGAAAGGATCATCCTCTTGGTGCCCTATAGGACAATGGCCTAAGTAAAAACTTAGGCTGTTTTATTTTTTGCCTGAGTCAAAAAATTTTGTTCCTTCAAGAAGCAAGAGAATCTAGTGCAGAAGAAGCTCTGAACATGATTCTTCAATCAAGTGAAAAAGGTTTATTATCATAAAGGCTTTCATGTTTTGTAGTAATTTAGTCTAAATTTCACACGTTATAGTTTAACTCCAAAGGTAGATACTTATTCCTGGCTAGCCCACCTTTTTTCTGTAACTTTTAAGTTTTTATTTAAAAAGGAACATTGCATATTATTTACACTAGTTTCCATCTGTAGTCCCTTGGCCAGGTTGAAAGTTGCATAAAGTCACACTAGAATGTTCCAAAATTGGCCTTAGTCACTTTATTCTTTAATGTTACATAAGTGACACACAACTTTCTATGTCAACAGTCATCTACTGTCAAGGCCTCTTTGACTGAAATGATTAATAAATATAATATTCTGCATTTGATTAAGTTTTTTTTTTGTATTTTTCCCAAAAACTTGAAAAAAAATCACTTAGGCTATTATTTTAATAGCTTGAAGATGCATGTCCTTATATTATATTTATATTATATTAGTGTTACAATTTATTGACAGATAGAGGTGGTCCCAGAGGTGGACCCAGCAGCTTATTTTATCTCTCCAGCTCTCCATAATATGTAAGTAGAGGAAGGATTGCATCTATTCTGGGTTGCAGCAGATTTGTAGATGTTTACACCTAAACACCGATACCACCAAGGAATGTGAGACAGTTAATCCTGAGCAACAAGAACCAAATAGCTCAATGTCACTGTGTGATTCCACAACAATAGAGATGCTGTGAGCTGGCTCATCTTGTGATTGTTAGCATGCATTTTAGGCTTCTCTCTTAATGTGTTGCTATTTGTAAATGAGTTCCTATTAAAGGAACTTATTGTACGATCACCCTTCTATACCCTACTTCTATACCACCCTTATATATATATATATATATATATATATATATATATATATATATATATATATATATATATATATATATATATATATATATATATATATATATATACGCCCGTTTTAGAACACCTTGATTTTTCAGTGTTTATATAAATTGTTGGTACGATGTGGATTATGTTGCTGTAGGATGAACTCCTGACTAACTAGGTCTAGATCATGGGGTTCTGCTTAGCTCTAGAGCTCTAGTCCTAGAAAAGACCCAGACATCAGGCTTCATCCATGCTGATATACAGACGGGGGTTAATTAACCAGAGAAACTTGTGGCACTAGTAGGAAATGTTTGGATAAACTTTCTACACTTTAAATACATTACGTCAGAAAAGCTATAAGTCTAAGTTGTTAACTATTATTTGATTCCTGATTACACTTCTTTTCTCCAGCTTCTTTCTAAGCCTCTCCTCCTCCTCTTTAAATGGCTGTGGGGGGTGTTGGTGGTGACTGTATAGTAGTGACATCACAACTTCACGTAAGTCATGACTGCTTGTTTTAAGGCAGTTTCTGAATACAGGCTGTATATGTTTCTCTGTGGATTGAGTGTTTTTAAACATGGGACAGTATTAATACACTCTCTGCTGTCATATATACAGTCAAATATATATAGGGGTCTAATAAATCTATAAGGTTCATTGCAATTAAACTGATTAACCTTCAATAAAAATGTAAAAATGTGTGTTCTAAAACCTTTGAGCTGTAGTGTATATATAAAAACAATCAACTCAGACTCATATACAAATAAACATCTGAGTCAATGAGTATTTTCTTCACCAGCAGACTGGACAGCAGAATTTTAATTCCCTGTTTGCATTTTTCGCTGCTTATATAAATGTTTGTTGTCAAAATGTACATATATCACATGTTATCTAATGTATAGTACACATTGAGGAGATAATACAGCTCACATAGTATTACTGGTAGGGGTCCTGCAGTCTTTTATATACATTTTATGTGCATTTCCCAGTGGTTCTCTCTGTTTATTGTAGAGTTAAAAGGTATTATAGGTGTTCCAGGTATTTCTTTCTTTTCTGTTATATTGTGTCTTCATTTCACCATGTCCTCTTTTTTTGTTTTTTCTTTGCCCTGTTTTTTTTCAACCTGACCCAGGTAAGTATACGTCTGTGACAGGAATGTCATATATGGAGGAACGTGTCTCAGCAGGTTAACATAGTTTGTATTTAAACACATGTTTGAGTTAATTTAATGTGCATCCATCATCACAGATGCTGTGTAACAGCTGTGGTTGATGGGCGTGGCCAAGGAAGGTTTTCAATTCCCTCAGAAACCAGGACTTTTCTAAATGTTCTGTCCATTCAGAAGTATCAGTTTGATTCTTATGAATGAGTTATATCTGCAACTTGAATAATTCTGTATGATTTTTCTTGTTTTTTTAACAGTATTTCATATCATTGGTATTGGCATTTAAAGGGTATTTTCACACAATGAAAAATCACTTTGTGGTTCTTACATTTTAAAATCACAACAGAAAAATCTTTCAAGGTTATTTTTGGAAAGCTGTTTTTTGAGTCTTTTTTATTATTACTATTTTTAAACTATTCAGATAATTGTCTCTAATTACAAGGTTATACTTTTATTCTATGACACTTTTTATCTATTGTTTTATTTTTTATCTTTGTAACTTTTACCTAAGTGTTTTGAAAGGCACTTATAAATATTATATATTGTTATTATTATATAGTATCTTTGCCCTTCTGAAGCTTTCTTGATAGTGAGCTAACACTCTAAAAATGAGTTTTACTTGAATAAAGGAACAGAATTCCCATAAACCTTCCCTCTTTGCTCCAAAGAGAAGCTGCCACTCTGACCAGATCGCTTCTCCTCAAAGACCTGAAGGTTCAAACAGGCCCCAACAGGAAAAATCACATCCTCAAGGTCTTCCCTCCGGACCAAAGACATTCCCTTCCAAAACATGAAATTCAATGTTTGGTGGCAAATGTGTGGAATTCCACAGTCCATCGACAGCAGAAAACCATAAGTCCTTTCTTGTTGATTAAGACTCATAGTGGATTTGCTTTAGTTACAGAAACATATGAATTGAGCGATTTAAGGATGATTAGAAGGGTTGGGGTTAAGTTTAGAACATTACCTCATAGGCTGTCGAGGAATGTACTTCTCAGGTGAAAAATCCTTTGCCTCTGGACATATTATACATCAATGAGTGAAAAGGAGGAATTTAGGAGGAGGGAAGGAGCGGCACAGACCTCAAAATACTTTTAATAAAAGTTAGTATTTCTGAATGTATTCTGAATTTGAATGTATGAGCAACTTTTTAATCAGCTTCATCATTTCCACGACACAACTTTTGTTTATATCCTTTGCTTTTAGTGAATAATTTATATTTTTTCTCTTTTACACTCATACACACTCCACATTAGTAGTACTCCACACACACACATACCCCCCCCAACACACACACACACACACACACACACACACACACACACTTAGACACTTATACAAATAGCTCAAACACCTGCCTGTGGAGCTCCCTGTCTTCTTGCTGAGGTAATGTAGGAGGGAAAATAGCATTCCTCAGCCCTTTTCTTTTTTTCTCTCCTCCCCTTACAGCATTTCATATCTTTTCAGAAGTGAGCTCACTCTTTCTGTGATTGGCGGTGTCATACACCAAAGTATTGAGTTACCCCGGCTGGATCCTTCTTTTAATTTCCAGGTTCTTCAGATTGTTCTGTTGGATTCGTTGGATAGCATCACTTCTCTACAGGAAAAAAAAAGGTCTGGTATGTTTAAATTTTAATATATTTCTTTAGAGCATCCTTTAGTTGCTAAAATGTTCTCTTTTTTGTTGTCACAAAACATCCCAAAGTTACAACAGCCTCCCTGTGCTGATGATTGTTATGTGTTGTATTCTATGAATATTTCCTGGGATTAATTCCAAAGATATTAAGATACTGTACAGTATTTCTTTTCACAGATCAGTTGAATCATTGCCCACACAAATACGGGAACAAATAGCTCTTTGTTTGCAAGCGTTTAGCGATGAATGAAACTCTTGTTGGAAAGGATCTGTGTATTGTACATATGCATGCTGGCTGTGTTTATAATAGAACTTCCATGATTATTACCGATCATTTTTAAAGGAGCCACTACTGCCTGGTTAAAAGACAAAGACAACATACCAGGCAAGGAAAGGGTGTGCTGGCCCCAGCCAAAAATATCCATCAGGAAAAAACAAGTGTTTGAGCAAAACACATTTGTCAAAAAAAAAAAAGAAAAAAAATCTAAAACCTCTGAAGACTTCAGCAGAGACCTGTCATGTTTCTGATTGTCTTGGCTCAAAGTACCCCCATTTAATTCATATCTAATAGTGGATGATTTCATCACATTTGGCACGTTTTACTTTTTGCCTTAAAGCTCACTGTATTTTGGAAGTGATGCCAGCAGAGTTTAAATACTGAATTGTTAATCTGGCCACAGATCTCTGCAGCAGCATGACTGTTAAGTCTTTAAACAAATCCAGACTTGAATCCAGACAGATATATTCATTTAAAGTGTGCACATGTGTAAACATGCATCAATTTGCCCTAAAATCTTTTGCTCTCATCTCTTCAACAGGTATCAAAGAAATGTGCCAGGAAACTTAAATGTGGGCCAAGCTGTAAATATCCAGTAGCGGCTTCAATTCAGTAGCTTTACCTGAACTGTTCGTTCCAACACTGTTCAACACCAACCTATAAAAAGCTCTAGTTCCTTAGTGATGCATGAAGGGCCATGACCAAGGGCGCTGCCATACCCCCAGGCTGTGGGTGACTGCAGGGTCAAGTTCCTCTTCTGACTCAAACCCCCGTCAAGGAACTGAAAACCATGTCTGAACCTGCTTCTCCGCTGCACTTTGATCCGGATCCTGCTAACATTCAGAGCTTTTTGGGGAGGGAGCTGCAGAGATCCAACAGCTCCCCCTGTGACCTTACCCAGTCTGACTTAAAGCAGACCGGACATTATGGATGCAGCCGTGGCTCAGACTCAGCTCCTGCAACAGGCTGGGAGAGGGAGGTGTCAGGCCTGGGTCGTAAGGTTAACCCTAATTCTCACATGGAACCAGAACATTTTAAACACTGTGAAGCCATGTTCACTCAGCAGAAAGACGAGAACCCCTCAGAGGCCTCCTCTCCTGAGGAATTTCTTCCTGCCTTTTCATCAGCCCTGGATAACACTTGTGGTAACTGTCTGTCAACACCTGAGAGCGCACCAGAGGACTGTTCCCTGGATCTGCTGAGGATAATAAAGCACAAGCCGAGCGCTATAACCTTCTGTGATCATGACCGCATCCCTGGAGGCCAGGTGCTCCTTCCCAACGAGGGCTCTGATGACAGGGAGTCTTCCTCTTCCACCAACGAAGCGAAAGAGTGCGATGATGATGAGGAAGACAATGAAGAGGGCTTTCTGCAGGCCTTACAGGATAAGGAATTCCTGGTCAGTCGTCGCCGTAGAAACCTGAGCAGTAACAGGAAGTGCTTGAGGAAGAGACAGGATGGACAGCCTGACAGCAAAGACTGGCAAAGACCTGCCAATGGGAGCAAAGCTGAGGTCACAGGTAGCCGAGCGGAAGAGGATATGCTGCAGAACAATGGAGAACAGGCAAGAAAAATATTTATCACATGTCTAAATGTCCACTATGAAAAAGGCTTATTTTCCGGCTATAAAACCTACTCACTCCACTAGAGGGCAGCAATGTCAAATAAACTGTTCAGGATGTTTCTTCACAGTATTTGCTGGTCTGTCTCTGACTCAAGTATTTTTTGTTTGCATTGTTTTGATTTTTTTTTTTTAAATAACATAATTGTTGATAATTGTGAATTTATGAATACTTTAGTACCAACTAGGAACACGTTTTGCAAAGTAAAGTATGTTTCAGTAGGGTACTTGTGTGCAGACCCAGTATGTATTCAGGCCAGGGGTCAGGACAGCAGAGGCTTGTTGTACAAAGTTCACACAACCTTATTAAAGGTCCCATATTTTACACTTTTCCTTGGTTTTATTTTGAAATTCATAACATTTGTGGTTTTAGATGCCAAAAATATTTTTAGTATAATTTAAAGCCTCTTCTCTAAAGTTTCTCCTTGGAGACCTAGTAAGGACAGGTTGTTTTGTGTCTGTCTCATTTAATGAACCTTTCCTCTGATTGGCTGATTTGACATGGCTATGTATTGGGGGAGGTGACTGTATAGTTGTGACAATATCATTTCACAGTTCAAGTTCTGATGCCTATTTTAAAGGCAGTTTCTGAGTGCACTGTTTGCATTTGTTTAAGGATTGAGAGTTTTGAAACATGTACCTTTATTTATAGAACACTTAAAAAATCAATTAAGGTCTCACTTTCTATGATATTGGACGTTTAAACAAACCGAATACCAACACTTTTTCTTCTTCAGTGACAACATTTCCTATTAGAGCATCCTGGTGGATTAGAGGTCAAAGATGCAAGCAAGGTCATCCTCCTCCCTCTCTCACCACATGCTCTGTCTGTCTCCACTTCTGACTATCAATAAAAGCAAAAGACGGTCTGTTAGACAGATAAAGACAGGAACCCAAAAAGTGTTCACTCATTTAAATTCTTTGGTATTCGATTTTTTGAAGAGAAAGAGAACACTGTGTATTTATGTGTTACAAAAAAAGAGAATCCGAATAAGAAAGGATGATTTTGGCAGGTATACCTTCAATCATAAATTCCTCTCATTTTTTCCCTGGCCTGCGCTGGCATCTCCAGTTCCCAGCGTGCGGCGTGCCAGTAGGCGTCCAGTAGTGTGAGCGCGGCCCTGCCTGGGTTCTCACACCTGTCAGAGCGGCCCTCAGCCACTGGCACGTTCCCACAACAGCCCTCTGGCACACTGTGCTGTTCTCCACCCTTGGCCACAAATGAAAGGATTTCTTCTCCCCGTGCTCCTTTTGTGATGTCGTTCTCAGTGTTTGACCGAGTAGCTTTTAAAGTCACTTATTGACCGGGCCGGCGCTCATTTGAATACCTGTTGAGTCAAAGAGGCCCCGCTGCGGTTCCACATTCTTGGAATATCTTGGCTCAGGCTGTTTCGTCACACTCCGCAATGTGGGCAACGACTTTGCCGAATGAAATAGTTTGAGGAAATAAGAGTAAAAAAAAAAAGTTTCCAAAATGCAGAAAAGTGGAATACATAAGCTTGGCTGAAACACTCGAGTCTGGTGTTAAGACAGTTTTTCTGTCAGTTCTCAGGTCTTTTAAGATGCTTTGGCACATTTGGTCATGTCTCAAATAGAGTTAATCTGTCCAAATTGAAAATGATCATTGTAGATTGATCAAAATCTGAAGAAGGTGAGCCTTTAACATAAAGATTCACCCTCTTGGCCGTAGGTGACGAAGTGCAACCAGTTAGTCACTTCACTTTATGGATTACTGTAATTTCCAGTGGTACGCTAAACCTAATAGCAGGAATGTGCAGCATGCTTCTTTGAATTGGGATCCACCAGAATTAGTAAAAGTGCTTCTATCAAATATCAAATCACAGCACACATCCACAGCATCAGAATAAACAACACCAATAGAGATTTGTATCTGTAGTGACAACACTTAATCTTTATTGATTCATGCACTTCAGATACCTTTCAACCTCAAAGAAGTGCTGTGCACTAACTGTAACGATCCAGGGATACAGATCTTTAGCTATTCATCCTGGGATGATAATAGGTGTCTTGGCTTTCCCAAGACAGTTCAAATAATGAAATGGTCTTGTAGCAGAGGCACTGTGATGCTTTAAAAGCTTCATCCGCTGTAAATTCTTTGGATGGAAGCCCATTAACATTTCATGAACTGTGAGGGCACTCTACTGTGAAAGTGAGTGTCTCTGTGTGTAGGTGCGGTGTGTATCTGTGAGCACATTTCCACCGTGTATGTGTGTGGTTGTGCATGTATTCATGTTTTCAGTCAGTCATGCCACTGAAAAGCCTCCACTCCCAGTGTTCTCCCCTCGCCCCGAGTCTGTCCCCCATAGTGAGTGTAAAAATAGCACCCTGGTGCACATAGGCGGCCCTGTGTGTCACCGTGTGTAGGAATCTGGAGACGTGGGGGCCGTAACACACAGGAAACGGCTTTACTGCCAAGTCTTTACTGCAGATATTTTTTAAGCTGGTCAACATGATGGGTTTGGGAATGGGAGTGGACAGAAGGGTGTGTTTGTGTGCATGAGCGGGTGGGTTGAGTGGGCGAGGCGCAAGCATGTGTGTATGCATATGTGTGTGTGTGTGTGTGTGAGAGTGAGTGAGGGGGCTGTTTTTGGACTTCAAGCTCCTCAAAGGGGCCCTATGTGCTGCTATCAGCCTCTGGGACTCTGGGATTGGCAGTGGAGCCTAGAAACAAAGCAGTTTGTTCATTTCCTGGAAGGGCCAGTGAACAAGTGTCTCAGTCAGAGTCCATGACCAATGGGTGGAGAGCGAAAGAGAGGGAAAGTGAAGGGTTTAAGTATAACCGAGCTTTATGAAATGGACAGATATTATGATACATTTACATAATGTACTGTGCTGTTTTTCTATGTTGTCAAGGCAGCTTATTCTTCACCGGCAGCTATCTTTATCTTTGGCCTTGGTTTTTCTCTCTTATGAAAGGCTTCTTCTGTCTTTACTGCTTTACAATAATCTCATTGAGAAGGTGTCACCTCCTCCATAGTGTGGGGTACACTGTGCTCCCCTGTCCTGGGCTCAAACACCACAATGTTCATCAGCAAGGAGCCTGGAGGCAATGAAGGTGGATGAGGGAGGTGTGTGTGTGTGTGTGTGTGTGTGTGTGTGTGTGTGTGTGTGTGTGTGTGTGTGTGTGTGTGTGTGTGTGTGTGCGTGTGTGCATGTAGTCAGGATCAGCAGACTTCTCTGAGACCAGTGTACATGAAAGGCCTGAGTGCGAGGTTAACCCCAGAATTTGCCCATGAGCCGTATTTACCTGCGCGTGTCTCTCTTATGTTCAGGCTGCTGCGTGTGACTCCATGAACTTGCTGATGAAAAAGTTGGATCAGCTCAAAGATGAGATCCAGGAAGTCCAAAGCATGAACCCCTGTCACTCAGACATGGTCCAAGCTGACCAGGAGCAGCAGGGCATGGCGGTAAGTCAGGGACAGTTGAATCAAGTCAGGTCTAAATGAGTTTATGGAACTTTAAAGTGACTAAAGGATGTGAAAAAAACTCTAACTCTCTTAAAAAGTTTTTTTTAAAGACTATTATTAGGTTTTATATTCTAGATGTATTATATATTTAAAATGTATTATTCTCTTCTCGTTGCACCATTTGACAATTTGTGTAAAAAAAATCATATAAAATGATGTGAGTATTTTTTGTAAAAAAAAAAAATATACAAATGGGCTTTTAAATGACAAGAATCCAACATGTTTTTTAAACTGTATTTTAAAATAATTTTGTCACCTTTACTGCTTGTTAAATATTAAATATCACAAATTTACACATGTAATTTAATACAGATGTTCCAGGTAGATGTGTAAATATCATATTAGAAGTTTGTGTATTATTTTTAATTCTTACACATTTATTTTTCACAGATATTTTTCTTTAACGAATTCAAATGAAGGACGCGACAGTATTCCTCTTGTTTAGCATAATCAATACCCATAAAATAAGATACCTGCAGTATATTGTACTGTAAATCTCATAAACCTTCAATTAAAATTGTATATAAAATACCAAACTGTTGTTACTTTCAATAGTATATTGTTCTTTTTAGCCAGAGCTTGAGATGCACACATGCACAGCTTACCTCACACATGTCAGACAGAGCCCTACTCTGGGTTTGCGGGTTGCCAGGCTTGCAGTCTGTCCCTCTATTTAATAAGAGGTTGATTAATTAGGAATAATAGCATGAATGGTTTCCAAGCCTGTTGCTTTTTCCTCCTTTTCTAAATCATGTGGGTTGCGAGTCGTCTGGCATCCAGCTGTAGGCAGCATTAATCCCCCAGAAAACCACAGATAGTTAGTGTTGAGGTCATACCACTTTACTGTTATTTTAATGGAAGAGGAACACAGTCGGTGGAGGGCTCCTGTGCCGTGCTCCTCTGCTCTTCACTAACAGAGCATTCCAGCTGCCTCATTACGCTCACCAAGTGTAAATCTGGTAACCTCAAATAGCTCTTAAACCAACAGCACAGAACTCTAGGAATTCTTATAAAAAAAAGCTGTATTTAATCAAGCTAATCTTAATCAAACTGTCTGGCAAGCCAGGAAAAACAGCAGTAAAACAGGCACTTTTAGCTTCATGTATCACGTTCTCTGTCCACTATTTTTGACCGGACTGAAACAGTGAGGTCAGCACTACGAACAGCAACATCTGTCACTGACTGAGTGACTGACTGATGAACTTATGCCATCAGTCGGACAAATGTCGCCACTTCCTGTATCTGTCATTTCAAATTAAAAGCCTTCTAGTGTTTCAAACATAGTCCAGTCATATATGTTTTGAGAAATTAAACAGCGAGGGTCGGTTCCATTCAAAAACTGGCTGTTTATTTTGTGTTTGGGGATTAAAAAGCAACCAAGTTTGGGTGCTTGTGATAATGAATTAAGATATGTTTGAATAGATTTAGGTGACTATTAAATTACCCATTTGATGTCACTTTATACTTCACTCCACTACATTTCAAAGAGAAATATTGTACTTCCTGTTCTACCAAAACCATAAATCACAGATTTGTCTTAAAAAAGCTTCACTACAACAGCAACAAAACATCCCCTGTCCTTGGACCCTTATATCCTACAAGGAAAAACTCCCTAAAAAACCCTTTAATGGGAAAAACCTCAGGAGGAGAAACAGAGGAGGATTCCTCTTCCAGGACGGACAGGCTGCACAGGATGGAATGCATTTATCTGACAGCTTCATTTATGTTTCAGATGCAGATTTGACAGAATGGAAAATATAGCAAAGATGAAACCAGTGGTTTCAACCTCTATCTTTTGATATCTTACAGAAAGCGTTAGTAGTCGAGTCACATTTCACATAATTCCACCAAACAGTGATTTTTCCCTCTAAACTTCTCACATGGTTTCATTTTAATAAATGTTTAAATAGTCCAAAATTTCACCAAAATGGAAAAATTAGAGAAAGTGAAAAGAGATTTGTACAGACACTCATGTTCCCCAGATGATGAGTCCAAACTACTGAATTTCCTCCAGTGTCACCATGAGGCTGACATTTGTGTCATTCATGTTCCCAACAGGATGAGTTCTAAACGCTTTTGTTTATTCCCTTCAGGCAACATTTGCCCATTTCTATGATCAAAAACCTGCAAGACTGACACTCCCATCAGCTTCATCAGCTCTGTAGCTCACAGCATCACGATCCCACTGGCAGGACCGTAGACGTGTCTTCTTTTCTGATAAATGACAAATCACGCCACAATTGTAAATTTAGATTAGAAATTCACTTACTTTCAATTTGGACTGTACTTGTTTTGGGGACACGGCGTCCTTGATGATGTTATCCAGGCTAACTGTGACTGCATGGTTCGAAAATTAGCAACAGCATCATACCATCTCTATGATGGAAATGCTCTACAGGGTCAGGACGGGAATTTTCTACACAGAAAGTCTTTGTATCTTGTGATGAAGGGAAAAGGTCTCTCTGTGCATGCATTTGTGGACTGGATTCTTGAGGGAAAAAAGCATACTGTTTATGGAAAAAAAATGACATTCCTCCCTTCACTTTCATATTTACACACACACATTCATGTTATCAGCACCATTTTGGATGAGAGGCTGAGCGAGAAGTGCTGAAGTGGCTACAGTAGCTGTGTCATGAGGTCAAGCTGTGATGGACTTTCCAGTATTGTCACTGAGCGGAAGACACAGAGGGGATGAGAATGGGTTAGATAAGAGGGGGAATTTTCTGAATGAGAGAAGGGTAGTGGCATCATCATCACCAGTGTCTTATATCTCCAGTCAGTCCACAACAACACCAGCTCCACTCAGTGCTTCACAGAGACAGATACAGAGCTGCTGGAGACACAGGTGGCATGAGGACAGGGACCAGGGTAAGAGACAGCTGATACTAAAGAGACTGATATTAAATGTACTGATCTCTGTGTTGAAGTTTAGCATCAGAAAAAAACATTCATTTTAAGATATTAAGATATTATTAAAAGTTCATTTTCTTGACAGCCTTATAGTAAACAGAAAGAGGAAAATGTTCTTCCAGTTCTCAGAGTTTCTTACAATGTCACACAAAAAAAATCTAATTAAAATATTATATATTCTTTGGTGAAGATGACAAAAATAATATATCTGAATATGTTAATTCTGAGAAACCCTATAGCAGTAACAATAGATGCTGATTGATGTGATGTGATTGGCTACTAAGCATCTTGGTCTTATGATGTTTTAACAATTGATAACAATTGAATAGAAGATTATAAACTGATGTTGAATGTGGTATTTAAAGCAATACCTCCTATTTTTAATCAACTGTATTTACCTTTTGGCTGACTTCCCTTATTCCTTACTGGAATCAGACATTAGCTTTATGGTTGTCAAGAATGGCCTCTTATCAGGGGAAAATATCTTGGTTTTGGTACAATTCTGCTGTAGTTCAATATTGAGTAGAATTATCTTATTCCACTGGCAGATACTCTTGTTACTCTTCTTTTGTTAAAACAAGACCAAATAGAATAAAATCAGGAAAAAATAAGATAAATTATCTGCCAGTGGAATAAGATAAGTCTACTTAATATTGTACTAATTGTAGCAAAAGCAAGATATCTTCACCTGTTAAGATGTCAGTTTTTGCAGTATAAGTCCACTGAGTAGCTGTTCTGGAGCTTTTGATTCTATCACAAAATCTTCTTAAGCAGATAAAAGAAAAGTTTAATTTCTCTGTTATTTTCAGATCTATTTGAGAACCTGCTGTGCATATAGGTGTAAAAATTAGAGTAGTAGTAGTAGACCTCATGATAAGAATGTTTGTCAACTACTGTCCAAGATCAAGGATGAAATCTCAATTATAAATCCAACATGGCTGAGAAGTCTCAGTTTCATCTACTGTTAGATTTGTCAATTACTGGTTTTCTCTTGGCCTCCTTTTGTGTGTGTGTGTGTGCTCCATCTGATTTCTGTTTCTCTGTCCTCCCAGGGTTTTCCGGCTATGGGCACAACAGCGAGCCGAGCCTTGACTCAGGATCAGGCAACGTCCAGAGCTCCAGACAAGCCCGAGCCACTGACCAGGCGCCGCTCACGCCCTTTGACCCGCAGCAGACCGCTGACTCGCTCATCCCTCTCATCCCCTGCACATCTGCAAGCCCGACGGGCCAGGGTGAGTCAGAGTAGGAACTCACATCAGTGAGCTTTATGCCCTGAAATCCTGTGGTTGCATGTTTGGAGGGAATATTTTGGATGATTGTCATATTCAAAAATGAGTAAGCACACTGACTGTTTACTTGAGTACTTCCTGTTTCATTCACTGCAAAAAGTGAATTCTTAACAGGTGAAGATATACTGTTTTTAGTACAATTAGTCCAATATTGAGCAGAATTATCTTATTCCACTGGCTGATGATTTATCTCTTTTACTTTTTCTTATATAAATTTGTTTTCAATTTGGTCGTGTTTTAGTAAAACAAGACATACATTTTCTTAAAAAAAGATTAAATTGCTTAAAACCTAGAAAAAAAAAGCTTTATCTGCCAGTGGAATAAGATAATTCTACTCAATATTGGACTAATTGTACCAAAAACAAGATACTTTCACCTGATAAGATTTCACCTTTTGCAGTGCTACACATCTGACAAGCTGATATTTATATGAAAGGACACAAGGAAGAAGTTGCTTTTTTCAGTTTAACCACAAAATGAACTCTGTACTGATTTCATTATTGAATCACTAATGCAACCAGACTTCAGTCTGCTGCATCCTCTCCCATGAGAATCCCTCAGTGGCCTAGAGTTTACCTTCTGATTATATCATCAGGTTACCACCACTCACAGCTGATATGGTGTCTATGATTTAGCTCGGCCTGATCAGATTACAGATTTACTTCAAACCTGCAGTCCTCCTCCCCGCTCATGCCTCGTCTCTTCAGAATCAGCATGCATGCTGGTTTGGAGCTAAACGACATCTAACACTTTGCAGCTGACCCTGCAGACGGCATCAAAGGCTTTCCAGATTGATATAAGTTGATCAGTTAGCATCTGAGGCAATGTTTTAATGTCTGCCAAACTCAATTTGTAACATCTCTGGAATAAAACTCAAAGCTCCAGTCTATTTTGTGCTGTGTAAGTTTTGATCAGTGAAACAAAGAGCTCAATAGTGAACATGTTATTTACATTGTCATAGCTGCTTTCTTTGCAAATATGTTGATGTCTCGTGATCTGTTTTTAATCTAGTAAGAGCCTTCTTACATCTCACACCAGAACATTGGCAGAAATTATGGGGGGGACACAGGGGAAGCGACCACCCTTCCACAAAGTTAGGGTTATCTGCCTTAGGTATACATATAAATAAATATGGAACATTGCTATAATAACATTATTATAACATGTAATACCATTGTTTAAAGCATTTGAAGATGCCCAGGGCTCAAACCTGCAAACCAAGTTGCAAAGGAGTATTAGATTAGAAGATAGGGCCAGATTATTATGGTAGTATTTTTTCATATCCTCACCAGAAGTTATTCTCTGACAATGTAATGTTTATTGTCCTCCCATCAATGAAATGGGATTTTCGCCCCTGCACTTTTTAGTCCATCCCACCCTTTCCCTTGTCATCTTCCTCTATCCTCCTCCTCCTCCTCCCTGCCTCTGGGCCTCTGTCCAGACACCATGTTTCCCTGCTGTTGTGTAAATAAGGTGAAAGTAAAAGGATGAGCCAGCTCTGCTCCATTCAGCAGAAGACAAGGTCATCTTTTTTTCTCGGTCAGCACTGCGGCAGCAACTGCTGCTGAAACCCTGCTGCTGCTGCTGCTCAACAGGTACAACTGTCAGGCAGGTGCAGGGAGAACAACCAGCATTCAGCAAGAAGTCAAGAGGTCAACTTTTAAAACTATAACACTGGATTTTTTAATATAGAACAAATCTTTATTCTTGATTTTGTGAAACAGTAATTTGATCAAACCCTCAAACTCAAAGTCTTTGTTACAGCTGGTGTACGCCCAGAAAACATTTCTGATGATTTCATTTTCAAATTTAGTTGAGAATGTAATATTTATTTTAAAAATTCACAAACAATATTTGGCAGGTCCTATAGACTTACTGAGTTTACACCCTGTAACCTTAAAATGTAAAAAAAAGCAACACATTTCAACCTGATATATCTCAGTTTCACACCGAGGAGAGATGGTGTCCCTCTGCACAAAGACATACACGCCTTTAAACTGTGTGCAGCTGATCCCAAAGTGTCCAAATTATTAGTTGTGTGTGTGTGTGAGTGTGTGTGTGGATGTGTAGGTAGAGAGAGCAGCAGGGGCCGTGGGATCAGACTTATGCTAAGGAGTGGGTTTATTTTCCCCGAACCGTGACTGATATAATACAGCTGTCCAAACTGTCACGGGTGCGCACACACACACACACACACACACACACACACACACACACACACACACACACACACACACACACACACACACACACACACACACACACACAAGACAGTGTTCCTCTCTGCTCCAAATTTAGAGCACATTCTGTATCGAAGGTATTTGCAGAACTGAGAGGAATCTGCCTTTTCTATGAATTGCCATTGTGTTTCTTATTTTCAAATAGATGTGGATACATTGTAATCAAGGTGTTGTTCTTGAAAATGTAAATATTGTTTTTGTATAATTCATGCATTGATATTTCTGTTCAACTTAGACTGTTCACTGCTATGTGAAGATGAGATTTTTATAAGATAACGTAGCTATCAGGCAGTGGTGGTTCTAGGATTTTTATGAAACGGGGGCCATTTAGGGGCCACATGTTAAATTCAGGGTACATCCCATACACAAATGATTAATTCATGACAGTGCAAATATATGTGAACAGTCATAGAGAACCTTTGTCCAACACAAACCACAACCATTATGTGCACTCATTGTAATGGCACGTGTTACTTTAAGGCAGGGTTTTAATCTCAGCTGGGTATTGTAGTCTATAGAAGGCCTGGTCTCATTCAATTCAGGTGCCCCTCACCTCATAAAGGACTACAAATATGGTTGCACCACACTGTGTTCTACAAAAGACGCAAGACATTCTTTTTTTCCTCAGATCACACTTTCTAAATGTCACGCATTTCACACCAACAAGGTTTAAAATCATCTCAAAATACTAACATCTTCACTAAATATCCATCCCGCATATCCAACCTTTTTTTTTGTGAACAATAGTGTATAAAATATGATCAACAATTAAAAGTAAACACAGTTGTCCTGTCTCACTACTTTTTTTAGTCTTTATTTGTAGTCTTTATTAATGTCAGGTTTTTCAGCCCACCCACACACCAACCAGCCTTACCAAACCTAAACTTACTGACAGCAGTAGCTAAAATTCTTTCATATGACAAGCAACAAGAAGATTTATAACTCACCAAGAATTCTCTGTTGGATCTGGATTTTTTTCCCACCTACCCTGGCAATGTTTGAGCATTTCAAGATCGTTAAAAAGCCAAGATCCTCCACAGCTGCGTTTGTTCTCCCGTTAAATTGCACTGCCGCCTACTGCTGCCAACAGTTTGGTGGTGGAATTGTTCTTGTCAGTTGATTGACAGAACACAGGCACTTCAGGGACCAATGAGATTTAGGTAGGGGCCAGGGCCCCTCTGTCTCCATCCCCTAGATCCGCCCATGCTATCAGGTTTTCAGGAGCTGACAGCTGATTTAGTTATTTAGTAGTTAGTTAGTATTGATTTAGTTAAAACCAACTACAAAAACATCATCCACCTGCAGGCGCACTAATGTTTTGGGGTGAATTTTAGGATTCTCATTAGCTATTCCTACAAATGTAAGATCTCTACATTGGTAATTGGTAATTATTCCAACAATAATACATTTGAATGACTAATGGTTGATATATTCTCTTTAGTTTTCTTATAGATAAAGGTTTGGGAAAAAATGTATCCATCTTAAAGTTACTGATAGACATTTGAAACAAAATAGCTTTCATAGGATTCAGTGTTTTTTTTGATAAACTTGAATTGGCAGGTTGTCTGTTTAGTTATTTCCTGTTTATGACCTCAGGGCTTGGCAAAACTCACGGGAATTATTCAGAACTCCCTGCAAAACTGCTGGAACTGATGAGGCTGCAGGTGCATCATTTGGTAAATCCCAGCTTCTGAAGACTGTTTTGGCATGTGGGATTTTTCCCATGACTGTGGCTTCATTCATGACAGCGTGTCAGCGCTGGGATAATGTTTCACACTCTAAAAGGGAAATTAACCTAGTCTTCTAGATTTTAAATGGTAGTTTGCCAATCCCTCTGGATTTAGGGACTTTGTAAGGAGTGCATATGTGCATGTGTAATATACTTCACAAGCCTCAATTTCCTGCATTAATGTTCTAGCAATTGAATATCTCAGTCATGTGTTGTTGGTGGATTGTGAAACATAAAGCTTCACCTCATCGTTTTACCTTTATTTTGTTTTATTGCATTTCAATTATCTTTTTTTGTCATGTCCTCTTTCTCACCTTTTCCCTTTCTCAAAATCAGTTCTGAGCCTGTCAAGGGAACACACAAACACACACACACATACACACGTGCATCCTCAATATCATTGCCAATTTCCTTTAATTTAATTGCATCATTTATTATGATTTAAAGTGGTTTTCCCGAAGGCGCTTCACTTCAGTCTCATTCATCAGTGGATGTCAGCCAACTAAACATCAAGCAGTAATCCTCAGATCAGATCCTTAGATCCTCCTATTTAATTCCAATAAATCTCAACATAAAAGTCAAACAAATAAGGCTATTAAGCGTGATGAGTTTTCATGTGATAGTGTGTCATAAATACTCCAGAAATCTGTCTTTGTTGATTGAACCAGATTTGGAATTTAGGTCATTTTCCCAGCATAGCTGCGGCTGCTGCTGTTTTACAAGGAGAGTTTGTATTAGAGAAACTGAGTCATTGCCTTTGGCTCATATTGAGTTTACATTCTCCAAGGCTTGAGGGTGTTCATGTGACTACACTAAGTGTTTGTATATTTTATTGCTTTTGCTTTGGTACCTATTGTGTATTTTTTCTCTTTTTTCTCATATCAGGCTGCAGCAGCGAAGACCAGCGGATCCGCAGGTAAAATCATCCTTAAAGTGCGAATGTGTGTGTGTGTGCATGCGTGTGTGTGTTTTGGTGGAGGGGGGGTGCTGGTCTGCATTCACTATCCATTCTGTTGGATTATTTGCATTCCCGCTTTGGGATAAAACTGGACTTCTGGGAATGTCTCCCACAGGATTTCCAGCCAGAATGTCAAACCTCAACCACCCAGAAGTAATGATATACTATTTCTATTATAACACACACACACACACACACACACACACACACACATACACCTTGCCTGTACACATACACATTCAGGTGCACAAACATGGATGTTTGGGCAAGCTCATTCAAAAAACACAAACAGCATGTGCTTTGAAGTGTTGGTTTGATGGTATTTGCCAAGCCTTCGCCAGCACTTACACAAAGTTTTTCTCATTCAAAAACGTGCACTGTATTAAAAAGGAACATGAAAATAAGTTAAATAATTAAAAGGAACATGTCATCTTTCCCCATTGGTATTAAATGTTTCTGTATTTTCTCTGGGACTCAGGTTCCAGGAGGCTGTGCTACAAGAGTCAGAGGAGATGATTAATGAGTCCAACTCTGACCTCCATCCATATCTCTTATCCTCAGAGTGTGTCCCCTTTTGACTGACATGCACAGGCGTCATGGCGACGGTGCGCGACCTGCGGAGGTGTCTCGGCGTCGGGGTCACATCGGCTCCACTGCGGGATTGTTTATTTTTGCGTGTTTCGTGTGCTTACCCGTGCGTGTGCGTAAGAGTCGGGGCGTGGCTCCGGTTTTGGCGACCGGGCTCATGTTACCGTCAGCGATAGTCCACGCAGCAGAGGGGTAGTCTGGGTAATGAGGCCCCAGAGGCTCGCAGGCGAGGTCAAAGGTGACGCCGTCAGTGGCATACCACAAGGGTGGGTGTTAGGGTAAAAACATTTCATTACACCCTCAATTCTGCTACAAACAGGGCAGCGCTGATAGAGGAGTGTAGATGTGTAGTAGCAGCAGTAGTAGTAGTGTTTCATTGTTTGGTCTGTGCTGCTTCAGGTTTGTTTTCTCACTTGAGAGCGTTTATTTTACTCCTCTGATATGAGGAAACACGTCGACGCTGACAGGAATCTTGTCTAATCAATCAGCATTGGCCGGCCTGTGTGGTCCAGGTCTGAGCAGCAAAGGGACAGGATATGATACGGACATATCTCTGCTCACATAGCTGGCATTCACTCCACCACCAGATAAACAGGGAATTCCTCCCAGCACTGCTGTTACCTGTGTTGTCTGCTGGGGGGGTCTGCTTATCTGCTCCTACATTTCTGTAACTCTCCTCAACATGTGATGTATTTCTTTAGTGCATGTCCCAAAGATGAAAGGATGTATATAAGATAAAGTCAAAAATATCCTTTGGTGTAAACCCTAAAAACTCTACCAGATAGTTTAACTCTTTTAAAAAGGTTTTTAAAAAGTTAAAATCATATGCTGTCAACCAGTTTTATGGATTAAATATTTAAAATTTATAATTATTTTTTGGTTAGGCCATTTTTTTTGTGTCAAAATATCGCACATTCCCTATGATTTTTTTTGTAAAAAAAAAACAAAAAAAACAGAAGGTGCAAATGGACTTTCAAATGACCTGAGACCAACATGAACACATAATCTACATTTTGAGAGATCTGATGAATATTTTTAAAACTGTATTTTAAAAAGTTTTTGACTGTCTCAACTTGCCAACCATTATTTGTCACTGACCCATATACTCATTCAGTTTTGTTTGCGTTTTGATTGCTTAATCTTTTTGAAGCCAGTGAATCAAGGATCACAGCGGCTCCATTTTCCAGCTCAAAGTGTTTCTGATATGACCCGTCAAATATCTGTAGTATAAATAGAAATTGTTTCATTAGGTCGACACTCAGGCCTCATTGCAAACTCCTGGTTAAGTTACTTTTGTCCAGCATTTATAAAGGATTAAGGCAATCACCTTTAAAATATCAAATATTATGACTTGTGTCATAGCCAGGAAACTATAGAAGACAGGTTTCTGCATTTCATATTCACATACATTCAATTACTTATAAAAACATAGATCACAGTTACATGCATTAAGCATGGAAAAGTGCATAAAACCACAGTTTTTTTTTTTTATGTGCAAAGCAAATTTGCATTTTCTTCCCTGGAGGAGTATATAGCTCATGAATTTCCACTCATAGATATTCTAATTACAACTGACCTTGGCCTGAACCAGACACATTTCCACTGCAGTTCGGGATTACATATAAAAAAAACATATAATCCATCAGAATTTTCATGTTATTAGAAAGTGCTTAGGGAGGCTGTGGATAATCCCGACCTATGGCCTGTCAATCCTTTTAACGTGTCCCCTTGCATGTCAGTAATATGTTTTTAAAATGTCCGTCTGGAGGGATTCCACCGCTCCAGACGACTTCTAATGTGCTCAGACATTTCCGTAGAGGCAACGCCATGCTGATATTTAACCCAAATGTTGTTCTCTCTCTGAAGTCGTACACCGGTGTAAATATGCTTTCATGTGTCTGTGCAGAATGTCAGAGAGTTCAGTCCGTGCACGTCGTTGGGTGTGTGCATGTACGTGAAAATCAGTGCTTCCTCACACAGAAAATCAGTTAGCTCAGCAATTAACGTGCAATAAAGCTTAAAACTTAATGATGGGGGATTCTTGTGGTCTTAACACGTGTGTGTGCGCGTGTGTGCGTGTGTGTGCGTGAGTATGTGTGTGTGATGTTTAGACCCACCCTGGTGCAGAGGTTTGTGATGATAGGAGGTCCCTTATTAAGTCGGTGCTTAGTAAGTAAGTGTGTGCTTGTCCGTGTGTGTGTGTGTGTGTGTGTGTGTGTGTGTGTGTGGTGAATACTGCAGCAGTGTGCAGCAGTGCTTTAAGCAGTGCTGGTAGTAGATCTGGCTGTAGTAGCAGCCTCTGCGTATTCCTCCCTCTTCATTCCCCTCTGTCTCTCTGCCCTCTGCTGTCTCTTCTAAATGTTCAAACTTGTTTTTTAATGTCTGTATAACATCTTGATTGTTTTTTGCTGTGTTTTTGCATGATCTTCTCCATTAATCCTGTGTTATTTTAAGGGTATTTGTCTGGGGACCTTTCTGTGTGGAGTTTGCATGTCTGCGTGGGTTTTCACCGGGTACTCCGGTTTCCTCCTGGACTGTGTGGTTTCCTCCCACAGTCCAAAAACATGCTCAGGTTAATTGGCGACTCTAAATTGCCCGTAGGTGTGAGTGTGTGAGTGAATGGTGTATCCCTGGGTGTATCCCTGCCTCTCGCCGTAACGTGCTGGGATAGGCTCCAGCAGACCCCTGTGACCCTAATGAGGAATAAGCAAGTATAGAAAATGACTGACTGACTGACTTTAAAACAACTACAGCTGAAACAACATGCTGTGTAAAAATGGGCATAAACCACTAGCAATAAAATAAAATGAATTACCAATGAAACAAATAGAATACATGAAAGAATAAAACAGACAATGGTCTCATGCTGTGTTTGAAATCCAGTAAAATATTTAAAGCAAATTTTTAAAAAATGCAAATATATTGCATTATTATTTATATTAATTAAATGCTTTTATAATCTTAGAATTTGCTTTATTTTTTCTCTTTTAGATAATTTTTTTAAAATCATGTTTGTTGCCTGATTTGACTTTGTTTTATTATATATTACTCTGTTTGGTACAATATTATTATAACTAAGAGAAATTAGGGTCATAACTATAAAAGTAAAATGTAAACAGGCAGAGATTTTCTCTCATATGGAGCTCCAGTGTGGTATAATAATCTTTATATTTCACTGCAATCATACACTCATAATGTTTGTGATAATGGGCGCCGTGTTGAGATAATCAGCACATGAGAGCACTGAGGTGACGCTTTGATTGCAGCAGAAACAACATTGTGTTTGGCAGCTTTGAAGCACCTCTAATGTGCACATGAAACTCTACTACTTGTGTATTTGTGTGTGCGGCTTCGCATGTGGGTTTGGCGGCACATGCATGAGTGCATATTTGTGTATTGCCTGTACACACTTGCGTGTCCTGTGTGTGGTCCTGCAACCCTACACTAGTGAAGAGAAAAGGCTGAAGGAAGGAAGTTGGTCTTTGAGGATTTTCCTGCTAAAATGCTTATTTGAACAGCTAAAAAATCCTGCTATACGTGCACCGCTCCTAAGTGCCTTTAAAATGAGACACTCAACGAGGCCTCTCTATCAGCATGTGATCTCCACTCCCATGACCTGTGGAGTTTCCTCCATGTCCATTAGCTATTGTTTCCCCTCACGGTCCTGCCCCGGGTCCTGCTACTTCCATACCACGCTCTGCACCCCGTAGCCCTCCGCTCTTGGCTTTCAAACCCCCACTTCTGTCTCAAAATACCAGTCTGAGACCAGTGACCCCCAGTTCCCAGTCTCATCTGTCCTCTTTGGTCCTTTGGCTCAAACATTTGCTTTTGTGTCCACTGGATTCAGGCAGCCCACACTGCTGTAGGTGATTTTATATCCTGAACAGGAGGAAGACGATGTTAACAGACTCATATTCACAGGCTAGACACAGGAAGTTGTTGTTGTTGTTTATGTATGGAAGACATACACTCTGCATTAACTCCTGACCCACTTTCCTGCTGACCGATTTTTTTTTTTTCTGAAGGAAATGACCAGAGCAACATTCCTTGAAGGCTGGTGCAGAAATATTAACAGTGAAACACATTTTGACTTATTTTATGATAACACATGATAAGGATATAGATCCTAAAATAATCATTTAAAAAACGCATTATTTCTTCTATTAGTAAAACCTTCTGATCAAACGTAAACGTCAGGCAGGAAAACCTGAATCATTTCCACTCAGACATTCTTTTTCTTCCGCTGGAAAATCGAATGCCTTCAAACTCGAAAGAAGAATAACTTCACAACTCTATTCTTTTATTTCTCGTGTTCATTTTCAGTCTTCTGGTTTCTGATATCCAGTCCGTGACCCTCTTCATTCCTCATGCTGAGTCTTCCCTGCCAACTGCATGCATGGCTGTAGCAGAGACCACCTGTCAATCACAGCGTCACTCTGCTGTATCAAGTGTCAAGGGTCAAGTTAACAATATCACTTCTGAATGCTAAACGTTGCAACTATTTTCCATACTTTCATGCTGAAGGCACGGATTTATGTGAAGGGACGTATTCTCTGTGCAATGAAGTTTTTTTTTCCATTCACTGTTTTTATTTTCCTGCTTTTTAGCTTGTGTTTATCTCTCCATAAAAGATTAAAATGATTTAGAAGCAACATTATTTTTTTCCTGTGAAGATACATCTTTTTCTTTTTTGCTAAATATACAGTTTCCAGTTGATGTCGACTGAACACATAAACAGATGTTGGGTTGGGAATCCTGCAGTGTTGCTCTTCAAATTGCTTTTTGAGGAAGTGAGCAACATATGGAATTATAATGTGATTCATAGTAAGATGATTAGGTGTGTGTGTGTGTGTACATATGCATGTGTGTATGTGTGTGTGTGTGTGTGTGTGTGTGTACATATGCATGTGTGTATGTGTGTGTGTGTGTGTGTGTGTGTGTGTGTGTGTGTGTGTGTGTGTGTGTGTGTGTGTGTGTGTGTGTGAGGGAGAGTTCTCAGGGATCACTAAAAACAGATAGCATGTGCTAGGAATTTAGGTCAAGGTCACGCCATGCCATCTGTTCAATGGTTTCATTTAATCTGGAGGTTTTCCACTTAAAGCAGACTGCTGCGTGCTCACTGCAGGTAACAAGCTGCTGACAATCGGTTGCACAGAATGAGAAATACTGGTGGAATTCTTTTGTTATAAATAGTGTTTCAGCATCAGGATTCTTCATTTCGGTCATTTTAACAGCAGCGCACCCTTTTAAATTAGCATTTGTTGAGGTCAGATATTGTACAGTGAAAGCATTGGGGGGAGGAAGAGGGAGGGGGTATTATGGATGCATGTGTGTTTCAATCTTGAAACAGCCCATTGAGCCCAGCAGCTTGGCTGAATGACTGAGTGTTGCTGAAAATAGAAGACAGACCAGAGAGAGAGGCAGGGATGAAGAGGAGATCGGAGGAGTAGGGGGGGAAAGCGGGGGTTTGCTAAGAGAGGGGAGTGGGGTTGGACAAGATGCTTTTAATCATGTGATCTGTTGAATCATTGATTGGTCTGAACCCGCTAACCTCCGTGTGCATATTGATTTTTTACAGTCGCACAATCATCAGAAATCCAGGAACCGAAAAAACCCTCCTAAACCGGGAACATGTTTAGCCTAATCAGCCAAATGTGTTCACAGTCCGCCCCAAAATGTTAAGAAAAAAAAGAAGAATGAATTCAGTTTTGTGATTTCAAAATATTTAATTCACAGTGGGGGAGAATTACATGCAGGCTTTTAGTGGCCGAAAATATCACGGTGGTATAACGCTATCTCTTCATCGGAGAGAAGCAAAACATAGTTTGTCAAAGAAATAGTTTGTCAAATAGTCTGTGTGTGATCCATGGAGTATTCCCGACTCGAGCTCAGCACGTTGCCCCGTTTGACACAATTCCCTAACCTCAGACGACCCGCTGTTGTAGACAGGAAGAAGCGGGAGAAACTTGACCTCCGCCGCCTCCTCCTGCTGCCTTTGTGCCTCTGGAAGACAGCGGCAACCAGTCCATTGTCCATTTCTGTAACCACTGAAGGCTCTGATTACTCTCCCTGCGGAGACGCCCATGTTCTGCTGTGTATTTTTCTCTCCTGAAAGTCAGATCTGTCCTGAACGCGTCCATGCTGCTGCTTTGATTGGCTGTTTGAGTCGTGGAATGAGTAAGGTTGTGTTTTTATTGGCTACTGCTGCTAGACAATGTTTTTGTGCTGTTCTCTTCTCTGTTCGGAGTTCTTAGTTTTCTTTAATTCTTATTATTTTTTATCACAGGTGGATAGCAGAAGTATTTATACACATGATGCTGATGGTAATGGTGAACTTCAGGAAAGGAGACCAGGTATTATGGGATGTGATCATATTATTCTTAACCCTCTAATGCATAGTGTTGCCATATGGCAACAATGACTTTATCTTCATTTTTCTAAAAAGTTAAGATATAAAATCATTTTTTTTTACAATTGGGTGTGAAAAAGGGGCTTTTATTTTTGAAGGACATACAATAAATGAGGTCACATGACCAGTATATCCTGTTTGCTAATGGACATTTGACATATGAGCATCAATGTCTCATAATTGAAGACTGTCTTTCATTCAGAATTTTAGAAAATGTTCACCAAATAACAAATGAACTCACTATCTGGAGTAAGTAAACATTATTATTATTATTTAGATTTAATGCAATTTTGATGTTAAATAGATGTGTTTCCATACAGCAAAAAATGGTAAATTCCTTGTGCATACAACCTAACGGAGTCCCATTGATACTGACATTGATACAGACATTGATGATTTTGTTTTGTCTTTCCAGTAGAGTAATAGGATTTTCTTGGCCACAGTTAATGCTAAAGATAAAAGTTTGAGGATGTTGTGGGATTGTAATTGAAGAACGGAGAAAGTGAGGGGGAGAAAGGGAGAAAGGGATGCTGAGGCTGAGGATCTCAGACAGCTTTCCCAAGACCTCCAACCAAAAACCGCATGGAAGGATCTATTACAGCGGGACAGTATGTGCAGGTGTCTGTGAAGCCCATCTGGTGAATTTTGCAGCTCTGTGTAGGCCTTGTGTTGAATTAGCTGTTTTTTGTTGTGAGTTGTAGGACATGGAGAATGTGTCGCTGCATGTGGTTTCACCATTTGATGCCTGATTGAAGTCGGACGTCCATTTGTCTCTCATGGTAGTAATATTTGGGTTTTAATATAGTTTTAGCAGCAATGGAGGAATGAAGCTGTAACGTTTGTTTAAGCAGGTCAAAGGTCTTGAGAGAGCTGCCACTGAAAAGATGCTCCAGGCTGATAACATAGGATTACTTCTGATAGCGGTGAGAGAAAAAGGAGATAATTTGAGGTTAAGTACAGTATGTTATTTGCTTTCCACCAGTTAGTGAGAGGGGTGTTTATGTTGTTAGACTGGAAGCAGCTGTGGAGTAAAGCAGGAGTAAAGGTTGACCTCAGCCTGGGAATAAATGTTGACCAGTTTATCCTCCACAGCCTTCAACATCACAGAAATGACAATCAAAGTCCCTGGAAATTATTTTTCTCCCCAAAGATGTATTTAATTTCTGACCCACAACCCCCCCCCCCCCCACTTATGCATCAATAAATGTCATTCACTGTTAAGAGTGATGTATGTGTACCTCTGCTGAAAGTAAAAAACAAATTCTGAGATTATTGCTAATAAAAGGGGCGGGGCTATGTGCAAGACTTGTGATATCACAAATATGTTGGAGCTAATATTCTATATGCTAAAGAAATTTAAAATCTCCAGTGCAAAAAAACTCAGAATGAGCTTTACACTGAAGAAAGACACATCTTGTCTCCAGAAGTTACACCTTTGAAATGAATAATATTTGCATATGTCAATGCCATTTTAAGGATTAAAAAAAATGCCCTTTATTGTGTAAATGCCATATCAGACAGCAGAGCATTTTATATATAAATATTAAAACATTTCTGGAGGGGACCTTTAATTTAAGTTCAACAGCTTTGTTATCCAATCTCCATCCCTGCAGCCCTCCTTCTGTTATTCAATGACTAAAATGAAAACAAAGAAAATGTCGGTGGCGTATAATCTCCTGCTCCCCTGAGTAATGTCAGTGCTCTGATTATAAACCAGTGGTGCCTGTAGTTGGCTGTGGTAATGTGCTAAAATCCCTTAATCTCACAGCCCACACATGACAGCATTTGCCCAGGGAACAGAGGTCAGGGTGGTGTGTGTATGCAAACTGAATACATATGCATCCACTTATACAGTACACACAATAGATCATGTATGCTTTGTATTTGTGTGGGTTTTAACCTTATTTGCATATATTTGTGTTCCTGTCTGTACAGTACATAATGTGTGAAAAACTCCCTGTCTGGTGCCTTTGGGGTTTATGTTACACTTGGCTGTTCTGCTGTGTTTCATGGTTGTAGAAGAACTGTGGTCTGTATCAGATTTACGGCATAACTTCTACCACATGCATGCGGATGTACAAAAAAAACATTTCAGAGATCCAGAATGATTTTCTGGTCCTGTTGCTTAATCATGCTTGATATTTCTTGATTAAATTTCTATACTTTTAAAGAATTGCAAAAAAATCACATCCAATAGTTGATTTTTTCAGAGAGGTTTTATACCCCTTTGTACTGCAATATGTCTTTACCACAAACTCTTTGTACTTCGCATTAAATCACTTTTAAATGAGATGAATTAAATTCAAATAATTGTCAAGATAATCGATTAATTAATTAATTACTCCTTGATTAATCTATCGGAATATATTTGTTTGGCTGCCACCTGCAGACAGAAGCTGTTTAAATGTTTGTGCATCATGCTACATGGATGTGTAAGATGTTACAGGAGACTTTAGGTGTCTATAGCATGAAACTAGGACCTTATATGTGTGTTCCGTGACTCAGTCTGTGGTTCGTCCCACATACATTTTTAAAATAGATGCTTTTGTTCACACAAAGTATTTTCCCCTTCACATGCTCTCATCGTCATCTTTTCAATTTTCTTTCTTTTTCTCACACTCACAAGTTGACTGCCTCCTCTCCTGTCCGCCTCTTCTCAATATGATTTGTGCTCCCTCACACAACTGCATCCAATACCCACATCTTCTGTGAAGGGATCCGTGGTATCACGGTGCACAAATCAATGCCATACGCCAGCAAATGTCTGCTGCCAGCTTGGGCCTCAAAACCACAAACTGAGCTGATTCAACAGTTTCAGACGCTTGATACCTCTCTCTGTCCTCTAATCAATAGTTGGGAGGCTCAGAAGAAGATGCTTACCCTCCAGAAAATGTGTCTAACAGTTGAAAATTTGTATGAGGAATGTCTGCAAAACCAGCTTTAAATCACTAAATTGTTGAACCTGATCTTGGTCGACATGTTTCAGACTTAACTGGTTTCAGAGCAGCAGGCGATTCTTGCGACGTTATTCTGCCAAACACAAAATAAAAAAAATACTGTCCCACTATTCCAACACTCCTCCCCTTCATTCTTTAACAATTTGAGTATGATCAGATGTGAGAGATGCATCTGAAACATGCCGTGTGATCTCTGAATTCTGCCTCGTCCTCTATTTTCAAATGTATCACTTGTGAATCCCATTACGAGGCAAGCTCGTTTTCATCCGCTGGAGCTGGATGTCCCATGCTCATAAGTCGCCTTTTCAGCTCCTCGCTTCATTTGGCTACTCCCTGTTCATCATCCTTTCCCTCTAAAACACTTTCCCTCTCAGCACCGCTGAGTGCTAGTAGCAGCAGCCATTAATCTGGTGTTCTCAGCAGTTTAACATATCAGAGGGTCTCTCCACAGCTGTAGTGTCACCGGACACCAGGCTATGGGCAAGGCAGGGTGCACTACGCCGGGCATGAACCGCTGCCCTGACTTCTCCAACAATGTGTGCTGTATGTTCCATGGAGAACTAACTCTAAATACAACAACCAACAACATTTTTCTGGGTGAAGACCACATTCTTTATTCATGGCCTCATGAGAGCTGAGCGGTGTTCGGTGTCCGGATAACCGCGGGATTCTGCTGATGAGTCGGGATGTCAGGCATGTTCCGACGGGTCAAAACGTCGAATCAGCTCACGGATCGACGCTGACCTGGAACTCAACACCGCAAACAGGACGTCCGACGGCGGAGCAAACGCCGTCAGGCAGATGGCAGCTGAGGAGCATCCCGGGCCAGGCCGGGATCGCTCTCCATGGCATTCCCGGGATAACACGGGAGGGAACTTAGACCCCCAGACAGAAGCCAGAAATTCACAAAACTCTTGACCTGCCAGATGGGCCAATGTGACTCGCAGGGAGAGTCAGTTGATGCATGTTGCACTTTCACTTCAGGTCACAGGATGACAATCGAAGGACAAACCCAATGAATCTTTGCCAAACATGTGATTCTTTCCCAGTTTGTTCTGATTCAGGCAGCGTACATCAGTAGTCACTCACATCGGGGTCTGGGTACCCCCCAGGCGTCTTTAAGGGGGTTCCATGATGTCCCCAGCAAAAGTGGGAATAATTTATTTCCACTATAATTCCATCCAGAAGCACTGGCCTGGACCATGACTTAGATGACATTAACATTGCATCAAGAAATGTCCAAATAAAACTGCGATTCATCCTCTGTAAATATTAAGTGAATCCAGCCTCTGTGAGGATTTACTGCTCTTCTCTGTCTCCTGTCACTGTAAATCACCTTTTATTTTGATCTTTGGCTGCTGACGAGACAAAATTTGCTATTTCGAGACACCGGTTTTGAGCTTTTTGGGAACCACTTTGGTATTTTAACGACATTAGTGGGTCGGTAATGAGGCCCGGCATGTCTGTTGCTACAATTTGTAGTACAGCTGCCCCCTGAGGTCATGGATATGTGACTGAATGACCAGAGATGCTAAGGAATGCTTTTCCTGGCAACACAACTTGTGTTATGTGTGTATTTGTGTGTGTATGTGTGTGTGGCATGACTGTGTGTTAGTGGTGTGTATCAAGGGGATTGAAAGAGATCCTTGTTTGGGTGAGAGGGTGGTTTGGGTGGTAGAGAACATGTAGGCTCGCTGTGTGTGTGTGTGTGGGAGAGAGAGAGAGAGAGAGAGGGAGGGAGGAAGAGAGAGGGAGACTTGGGGAGGGGGGAAACCGCCTCTCACATCTGGCTCGCCTTGTCAGACGTCCAGCCTCACATGCAGAAGTTATGTTGAAACAGTTCCGCACCTTCGCCCTACAGACGCCTGCGGACGGTCGGGGCAGGGCTCGGAGGAGCACAGCGAGAGATGCGGGGATGAAATAACCGCGGCGCGTCCTCAGTAAGAATCCGGCGAACGGGACCCGATCCGCCTCCGCTGGCGCAAGGAAGGTGACGCAGCGCCTAGCGGAGCTGTTCCTACCTGGTGAAGCGACCATTGCCGCAGCCAAGACGCAGCAGCCAGGGGGGCGCACGACTTATTACCCAGCCGGCGGCGTTTTCTCTCTCACACACACACGCGCGCACAGGAGGGAAACAAGGCGCTTTTTCAAAGGAATAACGGGTGTTGACGGAGCGCCGCTTTCAGTCCGGGGGAATATGCGTCCGGCTGCGCCGCAATGACAACCCGGCGAAGGTCTGACAAGCTACAGCTGCGGCGGTCGATCAGCGAGCAGCTGCGGGACTCCACGTCCAAGGCTTGGGATCTGCTGTGGAGGAATGTCCGGGAGAGACGGCTGGCAGGTCAGAGAGCCAACAGCGGTGGGAGTGCAACTTATTTCATATGCGGAGTACAGTTTGTCCTCGTCTTTGATTGACCTGTCAAATACATCCATACTGTTACAGTAGCATGGGCACCTGATGGCACCTTTAGTGTTTTTTAAATTCATTTTTATTTATTTATTTTAAATACAAAATATCTGCGCTGGAAATAGATTTCTGACTCCATGGATGAATATTGGTCATAATTGGCCCGCATTTGTATCAAGGCCTGCGTGTTGGGCTGGTCCACCAAAACTACTGCATCATATTTAGATGCAGAAGACAAAAAAAGTTTATCTCAGTGCTGCATATAGCTTGCGTGTTATGCCCGTATCGTCACGCGCAGCGCGCTCCCTGATATTTTTGGGAAGGTCATTGTCAAATTTAGTGCAGGCATGCGCTGCGGACCCGAGCCCAGCCGCGGGTTCTGGATGCCAGTTTGTTCGGCTCGTTGTCCCCGGTCTTTCTTATTTCCGGAGAGTGTTTGAATGGGGGAGGATTTTAATATTTCTAGGTCTCGGATTTCATCCATCAAGCGTTCAAGTCAAAATATTCTTGCGTGCGCGCTAATGCACCAAGTTTGGCGGGGGTCGGTCGGGTTGCTCTATATTTACATTGTTGGCCTGGATGCGCAGAGTTTTAGATGTCTTGCTCTGTCAACTGTGCGCCAGAGAGAGAGAGAGAGAAGGAGATCAGTGAGAGAGCTGCAGCTGTCTCCTCGGTTTAATGTAATTACTGAGATGTGCGCCTCTTAAGCAAATTAAACGATGAATATTCCCACATTCACAGCGCCACAAACCACCGCAGGCCACGATACTGGTCAAAGCCACGGCGGCTGTCAGGCGCTTTTGAGCGCACGGCAGTGATTGATTGCGCGTAGGATCAGCATAAAGCTACTCAGCCGCGATGAGTAATTAACTGCGGTGATCATTTCGTACACAATCAGTGAGAGAATAACCGCAGCAGTCGGTGGCAGTGAAATGAGAACACCTGCCGCCCCAGTAGCTTAATCCGCTTCCCCTCTTATTTCTCACCCCTTCATCTTGTCCTGTCCTGTGGCCCAAACTCTCCCCACAATCCCTAAAACCACAGCCCCTCCCCCCGCCGCCCAACTGCTTAACCCATCAGCTCACAAGGCACATAGTTCACATCTGTCTGGATCAGATTTGGAGATGTAGGAATCCTTAAAATGTGCACATCTGGCTTTACAGTTATGCTGGTATTCAAGCAGTGCGTTTTCCACTCAATGAGTTAGTCAGGGGAAAGGAATATTGCATAAGAAAGTCCATGTTGAGAGTATGGTAAAGTGTGTTTTTAAATTATTTTATTTGTCAGGAACAGTGATCTAATATGTACAACAGACAAAGAAATAAATGGGTCAGAGTTTGCTACAATGTTGATTTCATTTTGACATCCCTGCAGCAAAAAATCCAATATGACGGCGTCTGTAAATATGCAACTTTAACAGAGAAAAATGCATCTACATGCAGGATAAAAGCACAGGAAGCAGAGCACCCTGATGTACTGGATTGTATCACTTTTATTGTCAGATGCAACGCACAGATAAAGCCATGTTTTGGATTTAAGAGAGGCAATAAAAATACTTATCTGCACTGGGATCATATGAAACAGGCACGGCGGACGAATCCTGGAGCTGACTGAATTTTAAAGTAAAGTTTATGTATGTACTGTATATCTGTTTGTGTGTGTGTGTGCATGGAAACTGAAAGCACATAATAGCACTTGGGTTTAGTTGTAATCCCACAGATTTTTAGGTCTGCAGTGGGGGTCGGATCTCCCTTTGCGTGTGGGATTTGTGGATTTTGTTTCCTTAGGTTATTGATGTGTGTGTGTCTGTTTTAGAAAACAAGAATATAGATAAAAGATAATTTACGCAGATATTGTCCTTTATATTGAATAATCTCTTATGAATTATTCTTAATGTATTCGTTTGCTTCCTCATCTATCAATTCTCACTGCTACACTGAAAATACTCATCCAGCGTTGAGTAGCAGCCTAAGTGATGGCGGTGGGTTGGTTGAATTATGAGGCTTATGTTCAGCACTGGGTGTCTCAGCGCTTCCTGCTGATCAAAGTGGGTTTTATGTTGGTGGCCCTGAATGCTTCTGAAGAAAGGAAAAAACAAAGTCACTAGCCTCTTTTTGCTTTAATAAATCATGTCAAAGCTGCATCAACAAATTTAGGCGTAATGTCTAGTTCAAGCCTCAAACTACGTTTCATTTTTTTAGGTTTCAACCAAAACATCTTGCTTAAAAGCATTTTTTATATGCAAGATACAATTGCGTGTTTTGTTCCATGATTAAGAGGAAGGTGTCAGTTGTCAAACTGTTATTGATCTGTTTCTGGTTTTCTTTGCTGGCAGTTACATTTTCTGTGGTTTTATATTTCCTTTCAGTCTAAGTGCAGCCTGAGATGTGAAGGTGTCCTTGCTCGTGTCTGGGTCTTTAATGATATTAAAGATGATCGGTGGCTTTGACAGTCAGAGCCCTGAGGCTTGAAATTGTCCTGACTGGTTACATTAGTGTCATTTAAATTAATTAAAACCTCATGAAGATTTTTTTTTTAAATAATGTGACGTACTGCTTTTGTCACTTAATAAGATGCTGTTAATGCATTATGATTACTGACATAATCTAAAATGGCATTTCTTCTTACATCTTCTGTGTAGAATAATGAACCACTGGTATAACAAAGAACTTCTGTGTTGAATTTTCATAACTGCTAGTGGTTGTGTCACTGCCACCTGCATAATTGTTTATATTTTTCCATCTTTATTGTCACATGACTCTGATTTCACAGCCTGCTCTTTATTCCTCCTGTTTGCTCCCTACCAGGTGTGTAACTGAACCAGTGTGATGTATATTATATTACTGACTGCTTACTACAGCCCTGCCCTGTGCCAGTCTATTTACACACATCTATTCAGCTCACTCTCGTGTTACTGCGTCTGCCAGCCTGCCGAGCCCTGTGCCAGTCATAAAAGTTGAGCTATTTTGTGTTTTGAGTGTATTATTTTTTGTAGGTCAGACTGGTAAAATGACTGCAGACTGACACGACTGAAAAGTCACCACAGTTAATTCGTGTTTCCCTCTTGTGCATTTTAAAGTCGTGTGATCATTTTCTCTCTGATTGCCTCAAGAGGGCAGTCTAATCAAATCAAATCCCAGATTTAATATTTCACTTCACCGGCTTCATTTGATAGGATTTCCTTTCTGATTAACTCACCTTTCTGACTATAAATCTGTGCCATAATGCCTCTGTGCTGTGAGATTAGTCGTGTGAGTGTGTGACCTAAATCTGACTCTACTATGACCTACTTTTTACACGTGCCCTGTCCCACCCTCACCCCCTGTCTATTACTTTACCTTCCCAAAATTAATAAAATCACCCTGTGATTGTTGGCAAATCACTATTTTGCCAAACTAGGTCAAAGTATGATCTTCCCTCCTCCATCCTCCTTTCACTGCATTCCATACATTTATCTACTAACTTGGTTACTTTATGGCAACACTCAGTCATACAATTGCTTATATACTAGAACAACTACATGTGGATGGTGTTGACGTGCTGGATCAGTTCTATGAAATGTCATGTGGTTTAATGGTATGGATTCATAGAACGTTTTCTCAGTGACTGAAGTCCTACTCAGCATTAGCAACAACAGCTTTGCTCCAACAAACATTCCTCAGTGAAGTCTCACACACCCACGTATTCTCTATTGTTCTGCCCTTTCCCATTTCACATTAGGATATGGCCATTGGGAAAGCGTTTTTTTCTTTTTTTTCCAGGCCTATCCCCATCTCCCATATGTCTCTTTTTTTACACACACACACACACACTCCCTCACACACACATGCACACATGTACAGATGCCTGAGGCATGTACCGAATTGTGTCCTTGGCACAGCATCAGGAAGCAGTCCAGTGTTCCCTTTACTCTCAGGGCATTGGCTCCCGGTCATGTGATCAAAAGAAAGTCCTTGTAGAGTGTGAGTCTTCCTCCCACCTCAGCTGAGGAGTCAGCATGTGCGTGTGTGTGAATGTGTGTGTGAGGAGAAAGCGGTCTGTCAGCTGAGTCAGGTGGCGTGATGAAGCGTGTGTGTTTGTTCGACTGCAGCGATCTAAAGGGAGGAGGCGGACGGGTGGGGAGCCAATTTGGGTTTCCAGTGAGGGCATGTTAGAGGAAGGAATTCAGAAGAAGTGCTCACACAATAACTCATCAGAGGGAGAGCGAGGGAGCCTCGTAGCTCGGTGTGGATCAGACTGTGACGTTATGGAGGCTGTGGACAGCAGTGGGACCTTTATGGACATGGACGCTGCAGCCAGTCTGAACTGTGAGGCTGCAGCAGAAAGTGAAGACAGGTCAAATCCTGCAGGGAGGGAGGAGATAATAAACAAGGACCCAAGCAATGCAGACAATGCTATAGGAGATGAAGACGTTACTGTCGGCGTCGTCATGAGAAAATGTACAAATATAACCACCGCTGACACCGCGGACAACCGAGGGAACGCTGACACAGAAGATGGAGAGGACGCTGCTGACCCCGCAGACAGCAGGAGCAGAGAAATCAATGACAGCGTGAATACTGCAGATCAAAGTGTCAAAGGTGACGACTGCGAGAGCGACGACAGCGGCGCCAACGAGAGTTCCTGCCTGGAGGTCATGACCCCCGACGGACAGGAGTATTACCTGAGGCTGGGCGACACTCCTCGCCGGCGGTCCGCCCTCCGCCTCTCACGCCTCATTTCACGCCAGCAGCTGCTCCGGAGGCTGACACAAGGTAGAAAGAGAGAGAGAGAGTTCTGATAGAGTTTTAATGTGTCCAGGGAAAAGACGTTGTAGTTGGATTTTAAAATGTGTCTGACCTGTTCTCATCTGGAGGTTTGCTCAAGGAATGTATGTAAATTTAATTAGAGTTTTTATCCTCCAGATTTATCAGTTTTTTATAAGAGGGATATTTTATTGCTTTTTGATTATAATAAGATCTAAGTAAAACAAATCAATTCACAGAGCATTAAAAACCACTTGTGTTTAAGAAACTGTGCGTTAAAACAAATGCTCAGGACTTCCGTGATGTCACAACTACACATTCATCGCCCACCTCCTATTCACTACTGTTCCCATCAGTCAGAGAAGGAGGCTCATTTATATTAATGAGACAGACACAAAATGACCTGCTATTTCTAGGGCTCAAAACTATACTGAGATGATTCTTGGTAAATAAAACCCAGGAAAAATGAACAATCGAGGGAGTTTAGACTCAGGAAGTTTCCATTTAGTTTTCTTTTCTCCTGTAGATGAACTCAAGACTCTTCAATCTGTTTGTCCCTTCAGAGGTAGAACAGGGGTTAACATTCAGACTAATCCTCTCATTTCAGCCTTTTTTCACTTGAGATTCCGTCATCCTCACTGAGAACATGTTTGACAATATTTGACTTATCCCACAGAGGATTTTCACAACACCAAAGCCTTTGCAGACTTTTAGAAGTAACCAGTCTCCGTTGTTTCATCATCATTTTGAAGTATGCTTCACTGGCCAGAACTCAAACTCTACGGATTGCCAATCCTCCCACTCCCTGGCTTTACTCAGTCAGACATATGGAGCCACTTCTCAACCAAAACTGCATTTCATAAATCAGAAATATGTCATAACAAAGCCTAAAGGACTGTGGTGTCATTGTTTTTGTCTATGTCCTCCCCTGCCTGACTCGTCTGCTTTGTGTTCCACGGTTACTTCCTCTCAACTTCCTGTTACATGAGTCATGTTTCCCGGCGAATAAACAGAACATCCCAGTGTGCATAGAATTTGCACTTTAGGCTGTTCCAGTAGCTACCGTGTTGAATTTATTTGTTAGTTTTATTGGAGTAAAAAAGTGATTAGAGTAATTAGATTATTCTGTTTTGAGAGGTGAATTGTTTCACCTCTAATTCAGATTTTGTGGTCAAGAGATTTAGTAGTTTGTATTGCTTCTGTTCAGATTGATTAAACTGTAAAACTTTGCTTTAAAATCTGCAGTTTTTTACTGTTAACCCTCCAACAATAATGTTCCAGATCAATTTGACATTTAATTTTACAAAAGATGTCTGAAACCAAAACAAAATCCTATCAAGCATCATTCATATTTCATTACTAACTCAATTACTCATTATTCTATCAATATTTAGTGTTTAAACCTCTAACAGGTACTGGTTCATTTAGGATAATTAACTTGTTTTTCATGCTTACTTTTGAAAGACCAACATTTTACATACATGCACCATAAAGGAACAAAATAGCAAGAAATCACAATATGAACAAGGTGTGTGTGAAACATGTCTCACAGGTGCAAAGAAAGAAACAATCTGACATTTTTGACCATTTTACCTGCAGTTATGGGTCGTAACATAACAGGAGGGTTAAGCACAGTAATGTTACTGTAAACGATTATTACAGTTGATTGCTGTATACTTTTCAATAAATCACAGTAGTTGAAGTATTACTGTAGTAAATCACAGTAGTGAAGGAGTTACTGTATTATAATACAGTCAATCACCCAATACTGTAAATACAATAGAAATTACAGTTTAAATTTTTTACAGTAGCTTTCTGGATAATTGCTGCCAGTTAGTTCATGTAAATTTTAAGGTATGCGTATGACGCATTACAGCCTGTTGAAGGCGCTGAGACGTGTCAGGCCTTGTGTGTGTGGTGTTTTCTTTCTCTCCACGCTGATGAATCTGTCTGTGTGAGCCAAATCATGTATAAAATGTCAAGGCAAATTATACTGTATGTTTAGGGAAGAGAGAGAAGGAGAGAAATGACAGCTGTGGCAGGTCAGGTATGTAGATGGAAAAGCAAGTTTATGCCTGCTTTTGTGTGATGACTTATCAAAGTTTTACTCCCTGTAACACATGCACACACACACACACACACACACACACACACACACACACACACACACACACACACACACTCACTCCCCAGATGCATTCCACTTCTCAGCAGCTGGTAGGCTCTAAGACAGAACTCATTGACCTAACCAAACTGAATCTGATACTTCTCAACGACAACTGATTTTGTTTCATATATCAAGGTACATGAGTTCTCACATTAAGAAGATGTATGTATGCACATGACCTACATACTAATAGGGTGAAATTTTAAAGCAGCTTTATTAAGTAACTAAAGTTACAACTAGATATAGTTAGACTGTATGTTACTTGCTTAGCACCAAATAGCAGACAGAAGTAGTTATTGAGTAGCTGGTGAACAAAGTGGAGCATTTAGCACTTAAAAACCAGATATTTCCCTTAAAGGTACAGTGTGTCATTTATGGCAGCATCTAGTGGCAAAGTAGCAGATTGCAACTACTTAAGTACCTCAAGTGTGTCTCTACGGTGATCTACCGTAGAGACGATACAGTAATCTACCGTGACCACGAATAACATGAAAGGCTGTATCTAGAGGCGTTGTTTGATTTGTCTGTTCTGGGCTACTGTAGAAACATGGCAGTCTCCACTCCCCATGTAGATAAAAACAACTCAATATAAGGTAATAAAATAACAAAAATTATTATAGTAGTAATTAAGAGATACTTTTGAATAACATATTCTAATTGTGCCACAGTCTGTACTAGATGCCTTTATATTCCATTAAAACTTACTGCACTGACCCTTTGTATGTTGTTGGAGACTAAAACAGAACTAAGTGAATATTGAACCGTGTGGCCATGTGGCTAGAGACAGAAATCCAATTGAATGCTAATGTTGCTTGCTCCCTGTCTGTAAGGTTAGGTAAGGTTACATAAAAAACACCATAGTATCTGTATCAAATCCTTACTGGATACTACATCCAAGCTGAAAGCATGAGTATTAGCAAAGTGCCAAAACATTGTGTCACCTAATTATAAATCCCTGATTTCTGGGTGTATTGTTGATTGAGATCATCCCCCATGATGAACAAAGGAAGTGGATTGTGTAATTTCCTGTTAGTTTATATTAGTTTATTTTTCCTGTTAGTCCTGTTAATTTACAGAGGCATTGTTGAGTATAGCGAGGTATGGCACTCTCCATACCTTGGCTATAGTAGACACATTTTAATTTTACCACTAACACAGGGAAACATAAACACATCCCACATGTGTCCAGAGTCCTGGCTGTGTGTCACTGCATTTACAAGTTGGACTCTAAGTTATGTCAGTAGGACTCTTTACTTTAACAGGTAGATGTGACTGAAGTTTATTTATGTTCGCCATATTTTAAAAGTAAAACTGAGGTCTGACATTATTGAGACTATTTCTCATTGTTCCAATAATCATAATCAGACACTTGCCTGAAGCATATTTGTCCACTCACATGTCAGGCGTATTAAAAAATGTAAAAATATCTCTTTAAGATATGTTTAGAACAGTTTAAAATGCGATTAATTTGTGATTGGCAAGTAGCCTAATCTGAAGGCTGATATTATGCATTAATAGTGATTATTGACAGTCTATAGCTTCTAAATTAAATTAACTTACACCAGATTGCTGCATTTAAATTTATATTTTCAAATTTCTTTTAACCCTAACTTCTAGACCCCCTGGGAGGGTGAGTTCCTGTCTTAAGTTGAGATAATGCCACTAGTTGGTAAGGGAATTAGGACATAAGTCTTGTCTGAAGACATTTCACCATCAGCCAAGATTCTCCAAGATAAATAGCACTCTTCCCACAAATGTTCCATCATCTGACCAGTCGATGATGGTGGCTTGAACGTCATGTTCGTTTTCTTACTCATAAACCATTCGGTGACCCAGAGTTTTCACAAGCTTTCCACTCACTTATTCAGTTTTACCAGTCTGTATTTTCAAGTTTTTAAAGGAAGCTTTATCTTGAGCAACTCCCTCTGAACAAACTAAAAATAAATAAATAAATATTACACTATGCTGATCAGTCCAGCAAGCTCCATTTAACAAACTTAAATGTGGTAATCCAATAGCTGAGTATTTAAGGTGCATATCACATAGACATAATATGCTGTGAGCAGTGAGTCTCCAGCTGGAATCCTGACTGGCTGAACCCTTGTAGCATGCCACTCCCCAAGTCTGCCTCCTCCCTTCCTGTCTGTCTACTTTCCTATCAATAAAGGCAAAAAAATGGCCAAAAAATAATCCTTGAATCTTTAATTTAATAATATGGATGAGATGTAGCACGTACTCTGACACCCTTCATCTCCTTTCTGTAACCATAGCCTGGAGCCCTATAATAATTGGAAAGAATTAAATACTTTGCTGTAACACATTGCTTTAACACCCTCTGCTGGAGAAAAGGCAGCATGTTCATCACTTCTTCATCACCTCCGGGCTTCTTGCCACATCCTATTCTTCTCAGTCTCCACAGCCATTTGCTTTCACACTCTGACTATTCTGATCTATCTTCAATCAGTGTTGCACAGGCGACTGTGTCTGAACTTGCAGTGGTTTCATGTCAACACTGATGCTATTTTACAGTAAAATCCTGAGGGCTCAACATCATCATAGTTGAACAGCACGGGACAGGACAGACGTATGCATCTATAACGTCCGTCCCTCCCTTCCTTCCTCCCTCTCTCCCATCACTCCTCCTCTGCCTTTTTCACCACTTTTTTCATTTTGACCTTTAAACATGACAAACTAAGTGCTTTAGCTTATGTGGGAATATGGCAGCATTCCAGGCATCCTGTGTGTGTGTGTGTGTGTGTGTGTGTGCGTGTGCGTGTGCGTGTGTGTGTGTGTGTGTGTGTGTGTGTGTGTGAGACCCAGTAGACACACTATTACTGTTTAGTTTATTCCTATTCAGCCTTTACAAACATGTTCCTGGCTGTTATTCTGTTTCTCTCTCTGAGATATTGAATAGATTTTTTTTTTTTTACGGAAAGGGCACATTTAAATATGTAAAATCAAGCCTCCACTTTCTCTAATTCTGCACTCTAATTCTGTTACTGCTCATTATCCATTAGTGTGCATCGGTCTGTCTAACAATTATCCCAGCTGAGGACCACTGACATATTAAGTACAGGAACTTCCTGTTGCTGTTCTTAGCTCACATGCCACTGGACACATGGGAAATCCAGGGCAGGAAATGATGTCATGCAACGCACTTCAGGGTCCCTGGGATCCAGTAATAGGTAGACATATAGTTATGCTGAGAACAGGCCGTCAGAAAGGCAAGATTATTGGCCTCTTGCTTAGGAAGGAGGCGTTGCATAAAAGAGGGGAAATGAAAGGTAAAGGAAAGAAAGGACGACTTATAGAGAAAAAGCTGCAAAGACATCGGGGGTTTGTGCTATGTCTATTATGTAACGTAGCTGCCACCCTTGTTATGTAAGGAATTTCCTTACAGCCCCTTTGTCCCACACATGGACGCTCATATTCACACACCCACACACAGTTGGACCCAGAAACCCACACACAAACGGACCCACATACACACACACACACACACACATTCAAACACATACCATCTGTCTACCTTCCCTGCTGCTGTTCTAGTGGCTGGCTGCCTGTTGTCATATATTCTACGCAGCAGGAAGGCAGGAACATGGAATAGAGTGAAGGAAAGGCCTGCTAGGCAGCTCGGATTAGCGCTGTCTGATTGTGTGCATTTGTCTGTTTTGTGGCCCACTAATAACATGTTTGTGTATTAATTAATCTCTTGATTAAATTCTGCACAGAGCAGTGCTTTGTTCCCATTCTGACAGGAGCTTTGCCACATTGGCACATGCCATACAATTACACGCATGCACAAACACTGTGGTGAAGCCATTTTGTGCTTTTCTACAACCTGATAATCAAAACAGTAGTTTCATAAATGATTACTTTTGTTGCAACAGTAGAAAAATCAACAAAGAAGTTTAGGTGAAATGGGACTAGATTATTTGTTATGTATTAAACAGGGACTGGATATAGCTAAAAGCCGATTTCCATCTGTAGTCACAGAAACAACCAAGGATGCGCGGGTTAATGAAGTAAAAGACAACTGTTGAAACACTTTAAAACATCAGAATTAGAATCAGGGATGGGTGGAAAGCTAATGAACAAAGAACAAAAACAACTGTACAGTATCAGCTTTATTTACAGTATGTCTCATATGTACTATATTTAATATTTCCTATTCAACAGATCGCAGCACATTTGTTGCAAAAGCAAGTCTACAATAGCAACTGGAAATCTGTAGAGACAAGAGCATTTACCAAAATATATTCTACCCATCAATAAAAGTACTCAAACTTTTAGTTGTGATTTCATTGTAGGATATAATTTATTCTTAATTATAATATGATAATAATTCTTAATTGTTTTATAAAAAGCTTTGGAGGTGTGGACAATGGTCGTGAACACTTGAAAAACAAGTTCATATAAAACCGTTGATCAAAACCTACTCTAAGCATCCACTTTAAATCATCATTCTTGCAATAAATTGTACCACCTGCGTTATAAACCTGACAGATTTGACAAGGCTTAAAGTATATTAATACTTCTAACAGTTAATTGCTGCTGTCAAAAAATCCAATGGGAAGACTGAAGACATTTTATTTTTCCCATTGGCTCTCACGGAAAAAAATGGCTCAGGGATATATAGTTGAATTGTTTTTAAAGGTTTAGTCATTTGGATGCTGTGTTTTTCTTTTTTTCTTTTTTTTTTAGCAGATGTTACTCAAAAAGGAACAAACCTTGCAAACCAGTGCATTTGCTGGGGGACTATTGTCAGCCGCAGATTTTCTTGCTCTAGTGAGTATTTCTGGCAGCAGGATGATGTATATAATAACGTGCCCATGTTCCAGCAAAGAAACAAACACATCACACTGCAACCATGTGTCTATAATGTGTTTGTAATAGCTTTCGATCAAACAATAGAAGTCAATGGCACAGAGGACACAGACCGAGGTGTTGGTAGCATTTGGCATCGCTTTCACCTGGTCAGTCGTTACTATAAAAAGAGTCAACAGTCTTTCAAACCTTATATTCAATAAAGCAGCAGCTGGCGTGGTATGTCTTCCTCCCTGAGGATTTCCCACAGGGTCTGTCCAACTCGGCTGCCCTCCCCACAGCTGTCTGCCTGTCTCATCCTTTTCGCATTCTCTGACTCACTGGGGGCAACATCTGGACAGCGCTAGAGTTAAACGTCTGCACTGGCGTGTAGGGTGTGTGTGTGCGTACACACAGCGTTTTTCCCTCTCACACATCATTCTGGTCTGCATCGCACTGAGGCCGGGGTCACAGTCTCCCCGCTTACCCGCTGGTGAATCAGCTGACATGTGAAGTTAGCGTCCAACCTCAATGAGTCTGTGACCCCAGGGGCCGGCTGATGCAAGCGCCAGCTGAAATCAGACGTCTCCTCCGAGAAAGACGGGCGACGGGGCAACGGCAGCTCTGGAAATGACAAAGAAGATGGGGACGAGGTGGCTTCAAATGGGTTTTTGTAGGAAGAGAAGATGAGGATGCGTCAGTGAAAGCAGCAAAGTGGACAGATGGATAAAGGAATGTTTTTTTGTTGGTTTTGAGAAAGGTTGTCAGGGAATAACATGGTTGAGGGCAAAAAGGAGGCAAGAAGCTGAATTTTAAGTTGAAGTTAAAGACATTGGGAAGAAAATGAAGAGCAGGCATGCGTATGAAGATAACGGTATGAACGAGGAACAAAAGACAGAATGAAGAGAGGAGAGCCCAGCATACAGAAGGGAGCGCTGTAAAAATAGAGAGATATTGTATGTGAATCCTGACAAAATAGAAAGTGCAAGAGAGGAGGTTGAGGAGAAAATTAGAGGGAAGAGAAACCCTGTATGGGGCAGGCTGAGAGAAGGAGGCAGAGTTGTAAACACAAGGGTTGGAAAGGCAGCGAGGAAGAAATCACTTGACGGAAAGCTGGACGGCAGCAGATGGATTTGATGTGGATGGAGAGGAAATGTCACTCTGAGCAAAGATATAGAAGGATGCCATCACCTGAACCATGAGGGCTTCCAGTAAGTGTTCACTTCTCCGCTTTTCTTCATATTTTTCACGCGGCAGACTCCCGGGAGCACCGGCAAAACGCTGCTCACTGCACTTTTTTTCTTCTCTCTTCTGAGTCTATTTTCAGGAGTTTTTTTTCACAACCTATCCTTGTGTTGCTTCATGTGTGAGAGGGTAGTTATGCTGAGAATGTTGGGAGAGGGATGTAATTGCTGGATTGTGGCGAGAGGATCATTTCCTCTAACCGTTCTCATCTCTGATGGTGGGGACGGTGGCTTTTTACTGCCCTGCTGAACTTTGTCCCCTGTGTTTCTGCGGTGCTTTTCCCCTTCACTGCCAGTGGCTCTAAAACGACTGAATGTGAATAACGTGAATGAGCGGGATTTTGGAAGAGGTTTGAGATGAGAGCAGTGAGTGCAGAATATAGGGATGCAAGAATAAAGTTTCTGTTGGTGTGTTTTTTTCTATGGGAATGACAAAGTATTTTTGACTTTTTTAAGCCTTCCAAAAAACAAAAACATTTTCTGGTTCCAGTTTCTTAAATGGGAGAATTAGCTGTTTTCTTATATGAGAGTAAGCCTAACATCTATGGGCTGTCGGTTGGACAAAGCAAATGATATGAAGACATTATTCTGGGCTCTTAGAAATTATGATGAGCATTTTTCACTATTTTCTGACATTCTACTAATTAAAAAATCTATAAGTTAATGTCATTTTGAAGTGCTTTATTTGTTCTGTTATAGACTTTCCATCCCTAATTCTCTATAATCAACAGTTGGGGAGTGGTCTTCTTTTCCTCCCACCACTCTTGCACTTTTTTTTTTCTTTTTACTGTATTTGTATGTATATGTACCTGTGCATACATGTGTGAATAATTTGCTGTATTTTTTTAATCTGCAAGAGAATTAACAGATTATTATTTTTTTAACTTATGGAATCACTGGCAACAAGATCTTGCAAACGTCTTTGTCAGCACAAAAACTTGAGAGCTGTTTAATCAGTGTCTGCTCATAAAGAAAATGTATATACACACACACACACACACACACACACACACACACACACACACACACACACACACACACACACACACACACACACACACAAGCAGTTTTACAGTGTGAGCAATACCTATGCTAGTGGAAAAAAGTATTAAAACAAAGTGCCCGTAAAACATCTCGTGGTGCTGGCAGCAGCTAATGGGGTGTGGTGCCATGTAGAAGCCCTGTTAAATTTATGCAATAACAGCTGAAGCCTAACTGCTGGTACAGTGTGTATATAACATATATAACATGAGAACACATATTTTTGAAGTGTATAAAATGTTTCCTTTGTCTTCTCAAGATAAAGTGCAACTGTCATTGGCCGTCTTCCAGCTTTTCCAGTCTCATCATTCCAGTGAATTCCCAGAGGAAAATGTATTCCCTGAGATGTTCCTCTCCCCATACATAGAAAAAAAAAATCTGGGAGCGTTTATGTTTATTTTAAGGATTTTTTAATTTAGTCTAAGTTGCTTACATGAACATTATATTTAGTTAAAGTTACATTTATTTAGTTGTAGTTACAATTTAGTCATTGGATGTTATATTCTGGAATTTCTTGGACTAAATGAACACTGATAGGAATACCAGATTAATACAATGTCATCCTCTTTATAGCCTTTGGCTCTTATTTATTATTATTATTATTATTTCTTATATTCATCTTAATATTTTTCTAGAAAGCAAATGGTTAAGATTCTTGTGAATAGAAAAGGCGTCATTCCACAAGGAAATTCAATCATGTAGGGAATTTCCTCCACAAAAAGGACAAGCTATCATGTGACGGTTTGGGTTTTGGATGCTTTTTATGATTTTGAACTAATTTGAGTTGTTATATCAAAGTACGAATATAGAACCAAAAAATGTAGAAAGAAAAGGAACTCTTTGATCAGTCTGTTTATGTGTGCCTCTATTGTTTCTTTTGCTTTATAGAAATTGAGGCTAAGGAGGCCTGTGATTGGCTCCGAGCAGCGGGATTTCCACAGTATGCCCAGCTCTATGAAGGTAACACACACACACACACACACTCAAAGTAGCCCAGCGTTTACCCAGCTGCATCATTTCACACAAAGCCTCACCCCTTCAAATATCTTTCTGATTTTCTTTCTCTCTGACTCTTATTTTTTTCCATCATCTCTGTTTATCTCTCTCTTTCTTTCCACCATCCCTCCATCTCTGTATCCCCGTCTTCGGGGCTGCTGCATTCTATTTCCAGGCTTCAGTTCCTGTCCAGAGGGAGGGGTCATGGGAAAGGCCTTGTTGTCTCTGCTGGGACTCTCGTGGCTTCTCTTTCTCTCTTCTATCTTCCACCTTTCATCCTCAACACGCCCAGCGCTCCTCTTCCACTCAGTCCTCTGTCGAAATGTGCCTTTTCTTCCATTTGATGCTTCTTTCTTTTTGTTTTGCTTGCTTTTTCATTCAGTCTTTCCTCCTCACTTCTTGCCTTCCCACCTTGCTGCAAAACCTACAGGCACTCATTCATGTGATGATCATTGGGTCTCATACAGCTGAGGCACAAACAGGAAATGGCCCCAGTAATCTAAGAAGTAGCTTTTAAAATCCAGCAGTCCTTCTTTAGTGCACACACACACACACACACACACACACGCATGCATGCACACACACACACACACACACACACACACACGCACACACACACACACACACACACACACACACACACACACACACACACACACACACACACACACTGCGCTTCTCAGACAAATGTTGTGAGCTCCAGTAATGTGGGGTTGTGATGCCTCTTGGACTCTGTGGCTGCTCCCAGCACACATGATGCCTACAGTCTGCCACCACACACAGAGAATCACCAAAATAAAAGGCTTGAGTCATTTTGGCATTGTGTGGAATCCAAGTTATTTTGGGGTTTGTGTGTGTGTGTGGGGGTGGTGTTTGTGTGTGTCTGTGCGCTGTAAATTTTAAATGCAGATGACAGGTGTTGACTGTAGTAGCTGCAGTTGTGCTGTACTTCATGGACGGTTGAAAAACTGCTGTCTCCTGTCAGTCATTATCTAACAAAACCCTCTTTCTCCTTTCATTCTTCTCTCTCTCTCTCTCTCTCTCTCTCAGATTCGCAGTTTCCAATTGATATTTCCTCAGTGAAAAGGGACCATGACTTCTTGGATCGGGATCTAGTAGAGCCTCTATGTCGGTAAGAATACCCCTCCCCACACAAACACACACACACACACACACACGCAAACCACTTTTTTATGTCTCCATCTTTTTTAATTGCACGCTTAACACCGGTAAAATCACACATTCCTCCTCTCTTCCCCATCGTTCTGTACCCTGACTTTTCCCTGTGGCCTGGTGCTAACCACTAATCATTAGATGTCTGACCCCGACTCATAATGAACTCCCCATCCCTGTCTCCCCCTCAGACGCCCAGGCTTTGATCTGGTCACCTCCCCTCCTCTCTGCATGCTCTGATCTCCCATTCAAAGAGCAGAGACCCTCAGGGGGCAAAACAGGGGTGGGGTGGTGGGCTGAGGGTAATGGGGAACGAGTGAGGGGCTGCCTGCATAGTCTACCAGATGGCTTTGAGTGTGTGTCCCTTTGCATACCCCGGTTATGATCTTTCTTTCACATCTCTTATTCTCTTGTCATTATCATCTTCCCTGCTTGCACCAGCATATCTATGTGAGGGAAGGGTGTGATAATTACTGTATTGTGAGTAAAAACCTCATTGGATCCATTGAGAACTGTTCGAGAGGCTGTAAAACTCATTATGACTGTACATGGAACTGTTTTAAATATACATTATATACTCCACTCATACTTACAAGAACACACTGCACAGTACAAAGCACAGAGCTGTCTCTGTGTGTGTGTATATATATATATATATATATATATATATATATATATAGTCTGCAACCACGAAGAGTTATTTATGGGTCAGTGACAAAACTGCCATGTGTTGTAACCCTAAAAAGTTGATACGAGATAGTTTAATTCCCTGGAAAAAGTTTTTAAATTCTAGGTGGATTAGATATTTAAAATGTGTCTTTCTTTTTCAGTTACACTATTTGACATTTCATGTTTTGCACAAAATCCTGATTTTTGTAAAAAAAATGTTGGACTAATGGACTAATGGACTTTTAAATAACAAGAAACCAACATAAACACACAATTTTGAGAGACCTTACGAATACTACTTAAAACTTTTTTTTTTTTACTTTCTCATCTTGCCAAACATTATTTGTCACTGACCCTTATAGCAGAAACACAGGGTTTGGAAACTTCTTTGTGTGCTTTTCAAGTTGAATGTTTATTTGCAACAACATATATGACTGATATTCTTCTTCCTATTGATATTTTAACATGCAACAAAAAGCAATCCCTTGTCTGCCAGTTTGTTTGAGTAGACACAGAAAGTAAAATATGCAAAGAAGGCTTTTCTACTGTAATATTAGAAGCTGAAATCTTTCAGGTGACAAAGGCCATGAGGCACAAAAACATGATCTCCCATCTTCAAAGGCACAAACACAGATAGCACCCTGAGGAGGTTGCTCCCTGTGCTCCTCCTGAGTATGGAAGGAAAAAAAGGGGGCGGGGGTGGGTGACACATGAAGGGAGGAGGGAGGGAAGTGAAGGGGAGGAGTAGGGACTGATTCAAGGGGAGATGGACCCATCGAGGATGAGGATTAATCCCAGTAGGACTGATCCCAGCGAAGAGGAGGGAGGAGAAGGCAAGGGGTGGAAGAGAGGGAGGGATAGATTCAGAAAAGAAGATCAAAGAGGAAAATGAAGTGGTGTGTCAGAGGATGACAGACTCAGAGGGAAAGAGAGACCCAGCAGTGAGGAGAGGGAGGGATAATACAGTGAAAGTGACATATCTACCGGCTCTAGAACATTTGACTGACGTGTGTGTGAATGTGCATATTTCAGACGCCTAAATACTCTGAACAAGTGTGCCTCCATGAAGCTGGATGTAAGCAGTCCCAAGAAGAAAGTAAGACATTATTATTGCTATTGTAAGCCATTATCATTGTCTTTCATCTATCATCAACCAGCAAAACAAAAAATGTGCTTGTCTTAATATGTGTCCTAAATAGATTCATTTTCCTTCTTTGTAGACGACTATACTCTTCATCTCCTGTTCATTGTGTAGCTTATCCGGTCTTTGTTAATGACAATATGCAGTGATGCCATTTATGCTATTTAGTTCACATTCTAGTGCTTTTGCACTTGATCCAGTTGATGGAAATTACATGTAGCATCCTTCAAATGGGATCAAACAACTGCAGTCAGACCTTCTATAAGGTTGGTCTTTGTCTGAACAAAACCAATTCATCCACTTTGTCACATGATAAAATCCAGCTGCGATTGCAGCTAATGCTCATATTCAGATGTTTCTGTATGGACTCTTTGTGAGCTTCAGAAAGTATAAAACCTTCAAGCACAGTCCCCAAATTACATTTAGATGAATCCAATGAATGTCATTCTATGTGACACTGTGCTTACAACTCCATTCATTAGTAGTGAATCCTAAATGTGGAAAAGTAAAATCAAAATTCATGAATCCACATTCATGAATTCACACCAAAGGAACCTTAAAGGGATCTAGCACCTCTCATTTAATATCCATCTTCCCTTCAGGGTGATGATTCTGATGAAGATGACCCGTTGGCGATCAGCAAACGTTGGACGTTCGAGTGGAGCAGCCGGCGTTGGTCTCGCCTACAGGACTTCCTGTTGGACAGCGCCAACGACAGCAGCCCAACGGGTCAGGGGGAGGGTCTGCACAGCACGGTGAGCAGCGAGAGCGTGCTGACAGACCTCAGCGAGCAGGAGATCGCCGAAATCTCGTCTCTCCACAGCGAGGACTCCTCTTCTGCCATGCCCGACTCCATATCGATGGCGTCCCTTGCGGCGTCGTACCAGCCGCCCAGGGAGCTTCCGCACTACAACTCTCTGCCAATCAAGAGCAGCCGCCATGGGCAAGGGGGGCGGAGTAAAGCCAAAGAGTTTTTGCGTCGAATGGAAGTAATGCGCACTTGGGGGCCTTCGACGATGCGGAAAAGCTCAAACCGCAGGCCACCGCTGGTCATCAGTGAGCCAGTGTTGCAGGGGGAGGAGCCTCAGGCGCTGCAGATGCTCCAGTGTACACCCATCAGCCAATTAGAACACAGCCCTAAACAGAGCCACCAAACCGATTGTGACGCATCCCCCGTTGGCCTTAGCAATGATTGTAAAGACCAATCCATGGTGAGCGTGAGTCCCACAGGTGAGGTAGCGGAGCCCAGTGTGAAGGAGCATGTGGTCACAAAACCCCGGACTGCCAGCAAGAGAAGCAGCATGTACCTGGAGGATATGGAGTTGCCTTCTCAGGGTAAGAGGACTGAAGGACAGAGCCAGTTTGGTAGAAACCAGTTTCACTCATATGAAAACCTCCTAATACACATCCCCAAAGACCATAAGCCAGGCACCTTCCCAAAAGCTCTGTCAATAGAGAGCCTGGCGCCGGCCCCTGGTGACAGGAACAATGCCCAACAGATACAGAAAACTTCCCCAGCCAACAATTGCCTGGGTCAGCCCTGGTCCAGTAAACCGCTGTCCAAGCCGCCATGTCCGGGAGCGCCGCGGGGAAGCAGGGTGAGTGTCTACGACAACGTGCCCGGCTCCCACCTGTACGCCAGCACGGGGGACCTGCTGGACCTGGAGAAAGAGGACAATCTGTTCCCGCACCTGGATGACATCATCCAGCACGTCAGTGGTTTGCAGCAGATAGTGGACCACTGGAGCCGCAGCGTGCTGCCCGAGGGTGAGACCGGGGAGGGGGAGGAGGAAGGGGAGGGCAGGACCACCCCCAGCGAGGGTGAGAGAGACGGGGTCTCATTGAACGACACCGATTCTACGGGGACCAGTCGCGAGAGGCGGGATTCTGGAGTCGGGGCCTCGCTGACAAGACCACGGTGAGTAGATGTTCAAGCGATCCTTCTGATTTATTACCTCCACCAAGGAGGTTATGTTTTCACTGTGTTTGTTAGCAAGACACCTCAAAAGTTTTGGTTGGAATCTTGTCAAATTTTAAGCGAATGTTGGTAATGGTTCCAACAGATGCCACGAAAGAAATTCTGGTTTCTGGTGATGTCTTGGTGATGTGATGATGTCTTGCACGTGCCCCCACGGACCTAACTAACCAATTTTGTTTCTGTTCATGTTGGGTGGGAGTCACAATATGCTTGGCGATTGTCTGCGCAATCTCATGAGTCCTGTTCTAGCTATAAATCAAGTGTGATTTTTGCAGGTTGAGCCTTCATTTCTACTGATAATGAATGAAGAGGGAACAAATTAGCATTCAGACATTTTGTAAACAAGCCAGTTCAGCCAGATTCTCTAAACTACTTTATTTAAAGGTCCCATATCGTAGAAAGGAAGATTCAATTCCTTTTTGATTATAAGAAGGTGTAGGTGTTCTATAGATATTGTCCAATTGTCCAACACTCAATCCAGAAAGAAACGCACACAGCCCATATTCAGAAGCTGTGACTTAAAATGAGTTGTCAGGACTTCTGTGAAGTTGTGATACCACTATACAAACAAATCAAATATACAATCACCAGTGCAGTAAGGTTGGCCAAAGTTAAATGAACAGTCTATATTTACCATTGGTCTTTGCTTTTTCTTTTAAACAAGTTTGGTTAACAAGGTGATAAAAAAGACCCAAGTTGTAACAGAACAGAACGATCCTTTAAACTGTCCTGCTAAGGTTTTTACATTATCGCTGTTGTCTCCTGTGTCCCAGCCTGCGATGGCCCAGTTTCAGAACATCTCAACATCTCAACCAGCCAGCATCTTCAATGCAGATCAGTAGCCAATCAGCAGGCCAGCTCAGCCTACTGCAGAAGTTCTCTTTGCTCCGCCTCACCGCCATCATGGAGAAATACTCGATGTCGAACAAACACGGCTGGACATGGTGGGTATATACACACATACATGTTGAATCAGTGTGCTTAATTTAATTAATGAATAAATTAATGTATAAAGATATTCTCTGTAAACTGACGGAACTGAACAAAGCACAATCAACACCTTCACACATGGTTTAAAAGCCTTCTCCACCCACCTCCTCTACTCCACAACACCGGCCATTACAACAGGACTCATTCATGCTCAGGCCTTCAAAGCTGCCAGTGTTAGTTATAAAAACTTTTTTCCGCATATCACAAGCCGCCCGTCGCCATGACCCAGACACATCCTTATGCAGTTAACGATCAGTCACATTCATTTTTATTATCCCCGAGAGGGTAGTATTTTTGACCACGCATCTACATGAAGAGAAAGATAATGAGAGCACAGACCTCTCGTTCACCCACACACTTCCCTAATGGTTTTCTGTCTATCGCTCCCAGGTCTGTGCCCAAGTTTATGAAGCGCATGAAGGTGCCAGACTACAAAGAGAAAAGTGTGTTTGGCGTCCCCCTCATCGTCCATGTCCAGCGCTGTGGTTTTCCGCTCCCCCTGTGTTTACAGCAGGCCCTCAGCCAACTCAGAACACACTGTTTGGACCAGGTTAGAGAAGAAAACAGTTTTTACAAGACTCAAATTTGGGAGAGCTATCATAATGCAAATAGAGTACATGGCTTGTTTTCACTCCCTGTCTCATCTTAATCATTTTCCCTCATCGGCGTTTGTCTTTTTCCTGCCATCCCTCCATCGGTTCTCTTCTTAGGTCGGGCTGTTCCGTAAGTCCGGCGTGAAGTCTCGTATTCAGGCTTTGAGGCAGCAGTGCGAGCTCTCCCCCGACTCCGTGAACTATGAGGACCAGTCCGCTTACGACGTGGCCGATATGGTCAAACAGTTCTTCAGAGACCTGCCAGAACCTCTGCTCACCAGCAAACTGGGGGAAACGTTCCTGCATATTTATCAGTGTAAGTCACCTCAGAGCTAACAATGAAATACTGAAGCTGCCACAGCACAGTGAAGGTCATCTGCCTCGCTAGCAATGTGATTTTAAATCTTTTTAATTGCTTGTTGGCTGGCTTTTGTGAAAATTCAGTCAGAAAAAAGTCTGTCATCTGTTTGTTCTTATTCAGAGTCAAAATTTAAAATTTAAATTCTGAATATGCATGTTCTCCCCGTGTCTGTGTGGGTTTCCACCAGGTACTCCGGCTTCCTTCCACAGTTCAAAAACATGCTGAGGTTATTTGAAGACTTTAAATTGACCATAGGTGTGAGTGTGTGAGTGAATGGTGTGTGTGCCTCACGATTGGCTGGTGACCATCTGGGGTGTATCCCTGCCTCTTGCCTGTAACGTGCTGGGATAGGCTCCAGCAGACCCCTGCGACCCTAATGAGGAATAAGTGGGTATAGAAAATGAATGAATGATTATATAAACAAACAGATTTAATAAGAAATGTTTGATACTTTTTTTTACTCTCCATTTTTTATGTGACATACCAATATTTGTAATTGTGTCCAGAAATGCTGCATTTGACTATGTTTTCCATGACAAAAACAGACATAAATGATTATAGAATTATGATGATATAAACTTTATGGTTTCTGTCTTTAGATGTCCCAAAAGAGCAGAGGCTGCAGGCCGTCAGAGCAGCTATTTTGTTGATGCCGGATGAAAACAGGGAGGTTCTGCAGACGTTGCTCTCCTTCCTGCAGGATGTCACCTCCATGGTGGAGGAGAACCAGATGACGCCCATGAACCTGGCCGTTTGTCTCGGACCATCTCTCTTCCACCTCAGCATACTGAAGAACGAGATGCTGTCGCCAAGGTGAACTCATCAACCTGCAAGGACTGGATTAATGAAAAAATGTGTTTTAATGATTTGAGAAGATTTGAGAAGACAGTCCATGAGGTCTAAATTTATATTGTAATATAATAAAGATGAATAAGTATTAACATAGAATAAAATAGCAGGATTATGCTTTCTTTGAATTTCAACCAAACTGGTTGTCTGGTCCCCTTGTGTCTTATTTTATTGCCTCATATCTATTTTAATTGTGGAAGGGACATTAGTCTAATCTGTATAATTTGCATGGTCTCTTATATCCTTTATGTAAATTGCCACCATTAAATCAGGAGATCCTATGAGCTCATAGGGAAACGCCTCATGATAGAAGTCGCATTTACCTCATCATGATCATGGCGTGCAGTCTTCACCCCCTCTGTGCAATTACTCACATGATTTATGTTGTCCTTTATGTCTTCCTCAAGGTCGATCCAGAGGAAATACACCACTGGCCGCCCTGATCAAAAAGACCTGAGTGAAAATCTGGCTGCCACCCAGGGCCTGGCCCACATGATCACCGAGTGCCAGCATCTCTTTCAGGTTGGGATTCTTGATTTAAGATTATATTGGATATACAGAAGATGATGGGTTGACTGCTATTTCTAGCTTTATTCCCATAACAGCAACAGGACGACTGACTGACAGAAGTTGTACAATTGATAACAAAGAAACCGCCTCTTTATATATAAAATGAACAGAAACTATGTGAAGCAGAGTGATGTTCCCCCTGCTGAGTTGTTATTATCCGAGGCTGTGGTATGAAAAAAAACCCTGCATATCATCATAACCTTGAAGCTGTCAGTGTACATACAGTAGAATGCTGATGTCAGTGAAAAGTCTTTCAGGGACTAATGAAAACACTCCTGATTACCATGTATTTTCACTCTAATGTGGTTTGAGGAGTTTAGTTTGATTTTTTAACCCACAGAAAATTGTTTAACTCTTCTTCCAAAACATGAAAATGACCAATGTTGAAGATTTGAAAGGCAGAGGGCACTGTGTATTATTATTATTATTATTATTATTAATTGCAGTAGAAGTACCACATATTGTCATTACTATGCCATTTCATTCTTGGTTAATTTTCAGTTCAAATGCAGTATTTTAAATAGGGAATATGCAACAGTCATACTGACCTTTTTAATTGTTCTTCCCAGCTTTAGACATGGTAGTATTCAGGCTGGTGTGGTTTTATGTGATTTGATGCACGTCCTCCTGCTTCTCCCCCAGATCCCAGAGGAGATGTTGACCCAGTCCCGTAACTCCTACATGGAGGCCGAGCTGCTGGTGCCTCCGCTGGACGAGCTGTGCAAGACTCACGAGGAGGAAGTGGATGAGGATGAGGAAGAGGAAGACGAAGAAGGATCCTACCACGCACACCTAGAGCGGCTGGTCCAGACCCTGGTGAAGGAGGCCAAAGATAAGAGCAAAGGCTGGGTGTCCCGCTCAACTACTGACCACACAGAACTGGCATTTAAAAAGGTATGTGTGTATTAGTGGGGTGAACCAGTGTTCTCATTTTTGTGGAAGCCGATTGGTTGTGGAATTTCTGGAATAGTGTGGAACTTTGCAAGGGGCAGTACAGAAAAGAAAAGAAAAGAAAAGAAAAGAAAGGACTTTAGGGAATATCTGATACTTACTTTACATAAAAAGTCATTTTAAGTTCTTAGTGTCTCCTCACTGAAGCACTATTACTATGCAAAACAAAAGGAAATTAAAGGACAATTACATTTTTCTGTATACACATGTTTCTGCATGTAAAACCCAATACAGACATTAAAGTGATTCAAATATATATTTCCTCCATCTATTTAACATTGCTGTGTTTATGTGTGAGGTGGGAGATGGGAACCCTCTTAGGCGGTGGCGAGTGTCTGTGGAGGTACCGGCGACTCCCACTGATGTGCTGCAGAGGCTGCTGAGAGAGCGCCCCCTGTGGCAGGTCGACCTACAGCAGGAGAAGGTTCTGGAGACACTGGATAAACAGACAGATGTCTACCATTACTCCTGCCACAACATGGCACCTCAACCCAGCTGTGACTACGTGGTACTGAGGTCAGGATAATGGACTTTTTTTTAAAAGATATTTCTAAATGTGTATATACAGCTGCTATGAGCAATCTGTGTTAGTGTCAGTACCAACAGAACAATGGTAAAATGAACAGCTACAGTAATATATGAACTACTTAAGGCCCAATTTTCAGTTTTCCTGCTATTAATGATTATAAATATGGAATATCTCTACAAAAAAACTGTCAGAATCAACTTAGATCTCTATTACAGACAAATATAGTTAGAGTATTACAAAAAATCTAACATTGTGTTTTACTACTGATAAAAATACTTTGTTTAAAACCTAAAACAAGACCAAACTGACCCAAAATCAGGAAATAAGCAAGATTATATGTAATGCAAAGGTCAATGATTTATAAAATGAGTTTAAAGATCAATTTTTGTCCATAAAACCATATAACTCAGACAGAAGATCATTCCAGAACATGAAGAATACATTCTGTAAGATGTTTCAAAAGGAGATTATAAAGTACCCAATTAAATAATTACACAAACAGCTCAAATCTAAATTATATCTTAAAATACTGGTTAATTGCAGCCCTGCTCCTGATATTACATTAAACAATTTTCTTATTGTATTGATGATGTTGATATTGATGATATATAGATACTGTAACAGTAACATTGCGTTTTACTAAAGATAAAAAATACTTTATTTAGTCTTGCAGCAGTTTCTTGAGTTATGAATAAAACTAGGTGCTCCCCCTGTATCAGGGATTTTAATTGGCTAATTTATTAAGTCACAGCAACAGAAAACATAAAAAGTACAAAACAGAATACTACACGCGCAAAAATGAAACTAAACGGTGCATTACCATGTGCACCTTTAGAACCAGGCAGAATATAGATTTTAGCCTTTGCAGCCATTTAACTCTATTCTTACAGGTGTACATGTATGGCTACTATAATATTTATGTGACCCATAATGCCTCAGGTGTACACTATGGGCATCTGACCCAAGACACAACATCACAAAATAAGTTGCATTTAATGCCATCAGAGCTCATCTCATCTCATTTTCTATACCTGCTTATTCCTCATTAGGGTCACAGGGGTCTGCTGGAGCCAATCCCAGCGCATTATGGTGAGAGGCAGGGGTTAGCGCTGTTGCCTCACAGCAAGAAGGTCGCAGGTTCAGGACCTCCTTGGCTCCTGGGTCTGGGACCTTTCTGTGTGGAGTTTGCATGTTCTCCCTGTGTCTGCGTGGGTTTTCACCAGGTACTCCAGCTTCCTCCCACAGTCCAAAAACATGCTGAGGTTAATTGGCGACTCTAAATTGCCCGTAGGTGTGAGTGTTTGAGTGAATGGTGTGTGCGCCCCACGATTGGCTGGCGACCATCTGGGGTGTATCCCTGCCTCTCGCCGTAACGCGCTGGGATTGGCTCCAGCAGACCCCTGCAACCCTAATGAGGAATAAGCAGGTATAGAAAATGACTGACTGATTGACGTTTTAATGATTATATGAACTTAATTAAATCACTGCTAAAATATATAAAAGAAACACTCCAATGTAATATCTGTTAAAAACTGTCTCTCAGACCGTTACATAGTCGACTCCTATTAAACCACCACAAACACTCACATTTCCATCTCTATCATAAAAATGTTACCTTACTGTAACCAACATCCCCCGTTGAATGCATCACCTGACCTCCATTTCTTTTTTTTTTTTGCTTTTGTCTCTCCCCACCCCCTCAGATCATGGCGTACAGACGTGTGCAAAGGCTCCTGCGCGCTGGTGTGCGTATCCGTCGAACACGACGACAGCCCACGCATGGGCGCCGTGAGGGGGGTCGTGCTGGAGTCACAGTACCTCCTGGAGCCCTGTGGGACTGGGAGGACCAGACTCACACACATCTCCAGAGTGGACCTCAGGTGTGGGCGTTTTTTCCAAGTGTTCTCACAGTCAAGGTTTCGATCCTCATCGCAACCATTAACGTGTGTTATTTTGCTATTCTTGTTGCAGGGGAAGATCTCCAGAATGGTACAACAAGGCATTTGGCCACCTGTGTGTTAATAAAGTCCAGAGGATCCGCTCTTCTTTTCTCCCACTAGATCAGACCGAGGCCAAGATTTGAACACCAGGAATCAAGCTGTATCTTAGGCGACGCTGCCGAAGCAGCTGGACCTGAGGATTAGTGACCCAAGGAGGGGAATCATCTGGGCAGCGGACTTTAGAATTGGACCTGGTGCTGGGTGTCTTTTCACGCTGCTGTGCCACACTGGGCTTTACTGTACCACACTGTGTTGAGTTACAGTCATTCACACACAGAAAGGGAGGAAAGAGAGATTTTCCATTAAATCTTGGCGGCACTCGAAAAACGTCTGCATCAACATCTTTCAAGAATATTATCATTTGCATTCAATCCCAAACATACAACAAATTTGATGTTTCATATAATTGATTCCGAACCATGTGAATTGTCAGACGGATGAGGTAAACAGAAAGTAGCTTTCCAGTATTTATTGCTTCGGGTCATTCATCCAAATCCTCATCTGAACTAATCCAATATCACGCAAAAGATCATCTAATAAAACAGCCCGCACCAGCAGCCACGATCATGAGATAGTCACTACAGTGTATAGCTCTATTTATTCATATCTTTATACACAGCAATAACTGATTTTAGTGTATGTATGATCAAAGATAGCATTCAAATCTACTTACACTAAAAGTAGAATACCCACACTTGTATTGAATATTTTGAGATTTTTCTTTCATCTTTATGAAATGTCACATGGCGCGCCAGTGAAATACACTTAACTAATTTCACTGAAACTGTGCATCTGTGCATTTTTTTTCTTATCAGACATTTAATTGAATAGACATGAGGAGACATCGGAGACAGTCAATCAGAAATGACATGTCTGCAATAGCCATAACTTATAGTTAATACGTCTATAAATACCTTTTTACCCCTTCTAAACAGCTGGTAACCTATTACTAGCATCCTCCCCCATTAATAAAATGCACTTCATTAAGACAGATGAAGATGCAATAATTTCCCTTTGCTTTCAAATGTCTCTGTCAATGACCAGGACCAGTGCAAGACAGCTACATGTCAGCGCTCATTGTGAAAAGTGCACTAGTTCAGGAAGAACAAGTACATAAGGGGTTCGGATCGCAGAGAGAGGGAAACACTCATCGGGTCCACGAACTGTGTTGGATATCACTGTTGATTTAGTTCTCTGTCACTATTTTCAGTGTTAATCTTATCGACATGTAATGTTATTTTAAAGTTATTATTGTCATTATATCTCTGTATATGGTATCATTATTGCTGTCATGCTATACAATGTCTAAGACATGTGACCATTTCACTGCTTCTGGGAAGCATGTTCGAAATTGTGTGTGTGTGTGTGTGCGTGTGTGTGTGTGTATCTGCATTTTAGATATACGTACAGCCTGTATTGTAAATATACTGTATGATGCTTTCTGTGCCAGCAGATCAAACATAGCTTTTTCAGGGTCTTCCTATCATATTGATATGCTGAAATGTGAACTTTCCACTCACCATCCTACTAAAGCAATAGCAAACTAAAGCTTGCTCTTGTCATGGCACTGCCTTGGCTTTCTTTTTTGTTTTCGGCTGTAGGCAGCGTTGCTATGGTGTTGCTTTGATACAATATCTCTACAGTGCCACCCAAATCCTGAGTGGATGCTGTTTGCTGGGGAACATTGTGGCGTCTGTGTGTGTCTGTGTGTGAACATGTATGTGAGAGAGAGACAAAAAGACACAAGAGTGAGTGAGTGACGTGAGCCCTCTGCTGTGTGGAGAGAGGCTCCAAACCTAGCTGAGTAGCTGAGTTGTGATTATGTTTGGTTATTTCTGACAAGGTGACAGAAAACAGAATCATTGTTTCTAAACGAGAAAATAAAAAAAAAAAAAAAAATCAAAGAAATCAACGAAAGCATTGTCTTCTCCTTGTCTGAAATTAATTTTGTTTCAATATTATCACAGCATGGATGTCGCACTAACATCCGGATATTTAGTAAATGTGTCCATTGAGTGGTGCTGTTGCCCCGCTCAAGTCTGAAGGTCATGAATGAATCTGGAAAGCATGCCATGGAAAATATTTTTGGATAACTGAGTGAATGAACAGTCATCAAAGCATCAGGGGGTTCTCCCTCAGGACATTTCCATTGTTCTTTCTCTGTGTCCTTGGATGGATGCAGGAAACTAAAACGTCCACAGCTCAGATCAATACTCAATCACATTTACCTACTTAGTGGCGTTAGACAGGAACTCTCACAGAGGACAATGAATGTGTCTGAATAGAGACGTTGATCTCCTCAGCCTCCCTGTAAACCACAGTGTCTGTTAACACTGTAACAACACAGAAATGAGTGAAACGTCACTCTTAATTCTACCTCATTTAACATGTGATTTTTATCTTGAAAGTAGGACACTCCTGGATGTTATTGATCCTCTGCTCCATTGGTGTACCTCAGCTCCACTACTCCATGGCTCTGAAAATGAGGAACATCATGTTGCAAATTAGGCTATAAAATACTTAAAAATACTGGCAAGTTGAATGAAGGATTAATTCCCAATAAAATTCACTTTACTTCAGATGATAAGTTATATTTTGCGGTGGAGCGGAGGTCTAAGCAGAAACCCACTGTGGTAAATATATAACAATTGTGGCTCCAAATATATAGAGCCTATATGTGATTGCCAGGTTTTTTAACACATTTTGACCCTGCTGAAGGTATTGGGAGTGACCTCTTCTGGAAGTGACTGGAAGCGCATGTCTTAATGGTATATAATAAAAAAAGGCTTTGACAAAAAAGCATTTGAAACGCTTTCAATGAGCCAGTAAATTCAGCTGGACAAATTCAAAAGTGCACATGGGAACCAAGCTGAATTCATGGGATATATTCCTGAGTTTTATGTTATATTTCATTGTATTAGAAAACTTTATGTCTAGTTTCTACTCAATGATTTCTCACCCCCAAACAAATAGGAGACTAGAAAACTATCTTGAGGCCACGATAGCTGAAAACATTATAAAGTCAGATTGGAAAGTTTCGGCTTTGAAGATTCACGTTCTAACCAGTGAAGGAGAAAGTACACAGCTCATTTACTTCAATAAAAGGTAGAAATACTGTCATAAAAAATAATAAGTAAAAGTCCTGAATTGAAAATGTAACATGTCAGCAAAATATCCTTAAAGTATCAAAAGTTAAAGCACTCACTATCAGACTGTGTTATATTGTTATGGAGTATTATATTTCTTGTTCCAATTACTAAATACGTAAGACTCTTAAATAATACGTAAGAGTATTGCATTAGTTCATCAATTTGGAGCCAATTTAGATACCTTAGGTGGACTAATAACAATACTACTACATCATAATATTTGGCACCTTTCAAACAAATTGCGTAGCAAATTTCAAAAAGAAAAAGAGCAACAGTGTAATAGATTTAGCATTTTTGAATACAAAACAAGTCCTGTGATCCGTACATTATGCTTAGTGCTACTAAGAACTAAGTAGTATACATTTGTAAAAGAAAAAAACAATATCCAACATGTTCTCTTCTCAGTCCCAATCATCATCACAGCTGAGTCATCACTTATGTAATGTCTCATCTCCAAATATTAAAGAGACCAATATATCCTGTGCCTTCTTCTCGATGCATGTGAATTATGTACAGGTCCTTCTCAAAAAATTTGCATATTGTGATAAAGTTCTTTTCTTTTCCATAATGTAATGATAAAAATTAAACTTTCATATATTTTAGATTCATTGCACCAACTGAAATATTTCAGGTCTTTTATTGTTTTAATACTGATGATTTTGGCATACAGCTCATGAAAACCCAAAATTACTATCTCAAAAAATTAGCATATCATGAAAAGTTACTCTAAAAAAGCTATTAACTAATCATCTGAATCAACGAGTTAACTCTAAACACCTGCAAAAGATTCCTGAGGCTTTTAAAAACTCCCAGCCTGGTTCATTACTCAAAACCGCAATCATGGGTAAGACTGCTGACCTGACTGCTGTCCTGAAGACCATCACTGACCCTCAAGCAAGAGGGAAAGACACAGAAAGACATTTCTGAAGGAATAGGCTGTTCCCAGAGTGCTGTATCAAGGCACCTCAGTGGGAAGTCTGTGGGAAGGAAAAGGTGTGGTAGAAAACGCTGCACAACGAGAAGAGGTGACCGGACCCTGAGGAAGATTGTGGAGAAGGGCCGATTCCAGACCTTGGGAGACCTGTGGAAGCAGTGGACTGAGTCTGGAGTAGAAATATCCAGAGCCACCGTGCACAGGTGTCTGCAGGAAATGGGCTACAGGTGCTGTATTTCCCAGGTCAAGCCACTTTTGAAAGAGCGGCAGAAGTGCCTGACCTGGGCTACAGAGAAGCAGCACTGGACTGTTGCTCCAAATATGAAAGCAAAGTTTGCATGTCATTCGGAAATCAAGGTGCCAGAGTCTGGAGGAAGACTGGGGAGAAGGAAATGACAAAATGCCTGAAGTCCAGTGTCAAGTACCCACAGTCAGTGATGGTCTGTCTGTCAGCTGCTGGTGTTGGTCCACTGTGTTTTATCAAGGGCAGGGTCAATGCAGCTAGCTATCAGGAGATTTTGGAGCACTTCATGTTTCCATCTGCTGATGAACTTTATGGAGATGAAGATTTCATTTTTCAGCATGACCTGGCACCTGCTCACAGTATCAAAACCACTGGTAAATGGTTTACTGACCATGGTATTACTGGGCTCAGCTGACCTGCCAACTCTCCTGACCTGAACCCCATAGAGAATCTGTGGGATATTGTGTAGAGAAAGTTGAGAGACACCAGACCCAACACTGTGGATGAGCTTAAGGCCGCTATCGAAGCATCCTGGGCCTCCATAACACCTCAGCAGTGCTACAGGCTGATCGTCTCCATGCCACACCGCATTGAAGCAGTCATTTCTGCAAAAGGATTGCTGACCAAGTATTGAGTGCATAACTGAACATAATTATTTGATTATTTTTTGTATTAAAAACACTTTTCTTTTATTGGTCGGATGAAATATGCTAATATTTTGAGATGAGAATTTTAGATTTTTCTTTACTTTTTTGCCAAAATCATCAATATTAAAACAATAAAAGGCTTGAACTACTTCAGTTGGTGTGTAATGAATCTAAAATATATGAAAGTCTAATGTTTATCAGTACATTACAGAAAATAATTAACTTTATCACAATATGCACATTTTTCAAGAAGGACCTGTATATACATTATGTACTTCTTTATCTGAACCATATTCACATGATCAAAATAAAACAGGGAGAAAGAAAGACAAGGGGGAAACAGATGTATCTCCTCTGAGACTGGCTGATCCACTGTCTTCTTCCAGACAACCAGGATAAGGTCATTAATGAATAAATCATCCAATGAATGAATTATTAATGAGACCATGCAGCTGTGTGTACAGTATCAGTTTATCAGTATAAGTGCATAGTTTGGTATATGTATGAAAATGTGAAAATAGTTAAGTATGTTTTAAACACTTTAAATAAAGGGATACGTCAATTTAGTTCAGTACAAAAGGATGGGCGACATTTATTCTGGTGGTAAAATCTGTTTTCCAGTAAATCAAATCACAACTTATATGTGACAACAACAGATTTTTAAAAAAAATTAATTTTTACACCATAACAAGAATATTAGAGCAGATGCATAAAGAGTGTTTATATTTGTTTTAGGTCCAAGATCATATTTCTTACATCCCAAGAAAAAACAAGTTAAGTACGATCATGCAGAATCCACTATAAATTTGAAATAAACATTCATTCACTCACCGAACTGGAATGAAACTATCGTTACTGTAATTAGTTGTAGCTATGCTTTTCCTGCAATGCAGTGTCTGCCATGAAAAGGCTCATTTTGTAGGGTCCTCCACAGCAGATGTGAATTGTATTATTATGCCAAATTTAATGTGTCTTTTTCTTGTGCTTGTCCTGTTCAATAAGGTATGACTCATGTCTTTTGTTGGAGGGTGAATTCTACAGAAAAGAGGACAAGTTACACAAGCACTCAGCAGGTGAGCTATACTGCAGACATACAGCATATACTGTTTTCCACATGGACACTTTTATCCCTAAATGCCCAACAGATAAATGTGAGCTTGACATTTTATCGCAGTGAGAATGAAAAATATCAGGATCAGCAGAACAGCTAGTAGAAATACTGCCATTAATTTTATATTTTATTAATGTTATGCCTGTTAATTACAAGTGATGATGTTATAAGAATGGTATATTAGGTAATATAACAAAACAGACCCTATTCACTGCAGCCATATAGACATGTAGTAAGTAATAGTAAGTAAACATAGGTGTAACCAATGATACTAATCAAAGTTTCATTCCATTCAGTGCAGCAGAGATTTCTCTGTGAGTCAATATGCACAATAGCAGTAACCTGACACTGCTTAAGCTGAACAGAACCTTAATTAGTATCATTGGTAATGTCTGTGTTTACATACTATTTCATGTCATTTCTACCATCCTTGAATGGTAATTCAAGACAAGTTTAACAGTAATTCAATATTGTCGCCCTATTAAAATAACAACCTAAGTTATTTTTCACTAAAGGGACTGTTTGGCCTAAATCATCTCTTGATGCTGCTGCTGCTGTCTGGTAAAATCACCTTAATGCTGAGTTGAAAGGATCCTACTCCTTGTGCCCTAAAGGGTAATGGTGTAAATGAAGAGGGTGACTTAAGCCATTTATCTTTTTTTGATAAAGTCAAAGTTTTCAAAATAAATTTCCTTGAGTTTGGCAATTTAACAAGCTTTTATAATGGCAGCTGCTTCAAGAAGCAAAAATCTTCTGAACACGGTTCTTGAATCAATTTCTACTGATGAGTGATAAAGGAATTATGCTATAATGATTCAGATTATTCAATCATTCATTCATTTTCTATACCCACGCATTCCTCATTAGAGTCACAGGGGTCTGCAGGAGCCAATCCCATCGCATTACAGGTGAGAGGCAGGGATACACACCAGATGGTCGCCAGCCTGTCGTGGGGCACACACACCATTCACTCACACACTCACACCTATGGACAATTTAGAGTCTCCAAATAAGCTCAGCATGTTTTTGACTGAGGGAGGAAGCCGGAGAACCCAGAGACAACCCACACAGACACAGTGTGAACATGTAAACTCCACACAGAAAGGTCCCAGACCCAGGAGGTCTTGAACCTGCGACCTTCTTGCTGTGAGGCAATAGCGCTAACCCCTTCACAAGTTATACTTTAATAATAATTTAATATAAAGTGCTGTGCATATAAATACATAAATAGCCAAATATAAAGAAAAAAGGAAGTTCCAGATCTTCTGTACATGAAATATGTTGATGACTATTAAGTGTCCTCACTTCATAAATTATTTGCCACAGGTTTCAAAAAGTTGTCAAAACTGGATGTTGGAAGTGAGTTACATTGAATACAAAAAGGGCAAAGAAGACCTGGGAAAATGATGAAAAAAGGAATTGCCTTCTGACCAATTTGTTTAATGTAATTCCAGGTAATGTAAGTTTTGTGTTTGCACTATGGAATGAAAGGACAGTTTAAGCCAGGTTTAAAGTTATCTACAGTCATACTAGAATAGTGAAAAAAAACGTGACTTTATTCTTTAAAGTTATATAAGAAACACACAAAGTTTCTGTGTGTCCACAATCATTTACTGTCAAGGCCATTTAATCTGTATTTGATTAAGTTTTTTTGTGTTTTCACAAAAACTTGAAAAATAACTTAGTCCATTATTGTAATAGTATGGCAGATTTGATATTTTTGGAAACCTGGACAATTTAAGTACATTTTTCCATATGTTTTGAAGCATAAAGGGAAGCTTGTCCACTTCATAATGAACTCATCAGGGGTTTGAGGGTTACATGGGGTAATAGAGAGTGAACCATATTGATCAGATGCCCCTAACAAGCAGACATGTTTGTACATTGTTGTCTCTGGTGTACACTTGGAGCTGGCCTTGCTAACTCAATAGCCTTCAGGGTTTTACTGTACAGTACATAAGCTTTTCCATCAAACTGAAGTGCCTGTTTCATCTCAGCTGAGTTATTCTTGGCCACAACCGGAGTTCAAGAGCTCCAACGTTGTAGCTCTGTCAAAGAGTCGAGACCTTGATCCCTGATCATGACCCCTGTCAAAGAACTGGCTCCTTAATCCTTGGTGACACTTCCTATACCATAGGGAGTGTTACTCCCCAATGCCTCCCACCATTTGGATAATGAAAATGATGAACTATGACACAGCTTCCATTGTAGAATCTTTTTAAAACATTATCAGACATTTTGTCACTGTCCATTAAAACATCTTTATCTCCCATATGCAGAATTTTTCTTTGACTAAAGCAGACAAGCTTGTTTAAACCTTCATCTCTGCGCACTTCAGAGTTCATCCAGAAGGATTTTGAAGGATTCATAAGAGTAAAGGTTGTATAATCTCCTTAAACCACAGAGGAGCCTGTAATCCTTAAATTGGAGCTAAAGAGAACGACCAATATTGAGGTTGTGAGATTTCTGCGGGATGCCTTTTTTTGTGATCTTTCCCTCAGACTGATTTGCTCTTTTCTATAAAACTTTAATAAAATACCTTGGATATAATTGTCTTCTGCAATTCCACCAGAATTACAGTTACAGAGGGATAGAAGCAGCTTTAATGACAGTAACTTTTGAAGAAGGAAGTGTTTATTGCAAAGCAAAAGCAAACAATATGAAATATTATTATTAAAGGGGTCCAATTTTTCCATTTTACCATTATAATAATTTCATTTCTGTGGTTGCTTTATGAAAATGAATATTAGTTTTTGTGGTCCAAAAGCACCTAGTTAGACCAGTACAGCAAGGCAGGCTGCCTTCCCACACACTTATTCTAAAAAACCCTATTTCCCCCCCTCCCTTCCTTAAAGAAAGGCCCACTCCGTTGTGATTGGCCTATCAGAAATGTCACACCCTTCAGGGGACAAACTGAAATCAAGCAGAAACATTCCAGAAGGAGGTGACGGTACATGGATCCAGGGGCGGTTACTATTAACTTCCACTGCTGTTGTGACATTATTGAATTTTATTTGAAATAAACTGAAACTGAGGTTAATTCTAGAAAAGAAAAGCACTTGATTAAACTTAATCTGCTTCATTCATGCTTCAATGAAAAGGTTCTTCTCAGTAAATGAGGAAATTTGTAGTAACAGTAGCAGTAATATGACATTGCTTAATTGATGAATTGCATGTAGAGATAGAACGTTGCGGCTCTGTAATCAGTTTCTTTCCATCTCTATCACTGTCTGTCTCATTCACACACACACATACACACACACACACACACACACACACACACACACACACACACACACACACACACAAACACACAAACACACATACACACTCGCACACAGCTACCTTGACGATGACTCACATCTGTCTGTGAAAACAGGAAGTTATAACCTGTATGAGGTCATCCCTTTATACATCAACTATCTATTTTTCAAATGCCCTTAATAGCAGATATGGAGCTTGTGCTGCAAAACATACATGTTCCTACTAACTCAAATCTTAAATTCAGACCATATGACATCCTGTTTATCTAACTCCAGTGTCATATCTGCCCAGGCCTTATCTGAATTATCAGTCATTTAAATGATAGCAGCTGATTGTCAAACCCTGTCAAACCACATCAAACCACAACCACTACATGGGAAAGAAAAAGAAAGACAGGATGTACTGATCAAACCTTCTGTGGCCTCTGCTGCTGCTGATCTCTCTGTCTGATCCTTATGGGGTTCTGGTCTTTTTTGAATATCAGGCCACTCCTAACAGTACAGCACTACCTCCATACACCTTTACTAGGGAAATCAGCCTGCCTGCCCGCATGCACTTTATTCTAGGTAAGGAGGGGGGGGATAAGAGGGGAACAGAGAGGGAAGGGGAACAATGTTAGTGCTTTTACCCAATCAACAACCAGATCCTGGTTAAGTCCTCTCTTTCTGCTAAAGAAGTCTTTTGTGGAATCATGACAAAGCTGCAGAAGCAAGCCTTTGTCTGAAAACAAAGAGGAGTGTGTTTGTGTGCGAGAGAGAGAGCCTGCCATTGTAGTTTTATGTGTGTGTGTGATTGTGTGTGTGCGTGTGTGCATGCATGTGTGCGAACCTAAGCATGTGCACATTTGAGAGAGCAAGATAGCATGTGTTAGCCTGAGAAATTGCTTCTCTGAGTGTGTGGGAAGTGTGTAACAGATGCAAGCATTGCGTAGTTGATGGAGTGTGTGTGTGTGTGTGTGTGTGTGTGTGTGTGTGTGTGCGTGCGTTGCATGCATGTGTGTGGATGTGTGTGTGTGGCTGTCTCCTTCATTTCCTTTGTGCTGAAGACTGGGTTGAAGAAAAAAAAATGAGATGGCCTCTGCTCATCTGTAAAATTCTCTAATGATCTCACGTGCATGTGCACCAAACACACACACAAACACACACACACAGCAAGAAAAACGGCACTCCCGCCTCACCCCCAACTTGTCAGCCCTGTCAGCGGCCAGCATCTCAAGAAAATGAGGCGCCAGGCATCAAAGAGACTGCATCACTGTCTATATGAAAATACACTCAGACACACTCTCACACACACACCGATACATTCAGACACAGTGACGAATCAGCCTCTATAGCCTCCTTGCTAATGGAAATCCGACCCAGCAGATGTGTCCTGTTGGAAGAACACATGGAGTGTGAAACAGGCTTATGTACGCATACAGGTACTGAACCAGTAGCCACAGACTGTGCAGCCACCAGAGGATACTCTAGGTGTGTGTGTGTGTCTGTGTGTGCGCCTGCTGGATCTGTGACTCAAACAAATGCATGACATCAATAAATTTGAAAGAAAAAACAAGTACCTAAACATTGTGGCACCATGCAGGCTGAATTACTGAAGCCACTCATAAATATAGATATTTAAATATACAGAACACATTTGCATTCGAACTGAATGTGCAAATGTGCCACTGGTTCAGCCTGAGGGGAACAGCAAGTACAAGGGAGCGCTTCTGTCATCCTTCCTCCTGCCCCGCAAAGGTGTTTTATTTGTAGAGCTGTCCTTGACTATAGTAATTCTTAGTTGGGTAATACTTCCATTTCTAAACTTTGACTAACTGAAGTTGGTTTCATTGACAATCTGTCAATTTTGAGGTTTTTTTGCATGCAATATTGCAGACAGGCCTCTTTAAATCCATGGCTTACCAGAGGTGTGCTCCTGATTGCTCAGGATATAATAAATTTAGCTTGAAAACATGCACAGTCAGCTAAAACCAAACCGATTTATTAATCAACTAATAAGAGGTCAGCCCTATTAATTTATGTGTAATCTAATATATTCTACATCAGAGCCTGTAGGCAAAAAAGAAGGGTGCCTTATAGAATAGAAGGCAAATATGAAGAGGTGGGAGATGAGGGAGGGAAAAGGTGTGTGCAAAAAAGTGAAAATGACTGCAGGAGAGGGGAGGATAGGTGATGAGATAGGAGGGGGTGAGGTGGTGGTTAACAGGGGAGGGAGGGAGGGAGGGAGGGAGGGAGGGGTGAGAAAAGCAAACAAGAAGGGATGACTGTCAGGAGACCAATCTTGTGGTGCGTAATGAGGAAACAAAGGTACCGGAGACAAACTACAGGCAGGGATAAGTGGGGCAGATGGATGACTTCTCTGTGTGGAATTGCCCCTGCACTGCACCCAAAATGTGCCAAATATTACTTTTTGATCAATTTTATTTATTATTATTTATGTATTTTTCAGTTTACTTTAATTGTGTACATTTGCACTTTAAAGATTTTTTTTAAAATATATTTTAAAAAAATGTTCAGGTGGTGCTATTCTCCTCCTGTATGAACCCATAATGCATGGATGGCTCCATTCTGCTTCAGCACCCTTCCAGAAAGCGTACACCCCCCCCATCCCCGTAGTGCGCATGCGCGGCTACAGCGCGCTACCGCAGACAGGGGGCGTCAACATGGCGTTCTCTCCTCGACGACCGCACTGACTGCAACCTGCCAATGAGAGAGAGAGAGACAGGGAGAGGAGAGAAAAGAGAGAGAGAGAGAAGCGTAGGCTACCGTTCTATCTAACCTCCTCCGTCCCTTTTTCCCCCAGCCCTATGAATCCCTACGCATTTCCAGGAGGATAGGTTCATTTCAGAAGGGTTATTTTTTTTAAGCAGCGCTGTCCCTTGTTTTTTTTCCCTACGCAGCGGATGCGTTTTGTGCAGCGGCAGCGGCAGACGCCCGAGCTTGTAGAGCAGGTGTGAAAGAGAGAGAGAGAGAGAGAGAGAGAGAGAGAGAGAGAGACAGCAGCCTCTCCTCCCTGTTTCCAAGGGGAAATGTCGAGCGAGAAGCCGGTTTCAGCACCGCCGGGCTCTGCTTCTTCGCTCACGGACACAGACTCCCATCCGCCGGGCTCCTCCGCGCAGCAGCAGCAGCCGCCGCCGCAGCAGCAGCAGCAGCAGCAGCAGCAGGTCGCCGCGGGCGCTGGCTCCGGCGCTACCGGGGAGAGGATGGTGTCCGCAGCCGGCTCCATGGTCCTCCCCGCCGGGGTGATCAACCCCGCCGTCCCGATCAGGAATATCCAGATGAAATTCGCCGTGCTGGTGGGCCTGATCCAAGTCGGGGAGGTTAGCAACAGGGACATCGTGGAGACGGTGCTGAACCTGGTGAGTGCAGGCGGGACGAAAACACGGACGGGCAGCCATAGAATTCACGGTTAGAATCACTGCGCCCTAACCCGCGATGTTTTATTTACGATGCTTCACTCCCCCGATCGTGTGGCTTTCAGGAGGGGGATGATGTCATTTGTTTGTTCGGAGGATGGATGTGCAGTGTTTTTCCTGCATATAACACAAATAATAATAATAATAATAATAATAATAAAAACAGCACAACGCGAGTGTGTGGGATTAGGTCGGTCATAATAAAAGCTGTATTATTGCAAAGCCTAGAGAGGAGCTGGATGGAGCATGTGACCCCGCCGAGGCATGGAGCGTTATAATCGCCAGCCATTGTTGACTAAATGACCGACGAAAAGACACGTCCGGGGAAAGAGTAGAGTGTGTGTGTGCGTGTGTATGTGTGCGCGCGCGGTGCTCTTCTCCTCCTGACCCCGTTATGTACCCTGAATGTGATGCGGAGGCAGGGTCGGAACAATATTGCGCACAAACGGCGGACACACGCGCGGAATAGATGTGTTTTCTCCCCGTTTTAATGAGCGAAACCACGCAGGTATAGACGCGGAAACGAGATGTAATCCAAGCACGGACAAAAGGCCGATTAGCATCATGCTATCATCGACATATATATATGTGTGTGTATGTGCGGCTCCAAATTATGCATAGGCCTATTGTTGGAGGCAGGGCCCTGCATCCTGTGCGCAGAGCGGTGATGTATAGGTAGGTGGCTGTGGAGCGGGTAGTGGCTTATGTTGCTGATGGTTTTATTTGAAATCTACTTTACTTACCCTCCTCCTCATCATCATCATCCTCCTCCTCCCCTCCTTAACTCCTCCATCTGAGCATCCGAGCTTGTGTGTGTGATGCTGGGCCTACCCTACACAACACAGCATAGGATTTAATCCAGCTGTGTGTGTTTTTTGACATGGCTGATGTTCCCCATTATGAAACAGATGATCAAAATGCACAGCAGCAGCAGCAGTAGCAGTGAAGCTTCAGACTAATGCGTTATAGGAGGATATAGGACATGTTGGATGCTGCCAGGCTCTTATCTCTGCTCCATGCATCAGGCGATGGCGTCTGCTGCATGATGTTATATATGTGCCACGATAAAACGGGGGGGAGGGAAGGATCCGATCATTTGCTCGTTTTCTTTTGAAGGAAGGAGTAGAGTCATGCAGGCAGTGTTCGGGATCCGTGGCGGCGGAGGTTCAGGGGGTTTCAGGGGAGCCGGCGTGGCCTATTTACTCGCTCACACGCTCGGAGCAGGACGGCCAACAGCTGGACTAAACCGTCTCAGTCCGGATTCAGGTCGACTCTCATCTCCCAATCAATTATTGGTACTACAAGAGAGAGTGGGGAGTGTGTGTATGTGTGTGTGGGGGGGGGCTTTGCTGGCTCATCCTGACCTTGCCTTCATTCCTCACCCCCCCCCCCTTCTCCTTTCTCACTGCACTGGCTGATAACCATCCATCCTCTTCCAGTACCCCCCCACTCCTACCCCCCGCCTCCTTCAGAGTGGCTGGAGGGGCTGAGAGGAGTGATGCTGCCTGCATAGACTGGCCATGCATTTAAAAGCAGGTGGAGAGGAGGAGGAGGAGGATAGGGGGTTGAAGGGAGGGTGGGGGAGGAGAAGAGAGAAAGTGGAGGAGGAGGATGAGGTGGTAGGATGCTGCAGTGGCTATGTGCTCGGAAATCACCAGCTGATGCAGGGGAAGAGGAAACGGGTTGTGGATTGGTCCACAGTAGATTAGACAAGATCAACTAAAATATACTGCTTTTTTATTTTAAATATACCTAAATAAATACCAGATTTTTGGCCCACATGTTGTTTTTATATGTGCGTAAATGTTGCTCTTAACGCCACAAAGGGTCGTCATCCGGACGAATTAAAGTGGTGCGTGAAGCTTTACTTTCTAAATCCCAAATTGAATGATCAGCTCTGGTTTTGCGAGGCTGCCAATAGCTAAAGCCGTGCGAGGGGAATTGTTGTTGCCCCGGCTCCTTAATTAAAAGAGTTGAAACAAAGCGGCGCGGGGGCAGGAAACAAACCTCAGTGGCCAGCGCCGCCGGTTACAGTGAGCCCGCTGCGATCCAGGAGCCGATCCATTATACCAGTCGATGTGGGAGACCACAGCCGCCTCGTCCTCCATCCAGCGTGGCCGTATTGATCAGATCCCACCGAGGCCCGGCTGGACAGATGGCTCCTCGGCTGGATCGGACATGCTCCCCCGTTCTGTAACGGAGAGACGCCGGGCCTTTGGCTGGTGATGAACTGTTGAGTCTCCAGGAAAAGAATAGGAAGAAAGGAGAGAGGAGACAATAGGAGTCAACTCGGGCCAGAAGGCTGCACTGATGCTGATACAGTGTGTTTATTTGGTTTATTTGTCAGGCTCCCCATTAGCTGTGCCCCTAAAGCACCGTCTAGTCCGAAAGAAGGAACAAAACATACATTCAGATACAAACACAAGCATTAAGACTCTATAAATAGCTGGAAACATTCGACCTGTATTTAAAAAAATAGCATTAATACGGATAAAAGTGACACTGATGAGTCAGCCAGCAGAAACGTTACAAAGCAGATAACCAGTGTTTATCTGATCCACAGCCTGTGTGTATGTTATTGTCTCTAATCATCTGTTGGTAAATTAAAGCGAACATGCAGATACAGAATATAGAGTGATACAGAAACAAATACACTGTGTGTGTATGTGTGTGTGTGTGTGTGTGTGTGTGTGTGTGTAAGGGTTGGGGTGTGGGGGATGCTGGTGGGGAGATGCTCAGCGATTATCATTAACACAGCATCACAGTTGTCAAGGCAACGCTGCTCTTTGACTGCCTGCCTCCAGACGCTCGACCACCTGGTGTTGCTTTTTCCACTTCCGCACCACTCCTGCCGCTGTGTTTCTCTCTTAATGCTCATCCCGCCGTCTCCCGTCCTGCACTTGTAGTATCATGAGGAGTTCTGCCACGAAATAACAGGAGAAAGGTGGATATCTGTGCCGCTCGCCATTAGTGAGGCCATCAGCAGATCAGCTCCTTTTACTAAAGAGATTCCCTTGTTTGCTGTTTTGAAGATGATGTTGCGCTGTGGACGGCAGAGGTTAATAATCATTGCAAGAAAGCCAGTAAATTATATAGCTTGATAGTATTTTGAATAATTTTTTTCAAGTTAATATATCTGAAAATACACATTATCGTGAGATGAACATATTATTTGCAAATATAAGTTTGTAAAAGAAAAAATGTTTCTTATTGTATTCCCATTAATGAGGTATGTTTATATTACACAGCACTATAGGCTATTAAATGCTGTTGTAGGTTTAATATGACATATGTCAAATGTCACACACATTGTAGACAAATGCCTGTGATAATTGTCTGAAGCTCAGATTGACAGTGCACACAAGCCTCAAAATGCTTTAAAACATCTATATTGTTATAAATGACACAGAGGACAGAGTATTTGATGGTGTGGTGATGGCTCCATTTACTGGTTGTCATCCTTTCAGAGGACTTTTTCTTTTCCCCCGCTGCCCCGGTGCTATTATGGGTTAAAACCTCGATTTCTTCCCATTGGTCAGACGTTCCTACCCGAGGCTGTGGCTGCTGGCTCTGACGCGTGGTGACATGAGGAAAGGATTGCGGTTTGGAGGAATGCTTGACATCTGATCTATCTACCTGGGCAGTACTGTCATTCCTATTCCTTATTTGAAGGTATATTTCAAATGCGTCTGCAGGCAGTGCTGTCAGACCCTCTGCCTCAGTAAAGCAGTGGCTGTGCTTATTTATAGATGGCTTTATGTAGTTGTAAGGCTTTTTTTTTTTGGTGGGGGATCAAAACCACGTGTTTATCTGGGATGGAAAAAGATCCGTGAGAGACTCTGCCATCGCTCTCGGTTTCTATGCCTGTCCTTTACTTTTCATTCTCTCTCCCACCTTCTGTTTTGGTTCCATTTCTTCTGGCAGTGTCATTCCCCACCAGAGTGACTGATTTAGGGATCCCACTGAGTCTTTGTTAGCAAACATCTCATTATTCCTGTCCACACGCTCCACAATCACCAAGGTCACCTAATAGCGATCTCACAGCCAGCAGTCAGTCAGCACAACACGTTCAGTCTGACGCCCCAAAAAATGCATGCATTCACTCAGAATATTCATGTTTTGTCAGTCTTGACACATGGAACAAATGCAGGGGCTCGATCATTTGCACAAATAACAACCTATTGATGTTTCTGATCCAGCTGAAGGATGGAAGGAGGGATGTGTTTTATGATGTGTTTCAACACCGCAGTGACACAGGGACGCTCATAAACACCTGAAGGAAATGGTTGATAATTTCAGAAAATATCACATGACGTGTTGTTTGTCCCCAGGGCTGGTTTGAACCGTCAGCATGAGATCCTGTTTAATTTTGGGCTGTTTTTCAGCATTTGCCCTGTGGCTGCAGACTCAGGGCATACTGTAGGCTAACTATTTCCCTGCAGCACTGTAATCCGCTCGCACTGCCATGCAGGGAAATAACAATGCGTCATCGTGTGCTCGCGCAGCCATGCAGATGACTCTCATAACAAACATCCCACTAATAGACTTAAACAGTCCAATAAATAATGTGTGGCCATACTGTGTGATGTGATGAATATAATCATTGTGCATAAACACAGAAGCTGTCATTTTGAAATGTTTTGCAGTTTTAAAATTTATTCTTTTTAGGTTTAACAGGTATTGGATTAAAAGTATAGTGTGTAAAGATAAATACACATTTCCAAGTCTATATTTGTAATCTGGGGCTTTAATATCTTTACCCGATTGTTAAAAGAAACTCTTTATTTATTAAGGAGTTCAGGAAGCTACATAAACAAGCAATCATAGTGAGATTTCACTGTTGTATTCCATTCTTAAGTCAAACTATCTAATGCAGATGTCGTTTCACCAGGTATTGTGTTTTTATTTCCTTTCACCAAGAAAAAATTTCAGCAGAGCTATTTACAAAAGGGCAATTGTTATCCTCAAAAGAGGGAAAATGAGAAAAAGAAAAAATTGAATAGATATAAAAGAAATAACAATATACAAAAGGCTTATCAAAACAACATAAGGCAATTTCAACTTTTCAAATTAAAGAAGATAGTAAAGCAAAGCTAGGCCCCTCTGCTATGGGTCCCTGCGTCCCACAAGGCCTACACACTGTTAAACTGTACTCTTTGTCTGTTGTCATTATTGTGTCTTTACTGTAAAATTAAAATAAACAATTTAATACTCTGATTTCAGTTGTATTTACAGTATTAGGTGTATAATTGTAAAATTAAAAAAAATAAATACAGTGATTTCAGTTGTATTTGAGATATAATAATATAGTAAATCTTTGACTATTGTGATACTACAGTAATTCTTCACTACTGTGATTACCTACAGTAATACTTTGACTGCTATGATTAATTGTAAAAAAACATTATTACAGCGATCTACTGTAGTAATAGTTTATGGTAACGTTACTCTGCAGATTTCACAGCAAAGTTTATAGTGTAACTTCTCACATAGAGGAGCGATCCGATGGTTTTATACCCAACGCTGTCTATACAGAGACAAATCATTGTTTGTTAATATTCAATCAACAAATTCAGACAATAATTCCCTGATTAAATAATACTGCACAAACTGAAGCATTATTACAACAACACTGACCTATATATACAAACACCAAACAGTGGTTTGGCCACTTTAAAAGCCTATTCCCTCCCCATTAAATAAACACCTCCTCTGTACTCGACTTGGAACAGGCAACCCCCCCCCCCCCTTTATATATATATATATATATATATATATATATATATAAAGTATTTTTGCAATATTTTTCACATCATGATGTTTTGTGATACATATCATATAATAAATTCCATGCCTGTACTCTATAATAACACTATAATGGATGTAGCCTGCCTCATTCACGTTGGATTCGCAGTTTGAAACTTCTTGTTTTTTTATAGCAGAAGTGTGTCTCCCGTGCCCATATGGACGAGAGTGTGGAGCTGGGTGGTTAGCTGCAGCCACTAGTGGCGAGCCACTTGTCACTTAAAGCAGTATTTCCATAATGATGTGTAATTTTAAGCCTTAATAAAATTTAAATGGGTGAGTCACCTCCTGTACAGTTGTCATGAATAATGAAATTATCCATAGAGACCATAACTATTTCTTGTACCAGCTTTTAAACAGGTTCATTTGTGCTGTAAAGTCAGACATTTTAACATAGGGATCTAAGGGGACTAACTCCAACCTTGAGTGGCCATTCGAGGAACTGCACTTTTTGACCTTTCTGCGTTGCCTTCATTTTTTTTAACCCTGGAGTTTGCCCTTTTGGTTTTGTCAAGTGAACAGTTGCAGCGGCTTTGTAGCATTGCTACAGGCTAATGAGACCATGGTCAACATGACAGGCTCTGTGTCTCTTTAGCTCAGTCAATTGTGCTGCCGAAATTAGGCCCGCTTCCACAAAATGGCCATTGTGTTGTGTTCAAATGTACAAAGCATATTGGCAGATTGGCAGCCGCTGTGTTATCTCCACGGGCAACAACTGCCCGTGTCTGGAGAAACACTGAACTTTCGACACAAAAAAAAAATCTCCCAAAACACATTTTGTTTCATCTTTGCCACACATTTTCCAGGCCGTGTGCGAAGTGATGTTTTGAGGGTCATTTGGGGGAAGATTAGTTGCTGTAATGCTGCAGAGAGGCTTAGTCAGTTTGTGCCTGGAGGTTAGAGCCAGTGAGCAACGCTAGCTAACGGTGACAAGAGTCCTGCTGCTGACCCTCCAAATGTCATACACACACACACACACACACACACACACACACACACACACACACACACACACACACACACACACACCCTGTTTCTCACCCACACAGTAACACACATGCTGCAGGTAAGCACAGAGGGTGTGGCTTCCACTGCAAGGTCATGGATGACTCTGCTATCTATCACACAGCTGGGCTGTCTTGACCCCAGCATGAGCTGGAGATATAGAAAAAAGATGACGTGAGCGGGGGGGGGGGGGGGGGGGGGGGGCTCGTCTCCGCCATAAAACGAGCGGTAGGGTGATGAGGGATGGGTGACTGAAGGCAGAGGAGTGATGAGGAGGATTCACAGAGTTTCAAAGGGAAAATTGAAAAGTGCGTGATTGTCCTTCAAGCACTCCTTCCTTCTCAACTGTAACATAGGTCCGGCTGCAAAGTGTTCCGTGGGGGTCTGATGAGTTTCGCCCCCATGTGGAGCCTCATCACACTGTGCATATCACCCGCTCACCCCCCCTTTTCCTTAGCTCTTGCTGACAGAGAAGCGAGGAAGCAGCCCTAAGGACCTAACAGAAGTTTGTACTTTTTTTTTTTATTAAGCACACACTCCTGGTCGGGATTCTTTGACATTTTGCAGTTTAAATGGCCATTTTTCTTCATCAGTTCCTTGTCGTGCTGCGGGATTAGCCGCAGCACGACCGGTTTGTTAGCATAGTTAGCGCTCCTGGTTGTAAGTGAGCGCTGCAGTTCCAGCTTCCACGCTCCGAGGCATGCTGGAAGAATCCAGAATATCTTAGGAGAAAAAAATAACTAATTAAAATCAAAATGTCAAATTTTCCCTCAAACAAAGAACCCCATCACTCCCGAATCCTTTTCACTCTCTCTCTAATGATCTAGTTCAGTGGCCAATTAATCTTTTTGAAGGTGTAATTCCTGGTTTCATTCTAATATCTATTTCACTCTTTGTGGCTTGAATTACAATATTAAAACGCTCAAGTCTGATTTGTGTGTGTGTGTATGTGTATATGTGTGTGTGTGTGAGGCATCAAAAAGATCCAGGCTGAACCGCCTCTCACCTCTCTGTCTTATAGCGCCTCGATTCTGCTCCACTTTTCTAAATTCCGCCTCATCTTCGGTTGGCTCAGCTGCTATTTCCAGATTGTGGAATTTTTTTTTTCTGAGGATAAGTCATGTCAGATTTTTGTGCTAGGGAGGCTTCTGGGAATGGTGAGAGGACAGGAAAAAAAGTATCCCATCTTTGCTTAAGGACACCTTTTGTTATTTCTCTGTCGCTCCCTCCATCTCTCCGTTCTTTATCTCCTCTAAGCACATCCATCTCCCTAACCCCTGGGTGTAATCTCGTCCCTCGCTCCCTGACTCGCTGACTCCCCGGTTGTGCAAAGAGGCCGGTGGATGAATGTGGATGATCCCTATTGCGAGGAGGTAATGGAGCTGTCGGTGCTGCTGTTCCTCTCCTCTCGACTTATTTCCTCCTTCCACTCGTCTTTGCCACAATCTGAGCCCGGACAGGGCCTGTTTGCTGTTAACCACATGTCTGTGATTTCCCTGACCTAGCTTTGTCTCTATAAGCACGGATGTTGAGTTGAAGAAAAGAATGGAGGGAGAAGACAAAAAAGAAAGAACCATAGGCCTATTAACGCTTAAAGAAGTAGCTGAGCAGAGGAAGAACCATTTACTTTCTCTTTCATTTCTAGATTGCATCAAAGATCCTTCCTCAGTTCTCATTTCTGAAGACACTGACAGAAATACGCCATAGAACTGAGCTTCAGTTGCTTTTTGAAGCGCTTGTCATTATGTCACAATACGGTATTGTGCTTTTTGACACGTAAAGAATATTACAGGGTCTGCTCATAATGCTGTAATAATTCAGCCCGCATTGATGCACCAGTCACGATTCTATTAAGAATAAATTGCAACGATCTGCTCAATGAGTAGATATTATGAATTAAACATGAATTTCACATGCAAGACAAATGCTCATTACGACTACTGAAGTTTAAATCCAATCAAACCGATCATTCACATCATTGTGTTTGCTCTATTATTTAGAGGCTTTGGATTTTATTATATATATATATAAAAATTGACTGAATTCTTAAGAATTTCTGTATACTGATCAGTTTAATGGCTTTCACAGTACCATCATATTTTCATGAGAAGGCCATATAATTGAAAATTGACACATCGATCATCTCCGGAATAAAAACGTTTTTTTGTAAAATTCTCTGAAACGTGTAAGGAGATGAAAAAAAGCGGTGCATGTACGTATGATACATATACAAAAAAATCTTTGCATTTAATTTTCTACACATTGAACTGGTACAGTCTATATTGGAGACAATCAGAATCTTTGCTAAATGGCAACGCGAATGTAACACATTCACCTATATGAATATAGTGGTTGTCTTCGAATCGATTTTTTCTATCAGTGACAAATGAAATACATGAATTTCATCATGAAATTAACCCAAGCAAGCCTCTCTGTCTGTAACTACCAAATTGATTCAAATATGTATTGTATTATATTATATAAATACGTAATATATTTTTCAAGGAGAAATACATTATATATTTCTGTCTTCCCCTCCGCCCTGTTTTCACACTATTGTGTCTGGCTTGGCTCATGCTAAGGTATGTGTGTTTCCTCCTAAAATGTGTGTGTGTGTTTGCTGCAAGGGGGATAGGGCGGGATTTGTCACTTCCGTGGAATCTTCATACAGTTCATTTGGATGAAAAACAGTGTTGAAACATTGCATTGTTTCTGTGTGTTTGTATCTGTTTGTGTGTTTCAGTCTGGCAGCCCTTCAATGCACTAATCTTCACATTATAACAAGCTGCTTTGTTTAAATCACCTGGTGTTTGTGCAATGCGCTGAAGTGTGTGTGTGTGTGTGTGCCCCTCCAACATTCCCGTGAGAATATGATAAATGAATGTTCCTAAAAACCTTTGCTTTATTCTCATACACCTTCATTTGTACATTTTCTCTGGCAACACACACGCACACACACACACGCTTGCACACACACGCACACATACACACTCACACACACACAGAAATACATACACTGCTCCCTTCCTTCTTGTAGCCCACATCACTGCCTGGCAGGAGTGATTTTATATTCATGCTGGCCTACTTCGTTTCTCTCCCTTGGCTCCACACACACACACACACACACACACACACACTACACATCTACTGCTATCTCCTTTACTGTGAAGTATAGCTAAATGTGTAGCTATTCATCATGCTGCATACTGCAGTGGCCAAAGGTTGATTATAACAAACTTTGTACCGTGTCTGTGTGTGTGTGTGTGTGTAGCCTCGGTATTCAAAAACTAGCCCTTATGTTACTTTATAGTTAGACATCTACAATATCCCTGTTTGACTCATGCATCCCCTGCAGCATGAATAACAGTCTGTGTCCGTGTCAGTAGTTGCAACAAGTCATTTAACACCACATTAGACTGGTTAGTAGATATCCACTCTGTATTCTGCACTGAGTACAATGTATCAGGACCCGATGTCTAGTCAGGAAATACATTTCAACTGGTGAATGCAGATGAGAGTTACGATCCCTAAAGGATCTCATCTAATAAATCCATTTCAGTAATGATGGAAAGCTGTGGGTGAAGGGGAGGGTTGAACAAGGATTTTCAACTTTCAGAGGATTCAGTTATTTTTTCATGAGATGAAGCAGCTTGGATAGGAGAACGGTTGTGGTCATGGGTTTGCACACTCCAAAGAGAAGTAGTTAAACCAACGAGACAGTGACACAACATGTTCTTTTCGCTGTGTTCCTTTTCTTTGGAGCTTTGGTTTCGGTGCACACAATAAAGTTTGGTTTCTGCTCTTGTTCTTTTCGGCAAGGGAAATAAGAACAGTTTTCTAATCTACTGTGGACTGCTGAGGCCTTATTTGACAGTTACATCCTGTATGAGTGCTGGCCTTTTTCAGTAATGGTGATAACTCCAATTAAAGCATTTTATGCCGTTGTTTGGCTTGGTGAAAACTCTTACATGGTCTACTGTGGAGTACATCATCTTTCCTTCCCGTAACACTGTGTTATAAAAATACAAAAAGACTGATTAATGCACATGTTCACTCATCATCTCCCATTAATGTCTCAGTAAATTAAAGAAAAAAGGCATTGAAATGAAAAATGAATTTCAAAAATGGTAAGAAAAACGAGCAGGCTATTCTATGAACAAGACTTTATGGAATGTACCGTAAATTACCAAATAATAGAGTTTCAATTAACGTGACCACTGAAGCTGCACGTTTTTCTTCTTCACCTCGGGCCTGTCTGCATCATTGTCACGCTCAAATGATGTACAACACGAAATTCAAACTTTCTGTCGTAAAAAATGCAGAGCAAAACTCTGGAGAGGCAGCTGCGAGACGTTCAACCACAGTCCTGTAATCTTTAGAAAAATGTAAGTTATATGGTGATCATACTGGTTTAAGAAAAGAATTTGAGTAAATTACCATATTCTTCCAGTTTTGTTGTCAGGAAGGAATTAATTGTCTCTACCAAATTGCTGCTGGGTCTCAAATAAATGCCTGTTCTGATTGAAATGGTATTAAAACTGAAAAAAACTGTATATACGGTAGTGGGCATTGAGGAAAACGTGGAGAGGATGGATGACATCTGTGATCAGGCATTTTTCTTCTGGCATTGGAGGAATATCGGGGTAAATATGGAGGGATTTGTCTCCTGGGGATCCCGACCACCCAGGTGGCGGCCTTTTCTCTCTGCTGCATACCAGACGAGATGCCGAGTGCAGCAGTTATTTTAGGTTGAAGGTGCTCAGGGGAAACTTCAACCCTCTGGCCACAGGGATCCTCGAGGAGATCACTGCTTGGGATGCTGCCATTTTGTGCAGAACGATGAATAGCTGTGAACCATCCCTAAAGGTATCAGTTTACTTTGCAAGCAGCTGGATTCATGAGATAGATAAGATAGATAGATAAGTCCTTTATTGTCATTACAGATCACAAGATGACGCAATAATCCATCTGATCAGACTGAGTTATGAGTTTGCATCTGAACCGCAGTGGTTCAGAGTAGTCACAATATTTTGCAAAATTGGAAACTTTCCATGGGAATTAATGGGAATTAATGGAAATATATGGGAATAAACAGGAATGAATCTAAAATTTACAAGATTTAACATTGGCCCTTAATGGGAAACTTAATGTTGGAGAAAATATATTGTAGCATAATCTTGGCTGAAACAACCAGTTTTAATGCAAGTACACTCCTCAATCCCAAAGCACAAGACTACTGAAACCACTTATTAGAACCCACAGACTATATAAAGTCAAGTAGGTTTTGATAATATTATGGGGTAATATATACTTCATCTATAATGGCATGGTACTAAATAAGCTGGTTTTCACCTTTTTTACTGTAACCATACAAGAATGTATACATCAATTGTGAAGTGTTTTGAAGACTATTCCAGTTGTTTAGCTACAGTGACTATTTTTCTGTTAATGCCATTGCTTTAGTGTTTTCACAAGCTTTTTGTTATTTTATTCTACAGAAAAATGCCATGTTCACCATCTGATGTGTGGAAGCATTTCTCACAAGCTGATGTTGAGGGAAACTTTTTGACATGTGTAGAATGCTACAAAAATTTCCTCAAGGCTCAAAACATTCATTAGACAAGAATTTCATTCCAGGGGAAGATTACTCTGCTGTATCAGAGTCAGATAAATATAAATAAAATATATTTCCTAAATTCCCCAGATTAGCATGGAAATTTACCACAAATTTACTAGGAATTTCCCTTTTCTTTGCAACAATACTTTGGACCAATCTGTGTCTTACATGATCAGGAAATGATGTCTCGCTCAGCCAGAGAGCATGTGATATTAGGTGAATGACAGATGGTTCAACCAATCACCTGCCAAGTCCTGTTTTTTTTTTTTTTTTAGTGTTCCTCCCCTTCCCCGAACACTTTCCAAGGACTTCTCAGATGGCCCCTGTGTAACAAACCATCTGGCGTGTCAGGTCCTATGTATCAGCACCTCTACCAGGATTGATACCCAGTAGCACCTTGTCAGGTTTTTACCTCACCTCTTCCTGTAAGCGCTTTCACGCTCGGAAAACACTGGTGGTTGGAGGTGGAGGAAGATTCTTTGTGGCCAAAACCCGGCGGTGGTGACTCATTGAATTACCCTCCCGGCTGCTCGCCCCCCCCACCGCGCTCCCTCCCCCCCCCCCCCCCCCCCCCCTCCCTGCCACCGTTACATTCAGGCTGTGGTTCCAGGAAAAACCATTAGATTAGCATACTGAATGTGAATGCAGAGAGGCGTGCTCTTATAATCGTGCTAATGTATGGATCCCAAAGAGTCTTTCTCTGTCTCTATTTGTTCCTGTTATTTATTCATACGTTTTTGTTACTTCTACATCGATGGTATTAAACGTCTCCGTACGGCTTCCCTAAGGGGCAGGATTTACAGTTTGTTTTTTTGTTTGCCTCTAAACATAATAATTGATCTTTTGTAATTCATGAAGTGTCTGTATTTGGTTTTTAGAAGCAACTCACTCACACTCCTCTCCCCTCATCCCTTGAGTTCCTTCTTCTCCTGATATTATTTTAGATTTTGCACCAGCAATTCAGGTTTTTTCTTATCTCAATCTTACAATCTTTTGAAAATCAAATGGTTATTTTGGCCTTCTTGATGAAGCAAGTGCTCTCCGGTAAATGGGCTGTGATATTTGGGAATGGATTTTTGTGTTGATGTGACCTTTTGATAGTTTTTTTTTGTGATTGAATTTGACATTTGGCGTCTTCATCTGGGGAGCCTGACTTTCTTTTCAAGGAAGCAACATGATAACATTAAGCAAAACAATATCGATATATACTGGTGATAGACACTTCATCAAGAGCAATGAGAGAATTGTTCCATAGAATGTTCAAGGGTTTCACTTAAAAGCATTAAATGTGAAACGCCATGAAAGCACTTATCGAATACACAGAAATCAGTTGCATGAAAGAACCCCAGTCGAACCTCCGCAGCTCATAAACAGCCATCATATCGCTGACAGTGGAGCAAGTTATGAGTCACATGCAAACATTTAATTATTTAACAGGTGTGTTGGTCAGTTGCACAATCAGCATGTGAAGCAACAGCAGAAACAGCAATTTAGTTCTGTGTTTAAATTCTATTTTTTTCTTTTGCTGGTGTAAAAAAAAGAAATATCAATTGATATCGTCTCAAATGAAACATTTTAATCGTGATACATTTTTAGCTATTTTCAGCTATATCACCCAGACCGCAGCCCTGAGGTACGGAGGCGACACGGTGGAACAGGGGTTAGCGCTGTTGCCTCACAGCAAGAAGGTCACAGGTTCAAGACCTCCTTGGTCCTGGGTCTGGGACCTTTCTGTGTGGAGTTTGCATGTTCTCCCCGTGTCTGTGTGGGTTTTCACCAGGTACTCCGGCTTCCTCCCACAGTCCAAAAACATGCTGAGGTTAATTGGTGACTCTAAACTATCCATAGGTGTGAGTGTGTGAGTGAATGGTGTGTGTGCCCCACGATTGGCTGGCGACCATCTGGGGTGTATCCCTGCCTCTCGCCGTAATGTGCTGGGATAGGCTCCAGCAGACCCCTGCGACCATAATGAGGAATAAGTGAGTATAGAAGATGGGATGAGATCACCCAGACCCACTCTGTCTACTACTGTATAATGTAGGGCTGCTTGATTATGGAAAAAATAATTATCACAATTATATTTGTCAATATTGAAATCACGATTATTCAAACGATTATTTTTAGAACTTTTCTGACCCTTACTCTCAATCAAATGACCCTGCCCTCCCTATGCCATTACACTTGCTCTCTCTCTCGCTTTCTCACTCTCTCGCACTCTCATGTTCGCTCTTACTGTGGGGAATGTATTGAGCATGCACGTCCTACTAAGAAATTGTGTAAAGAAAAATGGCAAATAAATCATTTTAACTCGATTATATGAGTTTGGAGATCATTTGACACGCAAATCGAAATCGCGATTAAAATTCAATTAACTGCACAGTCTTAGTATAATCATGGTTGACATACTGTCATAGTATTATATCATTTGAAAATATAAATAGACCAAGTAGCATTGTGTGGTGCTAGGGGCTCTGATTAGTGGGAACTTCTTATTAATTGTAAATGTTAGGGTAAGCTATTATTAATTTTGGCATGAATGCTAGTGGGACAAAATACGCTAATGTAATAAGGCAGGTTCCTCACAGCTGCAGCTATGCATCGACATTGTAATGCCTTGTTTAAAATGCAAGAGATGTCAGTTTTATGGAAGCTAATAAGGCCATGATTGAGCTATTCAAAAGCATGACCTATACCTTTTAAAATAAAGAAGATCTTATTTTATTTTTTCGGGAAGAAGATCTAGTAGATTATTTTAATATTAACTTGAAGTCTGAGTATGTTTGTGTTGGTTAGAATCATCGGGCCAGTTCACATGTTCCCCCATCGACATGTATGTATGGTTGTTGATCTCTCACTCTCTCTGTGCGAGTTTGAATTACAGAATTGCGTTGGGAAATAGACGCAGAATACATCTTTGGTGTTTGGTTTTTATTCTGTGGCGTATGGCAAGCCATTTTAACATTTAAAGGTGAAATTTGACTATCCCGAATTAACATTGTCGATATCAACAACGTCTTTCTGACTAGTTGTAATTACATTTTGAATAGTTGCATCTTTCATTCAGAATATCTGTAACATATTTGTAACTAGTCAAAACAACATATAGAGTTATATAGAGTATAGAGTATATATGTATACTTTAGTTTTGACTATAGGCACAAATTACAGATATCTGCAATATTGTCACTGAAATGTCATTCAAATCATCACACATCTTAAATGACTATCGCAAATATCTGAAAATCAGTTTTGACGAGTAATAATGAAGTTATAGTCATGCATGATGTTTCTTTTTGTTTCTCTATTTCAATATTCTTAAAAAGTGTGGGTATTTCAGCAACATCAATTTACCCATTCAAAACTGTAATTGCACATATCTGTAATTACATTCAGACTAGGCTGAACAAAAGTTACAGATATATCCCATTTTATCACTAATCGAAATTTAATATATATTATATATTATATTATAATATTTATATTTAAAATACATTTTGACTAGTCATAATTCTAGTTTGAGATATCAACTTCATTTTGACTAGTTATAACTTCCAGATATAGATATCTATAACATCATTTCACCTAGTAAAAACTTCATTTAAGATATCTGAAAAGGGACATGCATACCGGTATATCTTTAATTGTGGTAAATTGAAGATATCTTGATCTGGAATTATGGCTAGTCACAATCTAACTGTAGATATCTCAAACTGGATTCAGTACTATTCTGAGTCAGTTACAGATATCTGTAATTTACATAGCAGGTACCAGGAAGTGTAGATATCTAATGACAAATTCTGTACACATGAATGACAAAAGTGATGGGAGATTGTCTGAAATGACAATTGTGGATAGGAAGAATATAGTTGTGGATATCTCAAATGTTCTTTTTGACTAAGCAAAACTGAATTACAGATATGCGCAACACCTATCCAGACTGACTTTAAAATGTTAAAATGACTTGCCATAATGGTGATGCACCACAGATTGGTGTATGTATATATAAGGAGTGTATCGGGGACCATTATTCTGTTTTATTGTGTGAAGCATTTTGTGTTGCAACTTAATGTATGAAAAGTGCTACACAAATCAAGCCTTATTGATTTGATTGATTGATACCATCGCCTACTGGCCACTGAAATCCAACTGAATGGCAGCTGCTTTGGGTCATTTACTGTATATGCGATGACTTCACTAGCACTGTTAACTTCCTGTAAAATTAAATGCTAGTAATCAAAAAGCTGTATAGACATTTACTGAGCAGAGTAAAGGGTAGATAAAACATGATAGTGGCATGTGCCACCGCGGCTTGACACTCATTTTCATCATTCAGAGATTTGTACTCCCTTGCAGTTGCAGCTGTTTAAGTCTTTCTTAGCTCACTCACATCCATTAGTTACCCATTAGTATCTATGAACGTATCCTCCAGGATGATGGCATTATTTGCGAATCATTCCATCGTAATGGAAGCGGTGTGATAAAGTATTAATGTATTAGATCCCTGAAGGCTGTGCAAATGAGACAAACTTCCCGGTGTAAAAACAGAAGGAGCTGATGTGAAAAATATGATTTATGTAAAAAACGCAGCATTGGTCAAAATATGCAAAAGGCATGAATCTCGGTTGATCACCACAAATCCAAGCTTCGAATGTTTCCCTTTTAACATTCTGCTTCCAAATTCCCTGACGCTGATACTGTACCGCTGTGCTTGCTGCACATCAAACAGCATGGACTTCAAACAGTGTCTTCGCCTTTGTCCAGCGTGGAGGACGAGCCTGGAGTGAAGCAGCCAGCGGCACAGGAACACCTTAAAGGTCCTGTACTGTAAACGCTGAAAATTCTGGTATCCTTATTATATATTAGTAGCAAAAATTACCTCGTTATAGTTTTACATCTCTGTCAAGCTTCCCCTCTGGAGCTCTAGAAAGATCAGGTAGTTTTGTGTCTGCCTCATTAATATTAATGAGCCCCTCCTTATTGGCTGATTTGAATGGCTGTGAATGTGGGGGTGGATGGTGACTATGCAGTTGTGACATCACAAATACACATAAGTCCTGACGGCTTTAAGGCGGTTTCTAAATACGGTCTGTATCCATTTCTGTTTGGATTTGCATGTTTTAAAGCATGTGATTCGTGGGATATAGGATTTAGTATTCATAAAACACCTAGACCTTTTTATCATCAAAAAGCAATTAAAATGTCACCTTCTATGATATGAGATCTCTTTAAATAAAACCATATTAAGAGCAAAGCGTGGCTGAGGCATCGAGGGTTTCTGTGTGATCACATTCTCTGGCTGTCTAACTTGACTTATGATTATCTTGTGTGTACAGTATGTTTGTGCACTGTGTGTGGTCTTTTTGCTCCACTAACCCTTCCAACCCTACTTTGTATGCCTGTCCGTGCGTGTGTGTGTGTCTCATTCCCGGCCCTGTCTTATGATGATGGATTACCGTGAGTCATTGGAGCTGCTTGCTAGCCTCCCTTATCCTCCATCAGCTCTGGCTCAATGGAACACTACTCTCCATTGTTTCAGTGGACGGTGAACGCGTGCATGTGTGCGCATACTTACACACATGCATGCACATATCCTATCTGCTGCGGTACACACACACACACACAACCAAACTGATTAGTGATCCTGAATTGCCATCAGCTTGGCCTGACTCGGTTCTGCAGGGCTTATCTGCTGACCTTTGACCTTAGCATCAGCTTCCCTACACCTGCCTCACATTACAAGACATATTTCATTCACAATTATTGAAAAGGCAGTAGTCGTTCATGATAGGATATTGGGCTGATTGATTAATGATTTATGCAATAATATCATGATTTTGTGGGATTACAACATCATGTCATGATATTGATGGTGTGGAACTACTCTAGTTTCAAAAAAAGAAGATGCTTCACAGCGTCAGGTATTGTATAGGGCATGCCATGCTCCTATTGCTACTTCAAGCCAACTAGTCGCTGCAGAAATGGGTGGAGCTGCTCCAGAGTCAACCCCGCCCACCACCGGAGTCAGCGAACCCTCTTACTTCACCACTTATATGACAGATATATAATGCTATATGACAGCTGTATGGTCAAAATGCAGAGTACCAATGTGCCAGACAAGCCAAAACCTTAAAACAGAGAGGCCCAGTCTATGGAAAGAACATTTTTTCTAAATGTATCTAATATTGTTTTAGTCATATTTAAACCATTCATTTTGGGGAAAAAATGATAAAATCAAGGATAAAATTAAAAGATATAAAAAAAATATTGGTGAAAGAAATCACAGTTAGAATGTTTATCAAAATCATTCAGCCCTAATAGAATATGACACATTTAAGAGCCACAACACATAATTAATACACTAGCCTTGAGAAGTGTGTTGAACTTCAAACTATCAAAAAGAGGAGCCGTGTCGGTTGTGTGGTATTTTTATTTTAAAAAATCGGATGCTGATCACAAAACCATAATCTGTAAGTTACAAGTTGTAGCTGCAGGAGTCAACATGAGCAATTTACATCACCACCTCTACCACAATCATGTCCTAGAATAGGAAGAATGAATTAAACTAAAATCTGTGTCCTACGCAGCTAGTTAACTTTGGCACTGCAACACAAAATGCAAGTCAGACATCACGTGCGTTTGCTAAGGGACAAGAAAAGAAATTCTGAGCCAATTTACTGCAGTAATTATTCTCTAAATTATTAGAAAATGGAAAAACCAGATACTGATATAGTTTTGAAAAATACCCTGGTATCAGTTTTTAGTCATACTGCCCATCTTTAATTCCAGTACAATATTCTATCCTTATAGGTGCACAAGAAGAATAGATAATAGTGCATGCAGCTCTCAGTTATCCTGCCTTGTCTATATGATCATCTGTGATAAGAAGAGTACATGCAGGATGCCCTGTAGGACTTCACTTCCTGTCAGCTTCTTTTGAGATAAGCACATCTGAATCGAGTCAAGAGAGGAGGCGTGAGGTCCTTGTTAAACTTCTGAATTCCAGCCTTGAGTCCTTCCTTTCCAAGGCTCCGGTGACATAGCACTACCTGTCTGGAGGAGGGAAAAAAAAAGAGTCCAATTGAGTCGTTTCTTGTCCCTGACAGAATCAGCTTTTGAAGACACCGTCCTCGTACACCTCTGTAGTCTAACTTATTCCTTCTTCCTGCTCTCTCCGTGTCTGGTCCAACTCAATAGCTTGTCTCGTTTGTTTCATGCTGTCTTTTCTATGCCGCCCTCTCAATCACCATCTCTCCTTTATGTGTTTTTTTTTCTCTCTGCTTCTCAGTTTTGCTCTTAAGTCATTGTTCTTTCTCTCTCTCTCTCTGTGCGTCAGCACAGTTTTTCCTCCTCTCCTCTTGGCCTCTTTGTCACCTGGTGAGAGACGTTGCTTTTGATTCTTCTCTATTAAACCATAAGTCTTGAGGTCTGAGCACTTACCTCATAACAGTTTCTGGTCTGGCAAGGATTTCCTCTGAGTCTGTGAGGTTGAGTCTATGAGTCTATATTCACAGTGATTTATGTGGTTTGACAAAAGATTAACTAAGGTGGATGATGACATACACTGTGTGCTGGATTATTGCATCACAATGTTATTCAATCCATTGCAATTCACAGGAATAATCAAGCTAACACTCAGAATTGTGACATTTTTTTTTGTTAATTTCACTTGATTGTGTTTGTTATTCTGCAGGTTTCCATGTTTCTGTTAGCCCAATCAGCTGCTGTTGCTTTAAATGATAATTCTAACCTTTCTGTCCTGTTTATTCCATCCAATTGTCTCCTTCTCCTCGGGAAGGACCTAACCAACGCTGGGTGACACCAGATGAACTGCAAACACTACAGAAAAGGCTATATTTGGAATTGGTATTGTGTTTTATCGAGAGGGATGCAAATTTATTCATGAGAAAGTGCAGTGGATTATTATTATTTTTTTTTTAGCCAAAAGGCATGATTCTAAGCAACTCTACTTTCCAACACAAAAATACTTTCTGTCACTGAATTAAAATATTAAATTGTGTTTTTTTGTTGTTGTTGGCTGGGAATATATTTACTATAGGATTTAAATTCAACCCTCTAGCTCCCTTGTAGTCATGGCAGTAAATTGGCTTTTAAATGGCCACCAAAATCTAATAATTGGTTATCAGCTCAAAGCGTCTCCTTCAAAGCTGCACAGAGGTTTTTTTTGTTAAATAGATGATATAGACCAGAGGTCTCCAACCCTGGTCCTGGACAGGTGCAGGGTTTTGTTCCAATGAAGCAGTAACACACCTGATTAATTAATAGAATCAGGTGTGTTACTGCTTAAATGGAACAAAAACCTGCACCCACTGTGTCTCCAGGACCAGAGTTGGAGACCCATGATACTGACTCCTGATAAGAGCAACTCTTAAGCCTTGTCGGTCTAGTCGTCCATTGTTATGCTGGTTTAAATAATCAACTAATAGATTTTATGCAGATGTTCTGGTGCTGTTGGTCTGATTCTGTGATTGTGAAGGCCATAAACAACGTGCGTCTGAATCCGTGCTTATCATGTGTTGTGCTTTAAGGACAAAAAGGAGAAAAAAACGTTTTGTGTTTTCTTGCCTAATAGCATGTGACAAGGCTTACGGCTCGATCCGTTACTAAGCCTCTTTGGCCGTTCAGGTGGCAGACATTTTAAACTGCTGCTGGATGAAGTCACAGTTGTGATCACTTGGTCGCAATCCTCAATCTCCGGTGGTGTTTATTTGCCTGGATTTTGTTTTTCTGCAAATAATCAGGGTGTTTTTTTCTGTTTCGCCGCAGCGCCTACAAACAGCGGAGCTCTTCCAGCATCGCTTTTTTTTTTCACGACAGAATCACATTTTGCCGTCGCAGACTTTTGGTCCTTGAAAATATTTATGGAATTAATGCAGCAATTAGCACAGGTGCAGATTCGGTTATTTGTCAATTAGATTCACAGCCACAGTGAAGGATTTCTACTGTAGCTTCTCTTTTGTCAGTGGATCTGTCAGCAAAGAGAGAAGGAGCTGTCCCTTGTGCTGAAAAAGAGTCTGGATTTGCCTGTCTGTTCTGTTTATCTGCCATTTCTCTCCACCAATCTCCAAACAAATGTTCACACCATTACTGTTACTGCATATTCTTTTTTTTGCAGTTTGCCTCTCTTCTATTTGCTGTTTCTCTCTTATCTTATTCTCTGCTATTTATTCCTGTCTTCCACTTCTGTAAGCAATCCTTCCTTTCCTAAAAGAATCTTTTTTTGGACAAGCTGCTCACATACTAATGATTTGGCTCCTCCCTTACTATTGTCACAGCCTGGCTCTACAGCCACGACAGGGAGGGAGATACACTGTTGTAAAGTTTGACATAAGTAGTTTATTTAACAGAAAACAACCAAAAAGATACTAAACACAAGATCAGCAAAGCATGGGATGTAGATATCAGTGAAATAAGCATGAGGTGTATGTGTGTGTGTTGTAAAATGCACAAACTACTCAGAAGGTTAACAAAAGAACATAAGGCATCACTACCAGTTCCTGCAGAGAGAGAAGCAGCCAAGGTGAGCAGAGAAGAGAAGCAGGAAGAGTGATCAGCAGGTCTGGGTTTTATAGGCTGGTAGACACCAGGCCCAGGTGTTGATTAAAGCAATAGATGCTGATTGGGTCACATGCTGCTGATAGATGTGATATAGCAGGGCAGATGCAATGCTACAACCAACCACAGGGGTTGTCACACGCATCTATACCCTTAATATTCATATAATAAGGGTATATATACGTAAGCATATTCCTCATTATGGTCAGAGGGGTCTGGTGGAGCCAATCCCAGCGTATTACAGATGGTCACCAGCCTATCATGGAGCACACACACCTTTCACTCACACACTCACACTTATGGGCAATTTAGAGTCTCCAATTAACCTCAGCATGTTGGACTGTGGGAGGAAGCTGGAGAACCTGGTGAAAACCCACACAGAAAGGTCACAGACCAAGGAGGTCTTGAACCTGCGACCTTCTTGTTGTGAGGCAATAGTGCTAACTCCTGCACTACTGTGTCACCCGGGGTCGTCACACTATTGGTTTAATCTGGGATAATTCTCCCTATCCCACCACTTCTCTTATTCTACTCTACTCTTTTCTCTGGCTTCCATGTGAATCGCCGCCATCGACGAACCCAGCGAGAGCGTTTCGTGGCGGACGGCGTAAGACCCACCAGACTTTTTGCAATAAATTGTTTAAAAGGCTGTTGCCCCTTTTGAACGTGTGAAGCTCGCACTTGACAGGGTTTGAGTCAGATGTCGGAGGCGTGAAAAGGCACATTGAAGCGGTCCGTGGTGAACTGGGAGACTTTCTAAAGCTTTCATGAAGACAGCTCTCAGCAGGTATTACTGTCTTATCTCACCTGCTCCTATTCCCCTTTCATCCCGCTCCCCCTCTTTGGTTTCTGGCGCTGTTAATCGAAACTGACAAGCCAATACATGGGAGCACTCAATAGCTTTGCTTTTCTTTGATGTATGTACAGACGCATATTTCACGTTTATTTTTTTTTGTGGGAAATGTGCCCAGGGTATGGCTTTTTGGCACAAATGTCAGGTGTTTTGAATCTAATGAAACTGCAGGACCTGCACTGATTGGCTAAATTGAAGGCAGCGATTGCTCCATTGGAGTTTGTCACCTGGCCTGGGCAGCATGTTAGAGAAGATCACACAAGCTGATTGGAAACAAGCCTTCTATGCCCATGGGTCTCAGTGCTTATGCAAACATGACTTTTCCGATATGCCAAATTAAGCTGTGAAATGGTGCAAGGGCCCAGTAGCTAATTTGTATTCAGTCATAGCATCGTGGCTCATACATAAAATGTACCCACAGCGCGTCATGTCAAGAACATTCGATATAGGATTTCTGGCCTCGCCATCTCTAATTCATTCCCTACTTATTTTGTAAATATGTCAAAAAATGTATTGAAGAATTTGTGTTTGCCAACTGCAAGTATGCCATTTATGTGCAGATTTTTTGCTTTGATCTTTTATTGTATGTCTTAATGAAAAATATTCATGCTTCCATTGCTCTGGGTTTGCTTTGCTCCATGATTGCAAACCAAAATTTGGCCTAGACTTATTAACCCTGTGGCGCTTGGTATTAAATCTCCAATTAACTTCCTTTTCCTTTCTGAGTTACACCTCCATCGCGATCCTGTCTCTTTCGAGGGGTGAAGTTATTCAGCCTTGAAATAAATGTCTTTTCGATGACTTTTTAAGATAAGTCCATAGTAATAAATCCAAATTTGAATGTCTCCTGATGAATATAGGTCCATTTTTCAGTGTTAAAATTTGCATTGTTGCTACAGACACCTGCTTAGCCTCCATTTTGTTTCTGTCACCAACCAAAGGCTGTGTTTTTGCTATGTTGTAGCTCATAATGCATTGCAGATGTGCAGTGTAATACCCAAAGAGTACAGAGAGTAAGAATGAGAACAAGATAATTATATCTCACCTCCTGTGATCCCAAAGAGTAGGTCAAGATAAGTATCTCCTCATATCCATGACATTATTCATTCCCATTTTGGTCCTATTTAGTTCCTGTAACATTTTCTACTCAAAAAACTTCATTTTTGACTTTTATCATACTATATATAGTCTGCTATTAGGCAGAATTACAAAAACAGATTTAAAATGTTCATATTTAGTGCCAAATTATCTCCTTACATAGTCCATGCTCATACTCCATTAGCCAAGATTGTTATGCACATTTTGATATGAACACACAGGTATTATGTTATACAAGGAAATGAATTAATTTCACTACAGATACCAAAAAAATTTAGAAAATGCCCTTAGACCTCAGCGGGAAGGCCACATGATAGCTAACAAACACATAAATCGTTTGGGGGGAAAAAATGCAAATCCTGTTCCAAGAGAACAACGGATAAGCACTCTAAACCAGACCTTTGGCCCAGCAGCTTATTTCCTCAAATTTCCTCTGTATGGCACTGTGATTGGATGGCTTATACGTGACAGAGAAGAGGGATGAGAACAGTGTGGATGTCAAAAAAGGAAGTGCCGGTTTGTTTGTCTGTATGTGGCTGACGTATCAGCTCGTAACAAACTGCCATCTGCACTCTCCTGCTGGGAAAAAGCGACGTGTGTATGAAAGAATGCGATGCAAATTTGGCTCGTTCTACTTTCTGTAGGCTGCCTGAGCTCTCTGGGTGGATTGGGCCTTTCGGATGGTGGTTAATAAAAGACTAGTATACACACCAGTGTTGAGGAAGATGAAGGGAGGCTTTGTACAGATCCATCAGCCTCAGTCTAATCACTGAGAGTGGCTGGATGAAGTTCTGTCACTTCCCCATGAGCCATGAGCTCTTTCCTGCACAAATCCCACAGGCACATGTCATGCAATCTAAGGTAAGGCTGATGCATGTGGCCTGAAAGGTATTTTAATTTTTTTCACTCGCAAAATGGAAAATCCTCAACTCAGTTCCATAAATGAGCACCATTTATGGTGCTGAGCAGCATAAATGTTTGGTAGCTGCGTCTCTTATTTACCCTAATCAATTTAACACGAAGTAGCACTAAAATCAAGCTTCATTTGAATCCTTTTTAAGAATTTCCAGCGATGGGGCCATAACCTTCACTCATATCACCACGAGTTGCCAACTAGATATCTCCCAGGTTGTATTTTATTATTTTCTAGACTTGATGGGATGGTAATAGTTGTTCCAGGTATTAGTCCAGCCCTCAGGTGTTACCAAGGAAACTGAATTAGCACTTGTGAAAAACCTAGAATTTGAATTGCAAAATGCCTGAAAATATAAATCAATAGTCATATTATTGATCCTTAGGCAGATGGCCATTGTGTAAGCATCAATGATTAACCCTTACTTTTACCATGATCCATCTTGTGTAATATAGATGCTATAGATGTGTGTGTGTGTGTTATATATAATTGTTCTGTGCTTAGTACTGTGTTTTCTTATATAATATATTGTGTTTTCCTACTCATTTATTGACTGACCCAGAGAGCCCTGCAACAATTTCAGTGTGTTCAGATTGCTAAATTAATCTTGAACCTTGAACTTATTAGCATACAACGTCATTAGAAATATTATTACCCATATGCACTTAGACATATTTATAAAGCACATTTGAAAACAACTGTTATTAACCAAAGTGCTGTACAGTACATTCAGAATCACAGTAACAATATGAACAGAAATCGATAAACATTGCATCGTATTAGACAACACAAAACCAACAATAGGAAAACAGATTAATAATCAACAGAACCAGGACAATACAGAACTAACAGTAGAAACTGCAGGTGTTTCAAACCCTATGGGGGACGTTTAAAGAATAAAAGAACATTTCGTAGTTAAAGCAACACACTGAACAAGCTGTAAAATATGACTACATTTTGTTGCTGGATTAAAAAGTCAGAAAATCACAGAAGTTCATTCAATTCATCCTGTGGGAAACACACGTTTCTGCATCTAATGATACTGTTGGGACTTCACAGGAAGAATTGAGATTGTTTGACAGAGAACACTGAGATTACACATTTGCCTGCATCATCACATCAAATCTATAGTCTGAACATTGTTCAGAAATATTATTTATAATTTAACCTAGCTAATACATCATGCGTCTGCAGTGTAACTAACTTGACATGTTAGGATGTTTCCTCCCATAAAGCTACATAACATGGAAAATCTGCTGTCTGCCTGTTTGCATTTTTTATGGTGGTGAACATTTTTCAGTCTACACCAAACATTACTTATAAAGTTCTGATACTTTGGACAAACACACACACATACACTGGCCTAAATCACCCTTATATCCCCCAGTGTGGATTTATGTAATCACTGATGTATTTTTGCTGTGGGATGTGTGTGTGTGTGTGTGTGTGTGTGTGTGTGTGTGTGTGAAACCTCGTCCTCCACTGCCTCCTTGCTAAAGCTGCTCTGCTGTCATTTCTGCTGTTCACTTGACTTTTGGAAAGTCAACATTAAGCTCCACACTGCCTGCATTACAGCTCTTAGATATTCCACACACTCACGGCTGATACCTTTATTTTGCTGAGTCATGCCCGTGTGTGTTGACTGTGACGTTATTGTTGTTCTGAACAGGGTTTGGTGAGTGAACATATCTGCCATCTGTGTGGACACACTGGTGCAAAGGTTCATGGGAAATGCAGTCCAACAGGACCCCCCTCTTTGTCTGGAAGCCACAGTCAGTCAACATGTCATCATTGATCACGATCACAAGAAAAGAAGGAGACACATACTCTGCCTTTTCCACAGATTCAATCCAGATTGGTTTTTGGAGTATTCAATTAATCATCCAGAGAATGGAGAGAGAATATTGCACAGTTTATTTTTCATCTGACCAAAGCACATTCTTTTTGCTCTAAAAATTCTTGTCACCATCATTTTTAAAGCTCACATTGATCCTCAGCCTAAAAGTTTTGGAAAACCAAGGATAAAGAGAAACACATCCTGGGTATGGATCTGAGCCGGTGATGAATTTAACTGCTGCTCTTATGCCGCTCGGGCAAAAAAGGAGGTCATGCAGAGTGTGGATTATTGAGTGTTTAGTGGCCAGTTTAGCTCCAGTGTAATCCATATCTTTTTAGAGATTTGCTATGGTAATCATTGGAGCACTAAACCCTCCGCTGCACATTGTGAGGCTGTGGGCAATAAAATCACTCTGCTCTCCTGATAAGAAAGCACAATAGCATTCAGCCGCTCTGTCGCTCTCATTTTCTGTTTCGCTCCATCAATCCTGTTCACTCTCGCACACGCTTTCTCATCACCGCTTTCTCCTCTGTCCAACCTGCTCCTCCTGCCCCGTCGCGGTTCACACCGTTCGCTCTCTTGTTTGTTTTTCTCTCTTTTGCGTCTCCTCTCATGCTCCCCTTTTTTTCCCCCTAGCTCTCCTTCAATTTTTCTCTCCCGCGCTCCATTGAGCCCTCTTGGCGAAGCGTTAAGTGTATAATCTGTGATCTCATGTCTAGATGGGCCTCTCGTCTCCCCTCACTTCATGCACAAAGGGACTGAATGGCTGCGGCTCACTGAGGGGACACGAATGAGTAATGAGCCACACACACACACACACACACACACAGAAAACAAACATGCTCCAAACCTCTCCAGCGCACTCCCCGGGGCTTTGAAGTTGCATATTGATGATGCCCGCTCCAAAGGCTCAATTGAATCCACAGAGGCAAAAGGAGGCGGCCATTGACCAGCCACTCGCTTCTCTGACCCGTCATCTCTGACGGCCGTAATGAGCAACAGGTGCCTCTTTTTGACAGCTTCAGCCTTGATAGCCATCCAATATTCAACAGTCATAGCAATCAGCCGAGTAATGGCTTGTTTGATATGCAACCACAGCACTTCCTAACGGACTGCAGTGGGTCTGTGAGAGATTGCTTTTAATAAAAAATTATTAACATTTATTAACGTACACCTACACAAGTGTTTTTTAACCCATTGAAGCCTAGGAGCCTTTAGGTCCATGACGGTCATTTTATACTTGAAATTGTTACTTATACAGGTATCTTTTCTGAAATAGTAGACAACTAACATTTAAACACACTAGTAAATAGATGGGTCATTTTAGAAATTTTAGAGCATCAATGGTGTTTTTTTTCTCCTACATTTGTTCTAAAACAACAAAGATAAAACACTATAGTAAAAGATTTCTGCATATATGAAGCACTGGTGTAAATACATGAATAACTGTTTCTGGTATGTTCTAGTTTTCTAGGTTCAGATGGGTAGTGATTGTCAAGACGGAATTCACAGCAGAGAACTTATTACAGCAGAGAGTTTATTTTTTTAAGGTTTAAAGGGTTGCTGTAACTTGATGAATTACCCAGTGAACAGCCTCTTTCGGCTACTCTCCCTGACCTTGTGCGTATTGAAAATCGCTACAATCAGGTTGAATAACTTTCTTTGTTGTAAGGCTATTTCATTTATACAAATTGTTATCCTAGTAGCTAGTCTAGTAGCCTCCAACCTACTATCATTTCCTTCTATGTAATCTTTTATTAAATAATTAATTAATTTAAAAAAGAAACAGCCATTTCTGATATTCCTCCTGTTCTGTTCCACCCAATTATTTGATTTTCTGCAGTCAGTCAAGAGATCAAGGGAATCGACCTCTTTAATTCATGGGCCACATTCAGTGCAATTTTATATCAAGTGGCCAGACAAGTAAAAATTAACATATAAATAACAACACCTACACATTTCTCCTCCTTTTTATGTAAATAAATAGGTTATAAATATTTACATTAATAATTTACCTTCACTTTACCAAACAGGAGAGCTGCCTTAAGAAAAATAGTGCAATACCACCAATATGAGGCCTCAGTTATTCCATATTCAGTCATTTCACTGTTGCATTTCAATTCAAATCATTTACTCACTGAATAATAATTAGTTTTTAAGCAGCATGTGAAGTTATTTATTGCCTTATAAACCATTTACAAATTAAAAGCCCTGAAAAATGCTCACTGCCTTCAAATTTCCATGAAGAAACATGACCTGGTACATTTTTTGCCCCCCATTTTTTTTTTTTTTAAGGTCACTCAGTGGCCTAAATTGCACCCTTTAGCGGGCTAGTTCTGGCCCCTGGGGCCACTTGTTTGACACCCCGTTCCAGTGTTTTCTGGATTAATTAATCTAGTAAATTGAACTAGTTATTCTGGACTAGTACAAGGGGCTCTCTGTAGAAATGCTGGAAATCTCTTTCGGATTAAATGTCTGGACTACCAGACCCACCACCAATTATATACATTTACAGAGTTTGCCTCCCTAGTTTATACATAGATCTTTCTTAACTAAATGCATATCAAAATGCTTCAATAAACACCAATGAACAAAGAGAAAAAGTCTGTTAGGTTTTGCTTCATGAGGCTAGGCCCCCCTTCCCCCAGAACAAGTCTTGCTTCAGACTGAAATCTAAACCAGGCAGCCCTGGTTATCAGTAACACTGTTAACACCGTGCTTCATTACAGGCAACTACAACACCGTAATAATGAGCCTTTTAAAATATACATTTTACAAGGGCACACACGAAGCGAGCCGCCTGCTAACGACAATGCTAATGGCGTGTGAATTGCTCTGCTTCTTCAGACCCTGCAGGATAACAGACAACGTCCTCGCTGGAAAAATAAAAGCTGCGGTTGTTGCTTTAAATGACCGGTGTTTTTTTTACGTCTTCCTGACAGGCGACCTCCTGTGGTCACTCGGATAATACCCGTCCACTCCTAGAAGCAAAAGCGTGACATTGCTGCTCTATAGAGCCTCCAAACCTCTTAGAGGGAAGGTGAGGGTGGAACGAACACCAGAGACTCATCAACAGCCAACAATTTCCCTCGCTAATTAGTTGATTAAATTATAAAGAAAGTTTGGAGATGGCAGATTATGAATCCATGCACAGTTTAAGGGTCACGTTCGGAGGCAATGACAAATTATCTCCTTTGTTAGTGTCAAACTGTCTTCTCTCGGTAGACAGGTTGACCTGTGATAGTAGGATAAGCACAAGTGTTCCTAATAATAATAACTAATGATGGCTCCGCTCTATTCAGCTGTGCCAGTAAGTAATGACCGTGTGAGTCAGTGTGCACAATAGGAGGCTAACAGCGTCATCATCTGTCATTATTTTTATTACAAACACATGTTTGCTGCTGTCAGACACGTCTCCGGTTTACAAATTCCTGTATCGCTGCCCTAAGGAGCAACTCAGGGTTGTTGTAGAGCAGCGTGGCTGGTGAGAAAGGGTCAGATGGACACAGGCAGCGTTTGTTTTACCGACCTCTTTATGAAAGCTGGTCTTGGCCGGTCAAGGAGCCTGCTCATATAAGCTCTTTGTGGTGTGAAACGGTCCTGGCACCGACCCCCCCACCACCCCCTCAGAAAAACTCCCACATCTCCAACACAGCTAGAGTGATGCCAAGCTGAATGCCAGCTTCCATCGGGGGCATGAATGGCCACGGACAGAATTAGAAAATGGAAGGACGGGGGAGGGGGAAAGCAAAAACATAAAGCGTAGAGCTGGCACATCAAATAAAGATGCGCATACATATAGAAACCAAAAGAAATGTTTGTTTTTTTCTTAAACAATCAGAGTGCAAAAGGTGGGAGAGTTCAGACAAAGTCCTCTCAAGCCTGTAGAATACTCGACAATACAAAGATTAGTCATACGTGGGAGATGATTTTTTTCCCATTTCAGACTGTTATTCTATGTATTAAACATACTGTATTCAGTGCTCCAAAGCAAGAAATAAAATAGTCTTTCTAGTCATAACACATGGGGATTATTTAATACTGTGAACACCTTGGATGCCTTTGGTTTATCTCCAGTGTGAATGCACAGTTTTACCTGTCAGATGTTCATAAAACCGATGGCGATCACAGGGGGAAAAGGTTATCGCTTCCTTGCCGCCTTTTTTTTTGTGAATAGAACATACAGAGACTTCGGGGACCAATCATTGTCGCAAAGGCGCCAAATTAAACGTCCTCGACCGGTTGCCAAGACAGTGAGGTCAGCGCCTGCAATCGCCTCGGAGGCGAGCTTTGGCGGCACTGCCAAGCCCCTTATTTGTTCCCCCCGCGGCGTGTGGCATAATGCGGGTCCCTGTGTGTGTGTGTCCTTTAACCACTGGGGTACATGTCGGGGTAGTAAAAGGCCTCTTAGTGTGCGTGCTCACTGATGCGATTCCGTGTCCCTTTTGTACGAGGTCTCCCTAAAGGGTTTCCGATGCAAAGACAAGGGGAGGGGAGGCACGGGGGCGGGGTCAAAGAAGAGAATGAAGGTTATGCAAAAGTAGCTTGTTCCCCGATAAACCTAATTAGTTCTCCTTTATCCTTGTGCATGGCGCAGGCCACCGCGGCGCTCAAGAGCGCTCAAGTGTGCTCAGGCTGCGATCAACCTTATTGCTATCCGTGCGGCATGTTTATTTATACATCAATTAAAAGCTGCACTCGAGCAAATGATGGGCAGGGGGATGCTTGAGCATCTTTCACTTTTATGGAAGCCACACAAAATGGAAAACATATATTTGATGTGATCATTTTTCATATCCAGGAAGTTCCTGACCACATCCAATCCTCTCTTTAATTTTTCCATCTGTCTCTCTCTCTCTGTCCAATCTGTCCTTCCCTCTCCGGGTTGCCTGACGCTCTCGGTCCAGGCCGCTCTTGGCGGCCAAATTTCAGTGGCCTCTCCAGATGTTGCTTCTGGTGGAGGGGAGATATAATTATCTTGGGCGCCTGCCTCTTCTTCCCCAACTGTGCTCGAACCCCCTTTTTCTCCTCATCGTCGCTTTGCGAGACCCAGTTAGTTACCGGGGTTTGCATCAGCCCTCTCATCTCGCTGTGACGTCCTCTCCACTGGTGGGAACTGGGATCTATAGGCAGACAGGGATTACGCCTGCTCTGTCCCGGGGATGTATGTTTTCCGTGTTCGAGTTGCTGTGCATCAGCGCTAGAACGAGTTTCTACAAAGACGATCTGCATTGACTCCCTTTAAGCTTCTGTTGCATGGTATATATCTTCAGACTGGCAGGTTGTATAGATGTTGTAGGACACCAGTGGTCCCCTGTGTGATCTATAATTGGGAACCTCAGAGGAGAAGGGGAAAATTCGATGTAGGATAAATTAATTCCTTCTCCTTTTATTCCAGTCCTCGTTCAGGGTCCTGTCTAATCTGTGCTAATGCGGTGGGGGGTGGGGGGTGGGGGGGTTGCACCGGATCAATTCACTGCGCTGACAGTGAGAGGGAGACAGAATGAGAGTGAAAAATGAGCGCCGGTGAGGAGGGGAAAGGAATGAGAAGCAGGTAGGGGAACGCGGCCATTGTGCACTTGGATTGGCGGCGCCGTGATTAAAGAGCTCAAACTGAAAAATCTGATCAATCACGGGGTGACATCAGCCATTGTTTAGAAGGCCTAACCCTTAATGTTACAGGCCTCACCGGGGGTGAGACAGAGTCTGTCGATGGGCCAAAGACGTGAAATGGATGCTGCTGTTGCTAATGATTGCAGCAGCTAATGCTCCGTTATATGTCAATATTAATATATATGGCAGCAGAGGTGAGGCAATCCATCGCCCTCGATCTTCTTTCTAAGTTTGTGAAGTGCTACACCGTGAATCAGGGTTGGAGTCACTTTTATTTCTATTAATTTTAAACATTTTTGAGTGTCTGTATTTATCTATAAAAGCAAGGAGTATGAGAGACTGTCAGCTTTAACTCAGCTTTGGGATATAGTTTGCGAATGTCACAATAGTGTGTATACTTTTTTTGTGGAAGTTTTTGGATGGATATTATTATTATTACTATTATTAAAAGTGAAGAACTGTGGTGTTCTAGGGGAAGAACACTTTCCATATAGAGCCTTTTTTCTTAAGCAGCAGACGCCGGTTTGAGTCCTGGTCGGAGCAGTCCTTTGCTGCATGCCTCCCTCTGTCTCCCATTACTTCCTGTTTGGTTACTGAATAATAAATAACTAATTAATAAATAAATAAGGGCGACACAGTGGTGTAGTGGTTAGCGCTGTTGCCAGCGAGAAGGTGGCAGGTTCAAGACCTCCTTGGTCTGGGACCTTTCTGTGTAGAGTTTGCATGTTCTCCCCGTGTCTACATGGGTTCTTTCCATGTTCTCCGGCTTCCTACCACAGTCCGCTGTGATGCTGAGGTTAATTGGAGACTCTAAATTGTCCATAGGTGTGAGTGAGAGGTGGGATTGGCCCTAGCAGACCCCAAAGTATATATAAGGGTATTTAAGATCAATGAATGAATGAATAAATAAATAAATAAATCTGTTTATCCACAAACAAATCTTTTAAAAAAAGATCCCATACACTTATGTATCTCAGTGCTATCCTGCAGCATCACTTTCTTGACAGTATAAGCTCCCTATCACAGCTCCTCCTCATGCACCCAACGTAACCGTTATGACCTCAGGGTCATAATGATTGCTGTGATTTGTGTTTTCTGGACTATTGTTCCTCCCTGCCTGAGGGTGGTGCTACCATCCTTAGGGCCTCTATCTCCAGGTGCTGCTGTTCCTCCTTACCTGAAGGTGGTGCTACAAATCTTGGTCTTTCTTGGTGTTGGCTCTCAAGGTCTTCTTGCACTTCTCTTGGCTTCACTTGCAATGGCATCAGCCAGTGACATAACATAGTACATAGTAATGTTTAATTAATTGTATTTTCATCTGAGATTTCTCCTTCTAGCAGTCCAATTAGCTGTAGGGGTGGGTAGCTCATCCGGTTCTTCTTTTGGTTTGATACTTTTTTTCTTCTGTTTATTTTTGTAGGTAGTTAATTTAGAAACCTTTCTTTGATTTCTTTACCTTTGGTTATTGAAGATGGCACTGTTTGTTTTTTAGAGCTATACCCACCTTGAACATTGATTCTAGTAGCCATTTGTCAAATAAATCACCCTTGGGAGTGGGGAAAGAGGGAAACAAATTTTTCATGTATACTACAACAAAAGTATTATAATGTCCTCACTAGCTAAGAGTTTATCTGGTTTAGCTGCTATTTATTTATTCCTCACGCTAACACAGGTCTTACTTGCATTCTTTGATTACCTTGATGGATAATGTCTCTCTTCAGAATGCAGATAGCAGGCCACCTTTTTCACCTCACTGTGAAAGATACAGTGTTTTTCATTCTCTGTCTGTGCAAATACCTTCTTTACGTCTGTTTTAATCTTTTTTCACTTCCCATAACTTGCCTGTTTCACACATTTCCTAACACCTTTCACCCACCGCTCAGATCTGTGAGCACAAAATCAACTTGTCAACATTTGACACTCATACTTTTAAAAAAAAAAAATCACCCAAACAATTTCATGTGTGCTATAAAGGTGTTGACAGAGATTATACTCCAAGCTAATCAAAATAATGTAAATTAATTACATTTTTTTTTTTTTTGCTGCACCGGAGCCAAAGCAATCAACAATTAATCGATATTGTCTGGAAAAAGTGTTCTTAAACGTCATTTAAGCATGACAACAATGCAAGGTGCTTGCAAAAAAACATTTAAAGGGTGCTAATTTAAATTGCTATTATTAGTTGCTATTATTTGTAAGTTACGGCTAAAGGATTCAATTTAAAAAAGGATTAAAATAAGATGAGGATTCAATTGACATTACATCAAACAGTAGAAAACAAAATGTTCAAGGCATGGAGCTCCAGAAAAAGTGTGTTTTTTTACATACAGTAAAAATAAAATCCCTGCAAAAGACAAATACAAAATGTAAATGAGAAGCATGTTACAGTACGGTGTAAATGGGACTACAAAATCCAAATCAACAAGTGATTGGTCATGTGGCCTCAGCATCATGTCTTTGTGCTCGGTCAGACCACAGGACACATGCCACATTCTCCCTAGCCAGGCAACCAGGGGAAGAACCCTCTAGTGTGCCGGATCCAGCCTGGGCAGGACTCCAAACCTGTGCCACCACAGGACAATTCCATGGCCTGTGGGAGATTTTCGCTGGTGTAGGTTTGGTCATCTGGCAGTTATATACCTTCTACTGAAATGAAGAGAAAAAAAAAATCATTCTACTGTTTTGAGGAAAGGGGAGTACGTTGGAAGGCAAATATTTAAGAAGTGTTGGTTGATTGACTACTCAATTAAATTAAATTCATTTATTTATTCATGTATTCATGGGCTCTTTCCTTGGAATCCAATTAAAACCCTCCCCGCAGGTAGAAATACATAGATTTGAAAGTGCAACAGAAAGACCTATGCTGTACAATAGACTTGGGCTGACATTTCATATATATCGAAATATATACATATAAATAGATTGCAATATTTTTTTTTACATATGTGATATTTTACACAAATACTGTTTTAAAATACTTTAAATTGTCTAATATAGGCCTCAGCCTTTATTTATTCAAGCACATAGAGGCCTAGGATTTTATGCGGCCACAATTAGAGACAGGCCTCTCTTTCTATTTGAGCAAAATGGACTACCTGTAGAATGAAGAAAAACACGATGTGGTTCCTATTTGAGTCTATACAATATGAGGTTTGTTTATTGAAAAAGTACAGTTACTTTGAAGTATGCATACAGAACATGAACAACGTTAACAAAAGGCAGATTATTGGTTTAGACAGTTTACCACTCCAAAGTTTAACCATCCTTGAAAAAAAAAATCCCCCAATTGTGTTTAATCCTCCTCCTCCTCAGATTCCTCCTCCTCTTCATCTCTCCCTGTAATTACTCATCACTTGCACTAGCCTCTACAACAAGCTGCCACAATCATCTAATTTCCACCTGTGTAACGGCTGAGCTGCGAATAGTAGTGCAAATAGCCGCCATTAAAATCGATGAGACAATTTCCACCCAGAACACCACAGAAGGATCAGCAATGCTGGCCCCTAATGCCGCAGCCCTGTGAACCCGTAGCAAGTCTATTTTTCCCCTACCAGTAATTTGCCATTTGCAGTCAATTTGCCCCCTCTAGGCCACCATACATGTCACATGACCAGGTCACCGTTGCAATGCCTTGATATTTTAGGTTTTTTTGTGGCTTCCTAATGAGTTAAAGAGTCTCAGCTGGATAATTTTGCTTTAAAGATTAATGTTGGTTCTAATAACAGCCCTGGCCTGTATTAGAGACTGGACAACAGCCAGACCGGTCTATATTGGATCATTTACAGTGTATACAAAAATCCTAAAGTAAAGATGTTACCTTTCAAAGGTTTGTGGTCACCCAGACAATTTTTTGTTTTCCATAAGTTACAGTTTTATTTACCACCATGAGTTGTAAAAAATATAATATTAATAAAAATAATAAAATATAGTCAAAACATTGACAAGGATAGAAATAATAATTTGTATTTGAAATACGTTTTCCGTTCAAACGTTGCTTTTGTCAAAGGAAGGTCAGTTTTATAGCTTCTCTAAACAGCTAAATGATTCCAAAAGTGTTTTCTAATCATCCATTAGTCTTCTGATGCAATGAGCGAACACATTGTACCATTAGAACAGTGGAGTGATAGTTGCTGGAAATGGGCCTCTATACACCTATGTAGATATTGCACCAAAAACCAGACATTTGCAGCTAGAATAGTCATTAACCTTTTATAATAAGTTTACTGTCTTACCTTTTGTCATCATTCTGTAAGTTACATCAAACTATTGAACAGTAGTGTATATAAATATATATATTCACGCCTCGCTGAAAATCTGAGCTTCTTTTCACTGCTTTACTTACAGTATACCCTGGTGCGTTGTAACATAAAACAGTTTTCAGTTTTTATTAGGCTCCACATATCTGGAACAACTGCAAGTCCACAACTCTTAGTTCTTTTATATCAAGGCTACAGAGATAATAAATGAAACATAAAGTAACAACAATAAAATGATGTTGTGATTTAAACATATATATATTATTTTTCTTTGTATTTCTTTTTTTGATGATGTTTGTATGTTGTGTGTGTTCATCATTCCCTGGGGTAAACACTGTGTGATATAGGGTAATATTGAGCCATAAACAATCAGCAGTGAATGTGTATAAATGCACACTGGTGTGCACATGCTAAAAGAAATCATTGCTCTTTGATCGTTTCTGAGTTGTGCTCCAAGGGGACCCTGTTCACCTCGTGCACACCCTGCTGTGTTAGAGGACGTGGTGCAAAGGCTGACACTGTTGTTTCCTTCAAAATCTGCATTGTCTTCAATAACTCACAGCTGCATTTCATGCCCTCTGCTTTATCAAATCATTAGTAGCATGCGTTTTTTTTCAATTTTGATTCCTGTGTAAGCTATGTGATATATGTGTTTTAGTGAGTGAGAATGTGTTGAGAAAGTGTTGCAAAGAGAGTCAATGAGATGCGCAAACTGTAACTAGATGAAAACTGTTTATTGTTTTGCCAAAATCATGATGAATTCAATAAATAGATTCACGTCACTGAGCAGTTAGTTCATAGAATTAGTGTTTTAACAATTCGGAGCAAAACTCTTAATAACTTAAATGGGGCTCTCATAGCTTGTTGGTTGCCATAGCTACCATTTCCTGGATGATGTAGTATGCTGAGGATGAACTGTGTGGGTATGCTCGTGTTCATGCCGAGCATGAGTGTGTGTATGTGTGTGTATCAGGCACGGTGCTGTGAAGGCTGCACTTCTCACGAGTAATTATAGTGCACCAGCCATTATGATCCAGAACATTTGCACTTGATTTTCAAAGTACGGTATCCTCAGACTAATGCTATCTGACAGGAGAGGGGCTGAAATGTGTATTCTAATCAGTGTGGTGTGCGTGTGTGTGTGGGCATCTCTGCCTGTTTGCATGGTTATGTGTGTATGTGAGGCAGTAGGGAGGGGGGCCTTTTTACGCCTGCTGTAGTTTGCGAGTAATTGGAGGAGGGATTGTGTCTGTGTATGTGTGTGCGTATATATGTGTGTGTGTGTGTGTGTGTGTGTGTGTGTGTGTGTGTGTGTGTGTGCAAAGATGGAGAATGTTTATTTGTTGCGCTATGTGCGGCCTCCAGCAGAATAAAAGCTTTCCTATCCACAGTCAGCATCCATCAGGAGTCAGTAAGAAGGCTTACCTCTTCTACAGAAAAAAAGGTTAAATGCTCCACTAAACCATTCTCTCTTTGTGTTCTCTCTCTCCTCTCATTGCTTCATCCCCCCCACCCCCACCCAACCTCACACATCTATCACCCCTGCTTTCTTTAACATTGTTTCAACACCCCTCCTCCCAAACCATACCCACCATCCTCCTCCCCCCCCCTCCCCCATCCCTCCTCTCCAGCTGGTGGGCGGCGAGTTTGACCTGGAGATGAACTTCATCATCCAGGAGGCAGAGAGCATCGGCTGCATGGTGGAGCTGCTGTCCCACTGCGAGGTGACGTGCCAGGCTGAGATCTGGAGCATGTTCACCGCCATCCTCCGGAAGAGCGTCCGTAACCTACAGACCAGCACCGAGGTGGGCCTCATCCAGCAGGTGCTGCTCAAGATGAGCACTGTGGACGACATGATCGCAGGTAAGCAGTGACAGATACACATGAAGACACATGACGAAAAGAACACATGACCGCTGCATCAAAAATAGAACGTGAATCACAGTTCATCTGCAGCGATTGCTTAAATAATTTCTTGTCTGCCAGAAAGGCAAACAGTTGAAATCATGGACACACACAGAAGGAATTAACTTTTACACCAAGCACTGCTCCCTTACACGGTTGTAAATCAACAGTGTACAATGTTTAGTGAGTATAAAGACTGGTTTTGTGATGGATTGTAATTTGCTCTTCCCGATTATCGTCAACTTGCTTCGGCGAGGTAGTGATTTTCCACAGGTAGTGATTTTCTCAAAAGTACATTGTCACAATTACAAATCAAGACTCCTGCATCCAGCAGTGAGTTTGTGCGTGTAGGTGTAAAAAACAAAAGCAATACAATAGAAAGGGGAAAAAAAGAGACAGCCACTTTTGTTCTGTTGAAAACATAGCAACCCTCGTCTCAGTCAGTCATTTTCTATACCTGCTTATTCCTCATTAGGGTCGCAGGGGTCTGCTGGAGCCTATCCTAGCGCGTTACAGCAAGAGGCAGGGATACACCCCAGATGGTCGCCAGCCAATTGTGGGGCACACACACCATTCACTCACACATACAGCCAATTTTAGTCCCCAATTAACCTCAGCATGTTTTTGGACTGTGGGAGGAAGCTGGAGTACCTGGTGAAAACCCACGCAGACACAGGGAGAACATGCAAACTCCACACAGAAAGGTCCCAGACCCAGGACCAAGAAGGTCTTGAACCTGCGACCTTCTTGCTGTGAGGCAACAGCGCTAACCCCTGCGCCACCGTGTTGCCCGCAACCCTCGTCTCAGAAGGAGAAATCACCTTCTGAAGTGTATGCTTGATGAGCTTAATGTTTAATGGGGAGTAAAGTATTATGGTGGAAGCAGGCTGAAAGCTGCTGGACAACTGTCAGTCAAGTTTCAGGTGAGAAGGTAATTTAGATTCTCAATATATGGAGAGTTTACTCAAATAATACAGAGATTGCTGATACTATGAACTGCCGAGATCAGTTCATAGTATCAGCAGTTTCTGTATTATCTGAGTAAAAGTGGCAGCTTTTTGGTAATTTACCTCCATTTACCTGTTACTGTCTATATATGTTTTTGGTATACACACAAACACTAGGAATGGGACAAAAATCAATATTGCAACATAATGCAATAGTTTCTCTCATTGTGGATACACTGATGCCAAATACTGATTAAAACTAATATATTGTACCTTGGTACAGTTTTTCACAGGTATTATGATGTATCAAAGATGAAAATTTGATGAAATTCCTTTTAAAAATGTAAATTGGCAAATAATGTCCGTGGTGTTTACTTGTTTCAATCACTTAAGTGACCAGGCGATTAATTCCTTCCTGTCAAAAATCTTGCTCAGCAAAACTGGAAAAATATGATAATGTACTTTATTTGTAGTCCCAATTCTTTTATTAAGCCAGTATGACTACTGTATAACTTACATTTTACAAAAGAAAGATGACAGTACTGTAGTTAAACATCTCAAAGCTGCTTCTCCCAGGTTTTCCTCTGCATATTTTACCACAGAAAGTTGGAATTTCAATGTACTTTATATTCTTTTGCTGCACCGGAGCCACTGCGATTGACAGTTACAGACCGAGGCACTTACAGAAAAGAAGGGAAGAAAAATGTCTAGTGTCAGAGATTAGGTCTTCTTCTTTGATTTTTGTCTTTTTTTAAATAAATTAGACTCAGAGTTTATTTGGAACCAGCTAGGAATGGTTCCAAATTATTATTTATCAAAATATACAGCTGCAGTCTGTGTTTAAAAGGAACCTGGCAATTAACTGAAACACTGCTATTATTTGGTAATTTACAGTATATTGATTATGTAACCACTGCATCATAATTGTAAGTATGGTGATATTGTCCTATCATGAGGTACTTTGCAACCCCCCCTAACACACACCTATCTGTTTGGATCAGGTGGCCAGTCCTTTTTTTCCTGTGTGCAGGTGTGTTTGCCCTGCAGACATCCGTACCAACCTGCTGGTGCTGGTGCAGCAGAAGCAGAGTAATGACCTCGGTACGCTGTATTGTGCGGGTTCTAGATTATAAAACGGCACATACGCAGCCGTCTCTTCACATGATCACATTGACCTTGGTTTACCTTTAACGATGCCTCGGAGTGAGCGTCCTCTCCTTCCCTCCCCCTGCTGTCCTCTCTGTCCTCCCTACCGCTGCAGGATAATGTGTTTTATAACTTCTATGACTTATTACTGCTCACCACAGCAGAGTATGGGGCGCTTAAATCAATTTAATGCCGATTCCCACACACTCTGTTGAAAACCAAGATTCTAAGCATGATTTTTAAGAAAAAAATATTTAAAATGACCTACATGGATTGATCATGCAAAAAAGAAAAAAAAACACACAGAGCTTAGGGGCTTTGAATCTAGGACATTGTGTATTGCATTTCCCTCTCATACCAAGCACCTCAGCAAGCCTTCTGCTTTATTCCCTATCGCTGGGCTCTGGCTAATGAAATATTGTGGGAACACTCTATTCATATCTAGCAGGCCTAATGGGAGAGCAGAGCCTTTGTAAGCAGATTGGCTCACTGTGCTGTACCTCTGCCATATCCTCACTGATCTGTTGTGGCTGTGTGAAGGGAAAGTCAGCGAGGCAGGAAGGTCATTTGGTACTAACAAATGCCTTCTAACACAATGTACCTTTTTAATTAACTGATTAAATATTCAGAGGGAAATGTGTGTGAAGCCCTGTTTTTGTCAGTTTCATGACTCGTAGTCATTAAATAAGGGCTCTTTTGCAGCCTTAGTAATGTTGTTGACAAGAGTTGTTACAGGCTGCCTATTAAAAGGAGAGAGAGAGAGATTTAAACAAAGAATTCAAACAGATTTTTAGCCTTGTGTGTGTATATATATATATATATATATATATATATATATATATATATATATATATATATATATATATATATATATATATATATATATACATTTCGCAGGGGTTGCGTAGCGCTTAAGCATGTGTGGTGGACAGTGTTAGTGTAATTACTCTCTCACTGCCAAGAGAGGGAGACAAATATCCCGCACTGCAGCTTTAAATACAAAAAAAAAATAAATAAAAAGAATTAAATCAATTCTGATTCTGTTATTTGAGTTTGCTATTTGCTATTTGAGAGAACTGTGAGTTGCAGCAGACGTGCAGATTTCTGGGAGTGTGTTCCAGAAATGTGAAGAATAATAAAAACCGAATGTTGCTTCTACATAAAGTTTTGTATCACCACACATCAGGGTACATTGAAGACTAAGCAAAGCAGTGAAATAATGCTTGGGCTCGCAGAAGGTCAGACTGAAATAAAAATTTAAGTAAAAAAATATATTAAAAAAAACAATATTGTAAAATATATATCTTTGTCTATTGTTTAAAATACAATATTCTGGGAGTTTATTGATACCACTAGTAAGCCTGGATTATTGATATCAGCAATAGTTATTACAGTTATTACAGAGTAGAATTTTACACACCCAGAGTATTAAAATGAATACACTAGTTATGTACTTAATACACCTAGTGTAAATGTAAATGTAAACCTAAAATGCTGCTAATCCAGAAATAAGAAGAAAATCAAATATATTAATATGACAAACTTCTACATTGTGGTGTAGGAATGCACCTCACGTAGTAATGCTGTACTCAGTGTTCAAGGTTGTGTGTATTTTGAATACACCAAAGAAACTGACTGTGTGGATGGAAGACATTTGAATTTTAACCGCAATGGAAATAGATTGCACAAGACACACACACACACACACACAGACACACACACACAAACACACAAACACACACACACACACACACACACACACACACACACACTACAATCCAATACAATACAATATTGAGTGTTAGTTGAGTGCTTTCCAAATGCTGACTCACACACACACGCATGCATGCACACACACACACACACACACACACACACACACACACACACACACACACATACACATACCTGTGTTTGGGCTCTTTGCTGTGCTCACACACTCACACTGCATCTGTGCGTGTCTCCTCAGACCTCCTGGTGGACATGCTGGGAGTCATGGCCAGTTACAGCATCACAGTGAAGGAGCTGAAGCTGCTCTTCAGCATGCTGAGGGGAGACAACGGCATCTGGGTAAGCTGCTGCACCGTCTGATGGGAGTGTTTTTAGATTTGAAAGAAGCAGGGGACTTTTATTTTGAAACATTAAAGAGCAAATCATGCCCTTAGGGCTGTGGGTGTGTCGACTCAGCAGGGATAAATATTAAATGAGAAAAGTTGATCTACAGAAGAATCAGTATGTCAAAGCAATACAGAATGAGAGCTGTACTGCATTATATATTTCATTATATTTTGAATTGTTACATGAAGACATTTTCACCATAATCCCCACCCCTACCCCCCAACACCACCACCATCTTCAAATGAAATCACTGCCCTTGGTTGTGTGTGTGCATATATTACTAGGTATTGTGTTAGGGCTTCAGTGTTATGACCATAGTCGTATTTTTGCTGAAAAGGCACATGCATATTAATAAGGTGACTGAGAACATGAAACTCGACGGCCCCCTGAAATGTTTGTTGTCTCTAGTCTGGTATGACTTTGTGAGCTTTACTGGAGGTGGTATCCTTGACTGGATTCGGTATCTTTTTTAATAACTCTGATAGCGCAATTCATTATTTTACAATTAACATTAAAAGCCTCGTTTCACGCTTGATTAATTCTGGAAAAATACCTAAATTGGTTATAATTATGTCAGTGTGTTTTAACAACAAAAGAGACTTGCATGAAGTATTAGCTGCAAAAGATGTATGAGACGTATTGCTGGCTCTGATGTGCCAGTATTCTCCAATTAATAGTTGTGGGAGATAAATGTATTTTATATGAGATTAATTATACACAATGAGTTTGTTTGTATATGTCATTACTCTGGATGTCAGTTAATGTGATTGCTGTGCTAAGAGACTTGAATAATAGAGGATGGGTGTGTACTTATGTGTGAGTATGTTGTGCATGTTTAGACAAGGGCAATTTAGCTCCATTTAATATTATTTTTTCCTCTTGTAATTGACATTATTAATTCAACAGAGGTTTGACTGGTTGTATTTGTTGGAGTGGAAGAAGCATGGAAACACGGACAGCTGCAATCAGCTGTTTTTTTTTCTTTCTCCTGGTGAATCCTGCAATACTACATCTAGGGCTGCAACGATTAGTCAACAGCGTTGACGACGTTGATTATAAAATTGTGCGGACTTGAAATTTCATAGTCGACTAGTTATATTATTTAAGCATCATTTTAATTTGGAACTTAATAATCGTCCGTGTCAAGAATCCGCATGAATGAATATGTGTAATGAAACTGCAATGCTCCACCAGTAGTGGTGAGGGCAGTAGCCTCTTTCTGTCCTCATTCAATCAGTGAAGACCACCGAGCTTAATGTAATGAGGGCCAACACAATGGCGAAGCCGGAGGCAGGGGTGAAAGTGGTTCAAAACTCTTGCCGGAACTCAGTGCGTGTAAAATAATAGGGCGCGTGCCGCTTGCGATTTTTTTCACGTTTTTTAATTGGTTTCGGGCAATTTTTAGCAAAGTTCGGATGCATGTCACTTAGTCAGGCAAGCATATATGAAAAAAACAGATTTTTTAAGCAAAATATCAGTTGACAGTGAATGATACATCATACTCTGACTCCTCAGACTTTGCCTGCCCCTCCATCTGCTTCTCATCATCCTCTGATTCTTCTGTGGTCGTGAATGTCATTTTATGAACTTTTTTTCTTGTTGTTTCTTCAGCTCCCGGCTGAGCTCTTTCACATTTTCTATTAAAATGTTGTATATTTTGCGCTGCATTGTGCCAACATAATTTTGCTTGGTGAGAGCAAACACGTGTGGTTTGAACCAATCAGAATTAGTGATGCTGATAACGTGACCACATGTCCATCAGCCAACCAGAAACATATATGTTCAGCTCGGTTTGCCTTGTGTTGCATAGCAACCAGAGACGCACTCAGACTTGTCGACAGACACCGAAACAATGTAGATTACACTGAAACGAGCACACTGGAATTGTTCCAGCACTCAGATAATGTAACTAATGTGACTTTAGTACATCTTTATTTAACATGGGATTTTATTTAACAAGGGAGCTTCTTCTCCTTTTTTTAACGGAACGCTGTTCCGGTCGTGAATCTTTTAACGGAATGTAGTTCCGGACAGTTCCGGCTCACTGTTAGTGTACTTTTAGTGTACTTTTAGTGTACTTTTAGCCTTGAGTGTCATCGTATATTTGCGTGCGAGTCATGTTGGTTGACTAAAATGTGGCAAAATCTGTCACAAACAACTTCTCCATTTATTACAGGTCTAGTCCCAGTGATAAATGGAATGGTGGAAATAGTTTATTTATATTATTACTTTATGGGCTCTTGCACTTTATTTTTACTTATACATGTAAAATATGAAATAGATTTCATATTTGAAGTGAATTAAACAGAATAAGCTGTAACACTAGGTTTTTGTTGCATTTTTTTCATTCATTTACTAAGAGACTTTGTGTTGACGGAGCAAGGAACATCGAGGGGGAAATAATCGTGACTAATCGTTACTGGATCTATAGATTAGTCGACTACTAAAATAATCGTTAGTTGCAGCCCTAACTACAGCAGAATGCATAGTATGGAAGTTTTATCATGATGTCATGATTTATTTGCAAAACCTGTTTCCATAGCCAAAAGCTGCATTTTCCCTTAATGATGCGCTGAGAAATCCACCCCCTCCAAGCATAAAAACTTTTACGCAGATTTCTGGCATTTCCATTGAAGTATTTATTTCAAATTTTTGAAATGCAAATAAGAAAAGATGGATTGAAATACAGGTTGGCATGGTGGTGCAGAGGGAAGTGCTGTTGCCGTACAGCAAGAAGGTCACAGGTTCAAGGACTTGGACCTTTCTTTTTAAAGATTTCTTGTTATACAGTAGCCAGCCAGGAAGTATTGGGAAAGAGAGACAGGAGGAGACATGGAGCAAAGGATAACTCCAGGGGTCGGCTGCTTAAGAGCAAGGCTCTATGCATCAAGTGCTCTACCCTTACACCACTGCAGTACACTGGGCTGTGTGGAGTTGTGGGTTCTCTCTGGGTTCTCCGGTTTCCTCCCACAGTCTAGAAATATGCTGAGGTTAACTGGAGACTCTAAATTGCCTGTAGGTATGAGAGTGTGAGTGAATGGTGTGTGTGCTCCACGATAGGCTGGCGACCGTCTGGGGTGTATCGCTGCCTCTCGCCAGAAGTACGCTGGGATTAGCTCCAGCATGACCCTAGTGAGGAATAAACGGGTATAAAAAAGGATGAATGGATGGAAGTGACTATTATCACACTCTACATACCGGACTGTATGACCACCATCTTCTAATCACTGAGCAGCTGAGTACCTTGCTCAAGGTTAATGATTTCTTCAAGCCCTTCTGCCAGGGTTTTTCACCACCTCAATCCGATAGGAATTTGCTTTGTTTGTGGCTGTTTACATGAAGAACCTTTTAATGAGGTTGATTCAGCCATTAAGAGTACAAACTAGCTGCAGCGCTATTTGCTGTTATCTTAACTGTTCCCTGTAGATTGCTGATTGGTCCAACAAATAAAATAGGGCATATATTGAAAATCAGAACAAGACTACACACTGTTGTGTTCAGTTCATTCTAGGGATGCATCGAAATGAAAACATAGCTGAAGCCGAATATAATTAAACATTTATTGGAATGTTACGTTTTTCACAATTTTTTTTTTATTTTGGTAGACACAAGTCATACATCTCCAGTAAGCACACATCCGAGAAATACCGTCTGTCCAGTATCATGTAACAAGGCTCAATGTCCTCTACAACGCTAAACAGTTGACAGTCCATTTGCTTTGCCACTGTCGGTTTGTGAATTTGTTTTGTTTGACTTTTCAAGTCAGCCATGGACGGAGTGGGCATGCTGTGACCAATTTTCCTTTTAGCTGCTACAGCCATCTCTCTCTTGTACTCAGCATGCTGTTCAGGGGTTTTTACCTTTTAAATGACAAATTGAAGTAGTAGTGCTAAAGTTCTTTACAGAGGAAACCCCTTCTTGATAGTTTAGTTTGAACAGGCTTTCCAAACTGCAATTCTATTCTCGATTTCCAACACTTTCTTTGACATTTTAACAAAGGTGCCAGGTCACCGCATGTTGTTTGATTGCGTCATTGCGTCACATGCCACTATTCAGCCTTGCTTTTAATTCAATCCATCGAAGGCCCTTGATTCAGAGTGGTTAAAGTAAAGCTGAACCGGGTTGAGATTGAACAGCTTTCAGATGCTTTGGTCAGATTCACTCAAGAGTTAGCCAAGCAGTGGTGCCTACAAGCCGTGTGATGCCTCAGCAGCTGCTGGTGTCCGCCGGTTGAGTCAATACGTCCTCGTCCCCTCTCGTCAATCTCCGCTCTACTCAGGCTCCTGGACAACCACCATCAACAACCCCCGGTCACTGATCAGTGGTCCAGGGCGAAACCGTCATCCATCCTTTGAGTTCCCACTCCGTATCCCCTCGGTCCAATAACAAATCCCGATCCGTCCACCTTGCCTCTATTTCCCTGTCTTTTCCAATTTCTCCTCCCCCAGCAGCCCTCTCCAGGGACAGATCGATTAAGGGTTGCCATGGTATTGATGAGATGTTGTCGAGGGAGGGCGATTGAAGAGTTATCGATCCGGTGGGGTTGTGGTAGAGATGTGATGTCACATCACGCTTTTTTTTTTTCTGCTTCTCACCCCTGTGCCTCTGATAGGCATCATGTGTCACATACGAAACGACAATCACTCTCTCCTCTCCTCCTTTCTCTTCCAGCCGAGACATGCTATCAAGCTGTTGTCAGTGTTGAACCAGATGCCTCAAAGACACGGTCCTGATACCTTCTTCAACTTTCCAGGACGCAGCGCAGCGGTGAGACTGACCGATATACACACACACCCACGCACGCACACACACACATACAAAAACACACTCTCGCACACCTGAGCCCAATTAACAAAAATAAGTCAAAATTATTCTTTGTGCACCCAAATTACTGAAGAGTCCCTCACGGCATTCTCGTTGTCAGTCAGCACATCTTAATTGCCACTTTGCTCTTTTAATGACTTGAATGATGAAAAGGAAGTAATGAGTGACTGAGTGACATATTGATTGCTGTAAACATTGGCAAACGCTCATCCGACGTGTGTGTATCCTCTCCCAGGCTATAGCATTGCCGCCAATTGCCAAATGGCCTTACCAGAACGGATTCACTATCAACACTTGGTTCAGGCAGGATCCACTCAACAACATCAATGTGGATAAAGACAAACCATACCTCTATTGGTAAGTGGAACATACATTTTGACTGTTACATAATAGATTGATGTTCTCTTTTTGGGACTGAAATTTAAAAGAATCTGTCATTTCCTTGTCGATCCATTGACCCAAGACATCACGTTGACATTTTTTTTTTGCCAACGGAGCTTAATTGAAGAACAAAGGAGACAAAAACGTGAATGGTTAACATTAGATTGGTTGTGAAGAGATGAAGAAACACCAATTTCTTCACTGAATGCAGCAGTAATGCAGCAGATTTTGCAATTTCGGCACAAGGAGTGAAATGTGGCGCTGGAGAAGTGTCTAACCTGGATTTCTTCTTTCTGCCGTCACCCTCGGTCTAAACAAGTAAGAAGCAGAACACGGCGAGTTCAGACCTGTTCAGCCAGTGTGTGAACATAAGAAGCTAATTGAAGAGAACATGAATGACGCAGGTTGAAGGCAAGCGTGCTGCAAACACAGCATGAGAATGCACTCAATGGACTCCTCTTCAGATCTATTAATAGTTTAGTAAATCTTCTGTAAGAAAATAGTAAAGCTGCTTGTTTTCTTTAACTTACACTTTCAAAGATAGGCAATTTATGATGATTTTAAACAAATAATTGTTTTTTGTTTGATTTTTCTTAGAAGAAAAATAAACTGTGAAAGAATTTTCTGTGCAAAATGTATTCAGAAGTTTATCTGAAGCTAATCAGAAGGTTGGATGAGTCTTTTCAGTGCAAAATTCCATCTTTTTGTTCTGGAGTTTTCTTTAATTGTTTTTCTTGTAGTTTACACACATTTTCTATAAAGATGCCTTATAATTTCCAAAACTCTACACACAAATCAAAAACACACACAATGGGCAAAAGCCTTCAATTTTCCTGCAAAATTAAACTTTACATTCAAAACAATGTTATCATAGGAATCGACATTTACAAGAATCAGTTGAACACTGATCGCTCAGTGTAACCACTATGGTGAATGGAAAACACTCAATTTATCTTAATGACTCAGGACTTCTTTTGTTCAGTGTTACACTTACTACAGACAGTACAAATATAGATGTGTTGTAAAATATTTTGAAATATCATAATCATATCATAATTTATACTCTTAAATACACTGTAACAAATATATATTTTTACCCCACAAAACCATTGTACACAGTGTAGATTCCAACCAATACCAAAGCAGAAGAATTTGCTGTATTCAGTTACAGTAAAAAAAATAAATCTATGGTGCATCCTCTGATTTGTTTCTGTCTGGCCTCAGCACCTCATCCGCATCACAAACAATGTTTTTCTCTGTCCAAGCAGCGGGGGGAAATATCACCTAGCATGGTGAATCCAGCCATGAAAAGCATCAACTGCTTTATCTCCACATGCATCTTCCATAGCTTGGAGGTGGGATATATATGTTTGTGGATTTCGACCAAACCCTTTCCAGCTGAAGGCAGAAAACACTTCAATGGACTGGAGGAATAGAGAACATGGGATGAAACTGTGTGATACGTGTTTTCCCATGTTATGAGTCAGTGCCTATAGTAGGGCAACTAACTTTAGAATTTTGAATGACAGTGTGTTCCCTGTGAAAACAAGAGATTTTCTTCATGAAATCATTGCAAACGCAGAGAGTTGTGTGTAGTTTTTTTTAAAAAAAAGTGTGGTTTAGAACTGCAGTTTGAGTGTTAAGCAGGAATCGTGCTTGTAGTTCAGCAGCACTGGTTCAGGGGATTGATGCATGAGTTCCATGTTGTGGTCATTGTGTTTCAAGTACCAGGATTTATGTGTATACAATTGAGAAAAACTGTAATAAAAAAGGCTGTATTTCTGGAAGATATCCACATGATTTGACTCACCCTGCTGTTGATGGCTCATATTAGCTACAGATTTAATACATTTTTTGCACAAAAAAGAGGACTGGAGATTTTGTCCACCATCAATTATATATGAAATTCATTCAGTATTTCTTTCATTAGACACACAGGTGATGAACATTTAACTCATCAGTCTGTATGACACAGGCAAGAAGTTAATAGATAAACAGATAAGGGAGTTGAACATAACTTTAAATGTCATAGCACCCCATTATGGAGGCGCTGGGCGGATGCCGCTGCTTGTCGTGCAGCCGTGGACCTCACGGGCTTCACCGTTATAGTGTTGTAAGTGCGAGCTGTTAGCCAGTATAAAGCTTCATTAACTCTGACCTTTTATTTAATTGAACTCCTTTACTCTGCTGCTTGGCTTCTTCCTTCCACCTCTTCACTCAGTGATGCTAACCAGCGGCATCTTCACTGCAAAAGACCCCCCCCCCCACACACACACACACACACACACACACACAGGCACAAACCCTGATTCATTACTGACAGAAAGGAATCGCAAAAGAACAGCGGAAGCATCACAATGATGCTGATAACCATCGCGCAGAGATGAGCCCCGATCACCATGAGTGTCAGGATGTAAACCCGTTCCCTTGGTAACCGTTTGTCAGGTTGTCATGGCGAGTGAGGAGCGAGCGGAAGCGTGCCCTCCCGTCCTCTGGCCCGGGTCTTATCATCCTCCCCCAGATGCAGCTGCTACTCCAGCCGCCTGTCTGATAGCGGCCTCCGCGGATGCTTGAAGACCCCGATAACACACTACCATGAACCAGAGATTCACTCGAGAGGGATTTATATGTGTTTTCTGGTCCTACTGTGTGTGTGTAGTGTGTGTATGTGTGTGATCCTTTTGGGCCTGTATTTTAGAAGTGAAATATGTCTAGTTGCTTGTCTGTAAGGTCCGGGTTTCACATGGAGGTTACAAGAGCAGTCGTAGAACATTATGAGGGAAAATATAGAGGGAGGGGGATTAGCAGGGTTCCTCTGTAGTATTGGGAGCTGAGACCCCTGCTGCTGCTGCTGCTGCTGTGAAGAAGAAGAAGAAGAAGAAGAAGAGACTTTAAAATCTTGCTTTTTGTTGCTGATTATAATGATGAGATTGTGCTTGTGTTTGGTCAGCAGGATTTCTTTTGGTACAGTTTATAAAAAGAGGTCATCCTTCTTTGACCCACATGACCTTTTGCAGCTATGATGATTGCAGAAATAAAAAAAATGATATTGTTTATAAGTGGGTCTGGCAAATAAAACCAGACAGCATAGTCGAGATGTCATTAATTTTTATAAATGTTTGCTTTTAGTTGTTTTTTTTCCAAGTCGCTAAATTTCACAAAAAATCACAAAATTTTTATCCTCCATGGACACTCACTCATTTATATTAAGAAATGCTATACGATCTCAAACACGTTGTGACAGTTTGAGATGCTGAAAGAGCTATCGCTAACTCTGTGATTCCTCTGCAGTTTTCGCACCAGTAAAGGAATCGGTTACTCTGCTCACTTCGTGGGAAACTGCCTCATCGTGACGTCATTGAAGTCGAAAGGAAAAGGCTTCCAGCACTGCGTGAAATACGATTTCCAACCTCGCAAGGTAAGACTGGAGAGAAAACACAGGTTTAAACCCTAAATCACATTCATCCGGTGCAGGTTTTTGGTAATCCTGAGCCGGTATCCAGAGCGTGCCACTGATCTCTCCTTCTATCTATCCTTGAACTCACGAGGAGTGTTGATGAGTGTGGAAGGTCCGTCAATTAAAATCTGCGTACTGCCTCTCTACTGCACCGTCAGCAATCTGCTGCTACTGTAGCCCACACACAAACACACACTCTCACATACACGCGTAAACACACACACACACACAGTCGCGCACATTCACTTGATGAGATGGCCTTCTGCCATATATGCTGACCCAGTAGAATCGTTTCACTGCCTAACAAAGTTCCCAGTGGTTCCATTTGATCAATTTATAAGTCACCATGTCTCAGGGCATTTTGTCCACTGTGTGTTAATGTGTGTGTTTGTGTGTGTGAGAGAGGGAGAGTGTGTATGCATGCACATGTTATTGTCCACTCTATGCATACACCAGCAAAAATCAAGCTATTGCCCCACAGCCCCCTGTTTCTCCAGGGAACCTGTGTGTATTATCACCAGGGATAAGGTGCTTTCTAATCACACACACACACACACACACACACACACACACACACACACACACACACACACACACACACACACACACACACACACACACACACACACACACAACACACACACACACACACACACACACACACACACACACACACACACACACACACAAACACACACTGTTAATGGAATGTTAAGGTGAGCAAATGAATTTAACACATTTTAATCTTCCATGCTGGTGAACCCTCCTGCAAAGAGCTAATTCTGTTAAAGGGAGAATTCTCAGTATTGCTAAGACACAAACTCGATTAAGCCAGGAAAAAAAAAACAACATCTTAATATAAACCAGAAGTAATCTATAAAAAAAAAAAAAAGAAAAATGACTCATACCGCAGCAGGACGCTCTTCTAAAATCTGCGTTGGTTCAATAAGTAGTGCTACAGTGACAACACATTTCGCTCATCACAGGCTTCATCAGGTTTGCCTTACAGTAGACTAGTCAATATAATGCATTTGCCCACTAACAGCACCAGTGTCCATAAATAATCAAAAAGATAAGTTTGTGTAATTTTGCAGCACCTTTCAAACATAGAAATGATTAAAAATGCTCAAGTTGAATACAAGCATTTAGAAGCCTTTAAAAAAGACAGCAAAAGGGGAAAAAATTAAAATAGGAAAATAAAATCAATTGAAATGTGGTACTGTTTACTAGATTTCTGAAGAGAACACCCAGATTCTAATGAAAGAGCCCAAGGGGAAGCAAGCCTGAGTTTGTGAATTGTTGCATATAAATTAGTTTCTGTCTTGTTTTACTGACTTTTTCTGAATGTTTTATTTATTTTTTTTCTAATATATTTTTCAGTGGTACATGATCAGCATTGTTCACATCTACAACCGCTGGAGGAACTCTGAGATCCGTTGCTACGTCAACGGTCAACTGGTCTCCTATGGCGATATGGCCTGGCACGTCAACACCAACGACGTAAGAGCACTGAGACGAGCTGATTACAGAGGGAACGTATTGACCTTTATGAAAATGTCATTAGATGTTTAAAAAAAACACATTCAAGGTGCATAAGAACCTGTTTCAGACACGGTGAAGTCGATTGTAAATCAATCATCATGAAAGTCCTGGTTAAAAAAACAACTTTTTTCCTCATACTGTATATTGTACTGTACTGTCAGTGATTTTACTGCCAAACAGCAGCTTTTTGTAACAGCATCAGTAATCTGGCTCGACTTCACGCTTTCTCCCTGCTGTGTTATTGGCAAACCTTTGAGTTCTGTCCTCTGCGTGCGTCAGCCAGGACACAGCTGCCCTTGGGCCTCGATCCAGTGCAGCTCGCCCAGACTCTAACTTCCAACTTTTCCATTTAGCAGGGGGAAAGGTGGCCTGACCTCTCTGTGGAAGCGGCGCCTTTGTTACGCCTCCCTCCCAGATTGGCTCTTGACATTGCCGCATTTATCGAGTGCCGGTGTTATTCTCTGTAAGAAATCTCTCGGCCTCATGTCTTATAGGTCACTTAGCTCACTGAAATACTTGTAAGGAAAGAAACATAAAGAACACAAGCAAAGGACCTGGTCTCTGAAATGTGTTGATGCTATCCAGGCTTGTTTTGGTCCCAGAGGCTGAGGGAAAAACACTTATTTCATAAAGAAGCAGGAGAGAAGAGATCTCCTTATGATAAAGGGTATCAGAAGGATGGAGTAGATTAAAGGCGGATGGGTAAAAAATAAAACATAAAAGCAGGTGGTAAAGCTGTACAAGGCGTAAAAGAGCAGCTATCAAAGGAACAGCTGTTTTTCCACCTTCCATGAAGCTCATCACTACTTTTAATAGTTTTCGGGGCCTTTATTCAAAAGTTGAAAGCACAGAAAGATGGAGAACAAATCACATAAAGCAAAGTTATGTGTCTAAAAAGGACATTTTATTTTTTAAATGAGATTTTCAGCATGCTCTTAACTGAAAATATGCTGTTGTTGGTACAATTTGTCCAATATTAAGTAGAATATAAGAATTATCTCATCCCAGTGGCAGATATTTTATCTTATTTCGTTTTATTTTCCTGATTTGGGTCAATTTGTTCTTGTTTTTAAGCAACATTATCTGGAATAATCTACTCAATATTGGACCGATTGTACCGAAAACAAGATATTTTTATCCTGATAAGATTTCAGTTTTTGCAGTGCTCCTTGTGATCATCAGACAATATGCATGCCCACAGTCACATTCTGGTAGACTTTGTTAGAAGTTAGAAGTTTTTCAAGTAAAAAAAAACAAAAAAGAAGTGAAATCCTACAACTACAGCTACTACTGTTTATGTAGCCCCCAGAGCTGCTTTCCGGGAGGTAAGCATTCAAAATGGAGCTGGCTCATCAGTTTGTTGAACTGTAAATCATGTAAAGATATTCCAGCACAGCCCCCAGGATAGAAATATAGACCCTGTCCCCTTTAACCCTCATGTTGTTTTCATTTCATGTTAATCAATTTGGTGTTCTTCGTCAAATTTGATTCTATTAAGACTCATCATAACAACTGTAATAATACATATATTATCACCTCTTGTTGTGTTAGATTTTTTTTTTCATCAACATAACTGTTTTGTGAACATTACACATTTTAAACTTCTATTTGTTAATTATGGCCTATATTTGTCATTGATCTGAACTTATACATCTTAAATTCAAGTTCTAAAAAACACTATTTCTGGATTATTTTAAGAAATAAGAAATAATCAGATGAAACATAGTCTACTGTTTATCACAGACTACTTTAGGTCAAAGTTACCAAGGACATTTGTTTTGAAATCAATGAGATGACTTTGTCCTCAAAGTCATGGAATCTTAGGTGAATCAGATCAAATTAACCACATTTTTCAGCCACAAAATCTTTGAAAATGTCAGATTTGACCGGGAACACAACATGAGGGTTAAACAGTCGGCTCAAACGAATATTTCTTCTCCACTTTGTTCCAAATCAGAAAAAATGTACAGTTTACAAATGAAGCCAAGTTATAGTGCGTTAACTTGGAATAAATTAAGTGAGGTCATGGAATGTGAAATAATTAAGAAAAGGATAACATCTTCCAAAGTGACTCTCAATAGAACACAGGCACATTTTCCCTTTTGCGAGAAGTGTTGTAATATGACAGCAAATCTTTGATTATTTTCTGTGTTTTTCAGAGCTACGACAAGTGTTTCCTGGGTTCGTCGGAGACGGCGGACGCCAACAGGGTGTTCTGTGGTCAGCTCGGGGCTATTTACGTATTCAGCGAAGCTCTCAACCCGGCCCAGATCTTCGCCATCCACCAGCTCGGCCCAGGATATAAGGTACACGTCCCGCGTTACCGTGCATCATGTTGTATATTCCGTGCACGCTTCACGGCGCATCAATGTCACGCATCATTTGGCAGGTGGAATATCCTGGCAACCTTAGAATTGCATTGTCAGTATTACTTAATGCTGTCTTTGCCCGTTCACATTGTCAGCTAGGAGCAGTCGAGGCCATCAATCATTCCCGCGCTGTCAATCGCAAAAAAGAAAGAAAGGCGGTACATCGGTGGCAGGGTGCCCTTGTGGTTGGTTTGTTGAGGTTTTTGCTGTCAGTTAAATGTATATTAGACTTTGATACACTCAAACATATCTGGAAAAGTAGCTGTAGTTGTTCTGCAAGCGGAGAGAATTCTGTGCAGGAGAGGGGGAGGTGATCAGAAAAAAAAACACATCTTTACACACGTACTGGATTTATAGAACAAATTCTATTTTCCAAAACCAAGCTTTTGACAAGGGGAGCTGTCTTCATGTCGGTAATCTAATAGCTGCAGGAGCATTTTTTTCTTTTTTTTTCATGAGGTCTTTTCCTTTCAGCCAGAACGTCACCTCTCTTCACGAGAAGCAAGACATGTTGAGGCAGGAATCGCAAAATCCAATTTTCAGACTTCTGCCAATTTATAGTCCATTCTCCAGCTTTTTTTGGAAAGTGTGCAAACTAGGGTTGCAAAATTCCACTAACTTTTAATTTTCCTTGGGAATTAACAGGAATAAATGGGAATTAATGGAAATATATGTGAATAAAGAGGAATGAATCAAAAATTTACAAAATTTAACACTGGCCCTTAACAGGAAACTTAAATATAGTTGAAGAAAATAACCAGATTTAATGACGATACACTCCTCAAATCCAAAGCACAAGACTATTGAAACCACACATTAGAGACCACAGACTATAAAGTCGAGTAAGTTTTAATAATATTATGGGGTAAATATATATTTGATCTATAATGGTATTAATGTTTAACTTGCAAATTAAATTAATAAATGAAAAATGTGTTCACAGAGTAGCGAGCTAGCTGGTAAGTTTTCATTTCTTTTTTCTTTTTTTTTCTGTAACCATACAAGAATGTATACATCAATTGTCAAGTATTTTGAAGACTATTCCAGTTGTTTAGCTACAGTAACTATTTTTCTGTTAATGCCATTGCTTTAGTGTTTTCACAAGCTTTTTTATTAAATTATTGTACAGAAAAATACCATGTTCACCATATGATGTATGGAAGCATTTCTCACAAGCTGATATTGAAGGAAAGTCTTTGTGTATTTTTGAATATTGTTGAAAGAGAAATAAAGAATGCTGCAAAAAAGGCAGTGGTATATTGTAGAGTGCCAAAGATTTCCTCCTGGCTCAAAACATTCAGCAGACAAGAGTTCCTCTCCAGGGGAAAACAAATCTGCTGTATCAGAGTCAGATAAATTTCTGAAAGTTTCTGGAAATTTACTGTCAAATACAAGGCTGAAAATGGTTGAAATCATAGTTAAAAAGTATCAGCATCACAAATTGACAGCATGCAGTAATTTAAAGGCATCTGTTTGTGGATTTTTTTGTCTTTACGCCCTGAAAAACAAAACTTTTTTCAGTTTCTGTGGTAATAAAAAAAAAAATATTCAGATGAGGCTGGAAGTTGACCACCGATCGCTGTAGAATCCACCGTCTCTGCCGTGTGGCCTTGCTAACGGTGGAGTTGGAAATGCCTCGCCGACCTTGCCAGCTGTCTCCTCCGTGTTTTGGCAGACTTTCACACCTCAGGCCTCTTGCGGCTCGTTCGGGAAAACTCTCTGAAGCTGTCAAGACTTCAGCAACCGCGATACTGCACGGATCTCCGAGGCTGCCGAAGAGCACGGACAGCTGCCACCGTGTACGGCGACTCCTCAGGAAACGTACGTTCTGAATCAGAGAGCCACTTCAATTAGCCAGGACATGTTCGCCGTCCCTCTGATAGAGAAATATATCGTCAGCATGCAAAGAGAGCACACATGTTGCCGATCGCATGACTCAACGTCACGTTGTCTAACATCGGTGCGCTGAATCACACACGCCGCGGTTCGCACCTTCCTCATCCTCTTCCTCCCAAAGTCTCCCCGTCCCAGTCGATGTAACATATGGCTCAGTATAGAAGAGAGATCTCACATCTCCCTCCTAATGATCAGATGCTGGGGGTTTGCCGCTCCTCTTCCATGAATACTGATTCCTCCTCTCCGTCACAGCCCACAGTTTCCTGAGGCAGATCAGTCAGATGATTGCGTCTCTGCGTGGTGCAGAATGGGCTTCTCAGATGCCCAGAAGAGACCATTAAATGGCTCAGTTGTTTTGAAGCCGCGGGACTCAGGCGCTGGTTTCGTAATGATGAGTACGCTGTTTTTTTTTTTTTTTTTTTGGTCAGCTACAGAGAGGAGAATGCCACTGGGACTCAGCTTGTGTCACACAGCTTCCTGCCTTGATGCGAATGTAGGCCGGGCCTTGTTGCTTGATTTCACGCAGATGATGATGTGTATATATGACAAGCTTCTGGGGTATTGCCTAATCTGTGGGGAGGAGAACTGTACCTAAGTGCGTGCGTGTGTGTATGTGTTTAGCCGCTTGGTCTCAGCCACTGTCAGTGTTTCAGTAATGAGGACCAAAAAGCAGACAGGCACTCTGCTTGCTCTGCTAAGCCTTCAGCACAGTGAGGGTGTTCAAGGTCTCCTTACTTGATGTGGCTCATGATGGCCGACGTGGTGTGTGTGTATGTAGTTCAGCACTTCCACTTTCTCCTAATGACAGACAAAAAACACAACTTCCTTTTCTGAAAAGAAATGCTTGTTTTTTTTTGTTTTGTGTGTATGTGTATGTGTATGTGGTGCATGTGTGTCTGGTGCATGTGTGTGTGTGTGCAATCATGTGTTCGTCTTCATCAGGCGTTCAGATGTCCTCATCACGGAGCACTGCCAACAATCTGGCCCCGACGTAATTAATGAACCGTTTATTGTCTGCCTCTGTGTGTGTTTTCATGTGCACATGTGTTCGGCGTGTATTTATCAGGTTTCATAATGGCATTACTGAATGTCTTTTTGTTTTCTGCATTTTACAGGTTTTTTTTCCCCAATCGCTAGAACGCAATTTAAAACCTAGGCTGCTTTTTATAATAACACTTAACACAATTCATAAAACCACACACCCAAACTGCAAAAAACCCTCATATATCCTGCAAAATGAAGCACTGCAACCAAAACTACATATAGCATTATCAAAATCAAACTTTTCACACACTTCAATTATATTATCAGATTTTTTCGTCTAACCAACTATACATAACGCATAATGAAAAAGCACTCTCTTCTTTAGTATTCTTTTGTCATATTACTTAAACAGTTCAAATTGTAGAACATTATTCAGATTGTATGCATGCTTAGAAATATTTGCAGATAAACACAAATGCTGTTGACAGTAAACTGGTAAAGAAAATTGCAGAAAAAATGTTGCAGAAAATAAAAAAGAGGCGAGAAAAATAATTAGAAAAAAAAAAAAATCAGCATCTTGCTGCACAGCTGGGTCTGGCCACATCTTCCGTTGTTGTTGTGCTCACCTGCGGTCTTTTTATAGTGCCTACTTCCTGATTGAAGTGGTAACAATTAACCATTGGTGCCAGGTGCCTCATATAGTGGCCAATTGGCCACTATATGAGCAATTAGTGTCATTGTGAATGGCAAACATGTGACCTCATGTCAGATTGTTGCGTCTTACGCGGAGAAACATGTTCTGTGCATTTAAAATGTGCCATTTTGAACTGCAAAATGTGTGTAAAGCAGAAAATGTGTTTAGAGTCATTTTAGACAAAAAAATGTAATAATGGACTTTAAGATAATTCTATTCCCTAAAAACACTGATTTGTATAGTGCTGACTAGTATCAAACCTCACTATTATTCAATGGTTTGGCTGAAACACGTCTGCTGTGTGCCAATTCTGCCAATTTTATTTAGCTAAAGTACTGAATCAGCAATATTATGAAAACATGTAATATTTTAAATCATACCTAGCTGTAGATTTGCAAGTTATTTCCTAAATCATTTGCTAAAATGATAAAAAAAAAAAAAAAAAAAAGTTTTATTCTGATGTGTTGGAAAACTCATTTTGGACAGATCTTTATTTACCGGAAGATGCAAGGAGGCCTGGGCTGCACTGAAAGAAGCATAGTGTGTTTGTGTGTGTGTGTGTGTGTGTGTGTGTGTGTGTGTGTGTGTGTGTGTGTGGCGTTATCACTGCAGGCCAGTCTCATATCTGCAGCTGTCAGGTGTGACGCAGGCGGGAGTTGTTGCTTTCAATGCTCCGTGTGTGGTTGTGTCACCACGTGAGGGACATATGTGTCCAAGTGTCAGCTGTGTAAAGCTCCCAGTATTATGGAAACATTTTCACTCTCCTTCACTCTTGTACATTTCTCCTGCTGCTGGAAAAAAGGGCAGCAGGGGACAAAGGAGTAATACTCTATAATAGGTCAAAGTCCTGAATTGGAAATGTTCCTTAAGTGCAAGTGCAGTATTATCAGCCAAATATACTTAAATTATCAAAGTAAGTTAAAGTAAAAGTACTCATTATGCAGGCTGTTTCATATTATTATAGTTTGTTATACTACTCGTTTTTAATCACTAAATATATGTGACAGCATTTTAATGCCGTAGTTTATCAACTTGGAGCCAATTTAAGATACTTAAGGTTCGAGCAGAAAAACCACACGGGTCATTTGGAGCAGTCTTCTTCCATTTTCACGGACACAGCACAATATGTAACAAATACAAAACCCACTGTGAAATTTATCATCTTTAACCCATTTAAGCCCAATTTTATTGCAAAGATTTCATGCATGTAATTCCATTAGTTGAGTCACATTTTTTTTTTTTACATTTATTTCTCTCCTTTGAAGAAAACAGCATTTTAATAACTGGTAACTATAGTTGCTCTTTGCACAAATAGTGCAGCATCATAATAGTTGGCTTTCACACAAAGAACATAGCACATTTAAAAAAAAGAGCAACAATTTAATAAAATATAGAAAATAGAATATTATGGTATATTACATGTCAGATATTAAACTCGTCATCTGGAAAGAAACTAAAGCTGTCAGATAAATGCAGTGAAGTAGAAAGTATAATATTTCCCTCTAAAATGTAGTGGAGTGGAAGCATAAAATAGCATCTGAAGGAAATACACTTACACTTCAATTCCCATCTTCCCTTGATTAGCACAGTAATCTGACTAAAAATGTACATGCGCTCACCTACTTTACGTATATACACACACTATATAACTCCACCACAGTCAATGGCCTTACATTGCAAAAAATATGCATCTTAATTAGAATATTAATTTCGCATTTAGGCTATTCAGTGTTTTTTTTCATGCAGAGGGCCCACTAACCTTCAAAATAAAACAAAGAGCAATTTATTTGTGCTCGTGATTGATTATCCCTGTGCATAGCTGCAGTAATCTGGGTTACTTTTAATGGATAAGCTTTTTAACACATCTGTTTAGCAGATAAGCGCTTTCACGCTGGGTCATCAGCTCTTGTTTTCGCTACAGCAATATGTTCTAATGTAAAAAATGCACAAAACAGGCATGCTGTTCTAACATGCAATTACCACTAATTACTCTTGCCAATATTGTTTTGTTGGCAAGACTATAAGAGACTTTTCAATTCATAATTACTATCAACATCTCTTTTATAGATTTATAGCATGTTTTTAATGTGATTGTGATCTTCATTGGAAGCAAAGCAAAAGGAGTGGTAGAGATTTGTATTTAGCCCTTGGACAGAGATGCAGTATGGATGTTCCACTCTGTGGGGGGGTTGTTTTCCCCTGATTTTTTTTTTTTATTGTGCAGAGCACTCTTTTCCTTGGTATGGAATTGTCTACTGCGTGGTTAAAACTGCTCAGGGCGCATTGTCTGCAGCAGACCTCAGATGAAAGGTTCAGAATAAGACAGGCCTGCAGGTCTGTGAGGGGCCCGGGGCTTTCCTGCTCAGTCAGGCTGAGTAAAGGCACCCGGGGACCCCAGATGCTCAGAGGGGGAGAGCGCCTTCCTCCTCTGGAGCTGCTGCAAAAGGGTAGCAGAGCAAACCGACTGGCCTTTTATCTGCGGGGCTTCATGTGTGCATCAGGATCTCCGTGGGATATTTGGACCCATGACCTGTGCAGAAAGACAGATATAGACATACAGCTCTGGATAAAAATAAGAGACCACTGCATTTTTTTCTATCAGCATCTCTACATGTATTCCAGCCATTCCATTCCAGCGTCTGTTGAATTCCAAGACACACACACCTCATTCTGTTTAAAGAGGCATCAGGAGTGGAATAAAGTAACCCAAGAATAATGGTAAAGACTTGTGGAGAGCATGCCAAGAGGCATGAAAACTGTGATAAAAAATAAGGGTTATTGCACCAACATTGATTTGTGAACTCTTCTTAAGTGTAAACATTAGTATTATGTTGTTTTAAAATTAATTAGATCTTGTCTTTTTGCAATGTTTGAAAATGTATCATTTTTGTTATTTTGACTATTTGTCATTTTCTGCAAATCAATGCTCTAAACGATAATATTTTTATTTGGAATTTGGAGGAAATGTAGTTTATAGACTCAAACAAAAATGTTCTTTTTGCCCAAACACATACCTATAAGTAATAAAATCAGAAAACTGATGATTTTGCAGTGGTCTCTTATTTTTTTCCAGAGCTGTAGATGCACACACACACATACACACAGAAACCTACACTCCCTTCCTATGATTTCTGCATGGAAAAAAGAAAAGAGTTCCTAATTTTTCTTCAAGGAGAAGAAACGGTCTTCATCATTATTTTAACACGCTTTATGATTCTTTATATTTGCCCCAATTTGTACTTGTTAGGGATGGAATCTGCTCTAGCAGCTGTTGAAGAATGCCTACTTTTATTTTTTTTTGCTGGACATAATACAACATAATATAGAGAAAGTGTGTCAGTTTGTGTCCGTACTCTTTTTTCTGTGTGTGTTTTTGGTTGGTAGACAACAAAGGGAGAAGATAAATTTGGAGTCCCTCCCACACAGCCGCTCCCCCTCTCCCTCTCTTATTCTGGGCTAATTGAATTAGTGCCCGGGTTAGCGCTGGGTTCATTAAGCTAATGCTGTGTTTGTTTACACGCGGCTCATGCTGCAATTAAGCAGGCTCCATTTTGGGTGTTGAACTTGCACACGCAGACATGAATGCCCTCACACTTTTTTTTTCCTATTTTTTCCACACGGCCCCTGACATCTCTTACCACTCTAACCCTTCATTCTCCCTCCCTGCAGAGCACGTTCAAGTTCAAGTCAGAGAGCGACATCCACCTGGCCGAGCACCACAAGCAGGTGTTGTACGATGGCAAGCTGGCCAGCTCCATCTCCTTCACCTACAATGCCAAGGCCACGGACGCCCAGCTCTGCCTGGAGTCGTCGCCCAGGGAAAACCCCTCCATCTTCGTCCACTCGCCACACGCACTCATGCTGCAGGTCAGTCCGTCTGGATCCTCCTGGGCGGCCTGCTCCCAGATGTCTGAATCACCGTCGACTCTCTGATTTGTTCAGCATTTCAAATATGAATGATCGGAGTGAAATTAAAAGGCAGTTTAAGTGTGATTATTGGGCTAGTTTGTCACAGGCTGACTCACACCCACACGGCTCAGTAGCGTTTGTGAAAAAATCCCTGGCATTTGCCCTCCTCAGAGGACTATAGATGTGGGTATTAGTGCGGTAAAATAATGCAGAAGGTAATTAAAAAAAATGAACATACTTAATCTACCTCATAGAAGATGAGCACCAACGTTTTGAAGCTCACAAGTTGATTTAACTGTCTTTTCCAAGTGGCCTTCATTCAAGGTTGGTGGAGCCTCACTTTGCTAATGTGTTTTTTTTTTTGTTGGGTGAGCCAAGGCAACATGAGGCAGCTCACACAGAGCTTATCTGCTGTGATATGGAAATGAGAACATTAGTTTATTACATTACGGCTGAACCAAAATGCACAATGTGTTTTTTATGTTTTTTATAGACAATAAGCAAGGAGCAATATGTACAGCCACTGTAAAATCAGGGCTCAGTTGTATCATTGACATTATATAGTCCTGTTTTTTTTTATTCCTTTCAGTTGTAACTACTGTCTTATTTTTTATGGCAGCAAGTGTGTGTGTGTGTGTGTGTGTGTGTGTGAGTGAATCTGCCTAGTATGTGTCACTGTTAGCACTAACAGTCCATATCTGTCCCACAGGATGTGAAGGCCATTGTTACTCACTCGATCCACAGCGCCATCCACTCTATAGGAGGCATCCAGGTTCTGTTCCCCCTCTTCGCTCAGCTGGACTACAAACAGCTCAATGACTGCTCTGTAGACACCACCGTCTGGTGAGTGGGCTACAGTGGCTGTCTGGAAAGCCCTGATACAGACAGCATGCATCATTTGTAGTACAGTAAAAATGGGCTCACGCATGCAAGTAATGCATGCTTTGTTGTTTTAATGTGCAACATTTACTGCAGCCGATCCAGGAATAGACCCCAGGGCAAATGAAGGAAAAGGGGAAAGGAGTGAAGGAGGGACATCAGTAACAGATGAATATTCCATGTGTGAAAATAATCTTCCCTCTGAAAGTCTCACCTTAGACAACCGCGCTTAAGGCTGTAAATAAGTGATTACATAGGACAGGGTATGTGTGACTTCTCACTATGAGATCATCCTGATACCTCTCCATCACATGAGCCTTAATGCAGTTACAGTCCATACGGTATCAGGAAGCAGCCTCACATCACCACTGTCAAATATCTCCAGGAAGATGGTGATAAGTAACAAAAATACAACTGCTCATTAGGAATAAATGATGGGGAGGTGTGGAGAGATGACGCAAACGTCAAGTGGATTTCCTCTCACGCAAGGACTCGGGAGGCAGAAATTCTCACCGACAATAACCACCTACTGGCATACGCTAATAACCATGCTGTGTGTGCTCGGCGTATGTTGCAGTGCTACTCTGCTGGCTTTTCTGGTGGAGCTGTTGAAGAGCTCGGTGGCCATGCAGGAGCAAATGTTGGGAGGGAAGGGCTTCCTGGTGATTGGATACCTGCTGGAGAAGGTCAGTGAAAGGTCTCAACACTGAACAGTTTGTAATACATGTCATATTTATCTAATCAGATTCATAATTGTTATGGTTATGTTGCTCCAGTGACAACCGCCAGCTGTATACTTTTATTCATTGGGTATTATATTATTAAGGCTTCGGGGCAATCACAATGAGCCTATTCCTTACAGCTATGAAATTCTTATTCCACTTCCGGATGGATTTCTGCACCTAACTCATCCGCAGCTCTGAGAAGGACCCAAGAAAATTATATATCAAAATGTGCGTCTTGATGGGGAATGGTGTGTTATTACTTTTATCTGTAATAATAAATATGAAACTGCACAAGATTTCTCATAAAGAATGAATGGGGCAAGGTCAAAAAACAAATCAGATCATCATTGGCACCACCAACTGCTGCCTGCTCAGGCTTATGTTCCCCTAGAGACTCCATTTAAACGTATCTATTTAACTTAAACACATATTGTGTATTAATATATTATTATGCATTTTGATAGGTAATATAGTCATATAATAATCTACAATAATAGTCATATAATCACTGATCAATGACCATGATGAGATTTTGAGTTTAGAATTGAAGCCTATGGGATAAAATGTTGGTGTTTCATTGGGTGACATCATCGCTTAGAGTGTCAGAGAACAAAAAAAAAATCTAGAATTTTCTCTTTCCACTCTGCTCCCAGCCACAATTTACAACATATACACGTGATTTTTTCAACTTTGTAGAGAAATTTGTTCTGATTCTCACAATGTGTTCAAAATATCTAAGATATTTACTGAATTTGAATGGACATCCTCTAAGTGTGGCGATGTCTGTCTCTGCTCTTCAGTGACTCCAATACAAAGATTTTCAGAAAGAGGCAGAACAGACCAGTGTTTCTAAGATATTTACAGTAGAAACACCAAATCACATAAAAACGTCCACCAAAAGTCCTTACAGTGATGATGGTCCATGTTATTTTCTGATAGGAGCTACTGTTTTGTCAGTCAAAGCTCAAATGGGAAACCAGTGCAGAGGGAGAAAAATGCTATTTTTCTCCACCTTTCTGTCTGTCTCTTCCTGCAGTGCAGCTAAGTTGTCATGGTAACCTTTGAGACTCAGGCCACAGCTCATTAAGATTCATAAACAAACGGGATGCTCATTAATATGTTTAACCACTGAACCACCCATATACATAGGATGAGTCAGACTCATCTCAGACTCAAATGTGTATAGTAAACCTTTTGAAGGGGCATAAGTTGCTAAATAAAAACTTAACAAATTTATATGTGCTCCTTGTATATAATATCATAAATTTACTGTATAATTTGTTTGAAATCTCTGCAGAAGCTCATTATAATGTGCACACTCTGGCAGTAGCTCCCAGAGCCCTTTCAAAAATATCCCTAGAGGAAATTTTCTAGTTTGAATTGTCATAATACTCCTTATATGACCTGCTGAGATTTACATGTTCAAAGAACACATTTATGAGTTTTAGTTTTAACAAGGAATAATACAATGCCTTGATCCATCCACAAATCCTCAAAAAGAAGAAGAGACAGAGATCACATGTCTTCATACCACACATATTTTCTAGCATCACAGGCTGGCTGCAGGTGTAAATGAATGACTTGACACCTTTGCTTACACTAGCTGTGCTGTTGGCTGACAGTTACTATAAAAAAACCCTATTTAATTCATATAAAGTTACTTGTAGATGAAATCACTTTTGGGAATCTGAAAATTGTAGCCAAGAAATGTGTCTTCTGTAGAGTTAAAGTGAACGATAGTTGAGGCATTTTATTTGAGAAAGATCAGAACTACCTGCCAACTAATGTGAGATACAGCAGGAAGATGACATTTTAGCTCAAGGTGAAAACATCTTTGTCATCCTGCATCACCAATTCAGTCATGTTAAATCCCTGCTTTTAATCCCTTCCTTCCCCACTTTGTTTCCAGTCGTCACGTGTCCACATCACCAGGGCGGTCCTGGAGCAGTTTCTGTCCTTCGCCAAGTATCTGGATGGTTTACCTCACGGAGCGCCACTCCTCAAACAGCTCTGTGACCATGTCCTCTTCAACGCTGCCATCTGGATACACACCCCTGCCAAGGTCTGTTTACCTACTCAGTGTGTGTTTTTTTCATGACCTTGCTGCAAAAAAACAGCACAGGATGGATGCAATAAGGGAATGAATGGGTAAATAGACTCAAAATCAGGGGAAAAAAGACAGCAAGAGAGTTTTGTGTTTTGTGCCTATAGGTTTTTTTTTACCTGAATGCAAGGGAAATAGAGACAAGCAAAGGATGTTAAAAAAGAGGAAAGAGTGGCCATCTCCCTTTACAGTAATATAACTAAGGAGGTTACAGGACACAGAAGAAAGAGCTGGAACATCAGTCAGGGAAAGGACAAGCAAAGGGAAACAAAAGAGAAGAAAGTGACATCTGTAAAGACCCCAGGACAAGAAAGAGATGCAGTTCCTCTTTTCTTTCTCATTCTGAACTAGATATGAGTGTTCCTGTGGTTCCCGCTGGGGCCAGTCAGCCTCTTGCCTCCATTATTTTCAGAACTTCCTGATTCCTCGCCTTTGCCCCCGACCCTGAGATGTGATTGGCTCCCTGGTGCAGCAGCGCCGGGGGTCCCAGGGGTGCGGCTGGCATTAAGCCGGAAGAAGCACAGTCAGAGCGGTTTTGCTCGCCTCTGCTGCTGCTATGGAACAATCGCTCAGGAGAATTAGGGAGGGCGTGAAAGTGAAAGAAAAGGATCCGACACAGAAACAAACATATCGACCTCAGTTGACACGTCGCCATAAAACAGTTTGACTTTGCGATTGTTTATCTTTTTTTTTTACCTTTTAATTGAGTGCCAATACAGGAAATGAATTAATTTATCACCAGTAAACATTACCACAGTTCACGAGGTTCATAATGAGGCACAAGGCATGCATAATAAATGTACTGAACAGCTACACAAAAACAATCTTTTAATCCTTTAATCTTTACTACTGTTCTGCCTCCATCGGAGCTTTATTATTTTCCACTTCTCAGAGTATTATCATCACCTTCATTATTGGCAGGAGTAGGCCTGGTCATATACAGGACTGAGCAAATTACATCCGAACGTTGTAACATTTCCCCTTGCTCCCCCTAAAAATAAAAGAGCCTGTTTTCTTTACCATGCTCTTCTGGTAGACATAATCCTTCCAGAGACGAAGGAATGTTTGTTACAGCTTAATGTTGCAGCAGCATAGCCCAAACTATTGTGCCATCTGTGATCAAAGAAATTCCAGGCCTTCCTGCAGCTGAATTCGCACGAGATAAACACATCAGCTCGATGTGTGAAACGCAATGTAATGAAGGCCCATTTAGGCCAGCTGAGTGCACTCTCCGTTCTAGAAGTGCTGCGGCGATGTGCTCTGGCCAGGCCACTGCGTCCTGCTAATTTCATCCCCTTCAAAAACAGCGCTACCTCGTTAAGGCCGGTCCTTTAGCATCGCGGTCACTTTAATGAGCTCAGAGATTCACAAGTCCAATCCGTGTCCAGGAGATGGGGGGAATATTAAAAGAGAGAGCGGGGAAAACGGGAACAGAAGGAGGGAAGGAGCAAACGAGCGATCGGAGAACGCCCTATTTAAATGTCAGCGCTGCGTAAGGAGCTCCTCAGATGGGGGCATGATGGCTTCAGGCACCGAAAATATCAAAAATAACACGAAACAGAAAACACTGCTGTGTTCGCTGGAGGGAGTTTTCCTCTCATCCCCCTGTAGCTGCTGCCTTGCAATAAACCTGCCTTTTTGTTTGAATACCACAAACACACACAGAGAATTTGTTCCATCCCCAGAAGGTATCTGACCTTTTCATGTTTGCCTGATGATCTGTGTGTACATGTACTTAAGTGAACCATCTATATAAGGCTGTGCAATTAATTGAATTTTAATCCCAATTTTGATTTATGTGTCAAACGATTTCCAAAATCATATAATGAAGTTGAAACAATATCTGTCTGTCTGTGTTAGTGACAAATAATGTTTGGTAAGATGAGAAACTTTTTAAAACACAGTTTTAAGACACATTCATCAGGTCTATCTAAATGTACATTGTGTGTTCAGGTTGGTTTCTTGTTATTTAAAAGTTCATTTGTCTCATAATTTAATTTACAAAAATTACGATTTTGTGCCATTTTTCTAGAAGAAATGTCAAATGTAAAAAGAATGATACATTTTAAATGTATAATCCACCTAGAACTTCTTGATAGCATGTGTTTTTAATTTTTTACAACCTTTTTATGCGTTAAACTATGTGGTACCGAGTATTTAGGGTTACATCATGTGTCAATGACCCATATATATATATATATATATATATATATATATATATATATATATATATATATATATATATATATATATATATATATATATATATATATATATATATATATATATATATATATATATATATATATATATATATATATATATATATATATATATATATATATATATATTGATCTCTATGTTGATCTCTATGTGGCAAAACAACAAATCTGTTTAACATCTCAAACGAAAGGACAGTCACTCATGCTGAATAAATGCATTGTGTAACTTAAAAAATAACTTAAAAAATAATCATTGATTTCACTATTCACCAAAATAAGCATAATAATGATTTTAGTAGCCCTACGTATATATAAATATCTGTGTGTGTATACAGGTCCAACTTTCCCTCTACACATACCTGTCATCGGAGTTCATCGGCACCGCCACCATCTACACCACCATCCGCCGCGTAGGCACCGTCCTGCAACTGATGCACACTCTTAAGTACTACTACTGGGCCATCAACCCGCTGGAGTGCAGTGGAATCACCCCCAAAGGTCTTGGTATGTTCACTCATGCACACAATGTACACTCAAACACCCATAAAGGTAAGAAGGAAGACAAATGTAGAACAAGGAACAATGAGTCCCCCTCTACGCTCCTAATGAACGCCGCTAGAGGTTTGAAGGAGCCAGTCCTGACCTCTAATCTATTGTACGTTGCATATATCGTACGGCGCTATAGTCCGTCTATACACTACATTACTTCTGTTCCATTCTGCCTCTTCCCTTCAGCACATTCTTTCTTCGCTGCCTCCTCCCCGTGTGTTTTAAACACACCAAAGACCTCTTCAACAGAAGTTTTATGAGCTTTTTACTGCGTCTTTGCATGTTGGCACCAATCTATACTGTACCTTTACAGTGCTAACGCATGTTTGTACAACACAAAAGTACACACATGCGCTCATCCTGTTTGCCAGCCTAGCAATCAAAAGCACCCCGCTTCACTAGGCTCAAAGGTATTTTAACACAACCTCCATGCTAATGTGGTGATTTCTAGCACACATAGAATCTATCAGTTGATCCAGACCAGAAACAATATCAAATTCATTTAAAAAATAATAACACTAATGTTTACACTTAAGAAGAGTTCAGAAATCAATATTTGGTGCAATAACCCTTATTTTTAATCACAGCTTTCATGTGTCTTAGCATTCTCTCCACAAGTCTTTACCATTGTTCTTGGTTTACTTTATTCCATCGCTCTAGCGGTTGATTAGTAGAATCGGATGTATGAAAACCTAAATTGTCATTTCTCTGTAGTTTTGGTGATGGCTCCTGTTGTGATGCCACTACAGGAATGTTAACCACCGATTGATCCATGGAGCTGCACCCTCTGTCTGTAGTTGCTTGCAATTGACTTTTGTTTCTCCTCACTGGCCCCAGTTCTCTAAGGGGGTTCTCTAAGGACACACACTGTCCTGTGTGTGTTTGTTCTCCAGTTCTCTCACACACACACACACACACACACACACACACACAGGACAGTGTGCGTGTGTGTGTGTGTGTGTGTGTGTGTGTGTGTGTGTGAGGGAGAGAAGGCAGACTGCATTGCTGCTACAGGTCTAAGTAGGTACTTTTGGACCATAAAAACATGCTAATGTTTAGAAGTCATCCAAATGAAAATACTAGGGCCTTTTTAAATATTAACTGGTGCAGTGCCCTTTTAAAATGGGGCCATTTGGAACGGGCAATTGGAACAATTGCTTAGCTCCAGTAAGTAGCCAAATCTCTGTAATATCTAAAATTATTTAATACCACCAGTGTTATTCAGTGTTCATCTTAGGCATCATCCCCAAACAGCTTAAGCAGTATTTCCCAGTTAGCCCTGTTTTTATATAAAATATAATAATATTAATACACAAAGTGGACAAAGATATAAGGGAGGGAGTTGAGTGGATGCTTATTTGAGTTTGTCTTTTTTCAATGTCTACTGTAGGACAAAATTTCAACCAGATTGCAATTATTCTGACAGTTGCTTCTTTAGAAAATAACAACATGCTTCCCGTGAAGTGTGTTCAACAGAAATCTATTTTATTTTCTGCTTTAATAATTGCCCATCCTTTTGTGCTTCTTGTGCATGCAGTGTATTTGGAAACACAACCATGAAGAGGTTCGTCCCTACTCCTTATTCCAGACATAACATGGTGCCAAATCAGATTTTATATTTTCGGTGCGTTTGTAATTCAGCAGACATCAGCCTCTGTGGCCACATCTGGGCTTCAGAAATGTCAGTACAGCCCTTTCACTTTAATCAACCTCTTCGTTTGCCCCGGACCCTCTGCTGACTATGAGTATGCATCCCATGTTGCCATGGCAACAAACACATTTGATTGTCAGATCCAAGGGAGCTTTTGGAATTTCTAATCAAGTGGCTGCCCGGCTTCTTTTCTGTTTGACGATATTGCTGTTTGACTGTTGGGATTGAGCCCCATAAAGAACACTGATAACAGTAGTAATTAGCCTCAGACACACACTTAATGGTCTTTCAAAGCTAAAGGATGCGCTAGTTCTGGTTTGGGAGTCTGTCTGTGTGTGTGTACTGTAAGAGTGTGTATCCATTGGTGGAATCAATTTGCATAGTAATGGACTGATATTTTAAACACGCAATGAGCTTTGTGGATGAAAATGTAATAAGTAAAAAGGCTGAATCCAACTTGTCGGTATATCTTTTGTATCCGTGTATTTTGTTACTCGCAGCTGCTGTGAAATTGGTTAGAAATATCTATTTATTCTCCAAGTCATTTTACAAACAACTCCATTTGATTGTTGGGTACATCTTGTTGGTTGCTATTACTGGAAAATCACTTTCAGGACCACAAAAAGGGGGAGATCATACTGTACCTAATAAACACAATTCAGGCTTTTTCACAGTACTCAGATGCAATCCTTTTGAACTCTGCTACTTAACAATGATAGAAATAAATTAAAAGAAAAGAAATGAAGAATGACATATAGGTTCAGAAAAAATATGGTAACACTTTGTAATAACCATCAACTATAAATGGTAATTAGAAATGTAATTAACCTTTAATTAATAGTTATTATACTGTTTGTTTTATATATATAATTTTATACTATTATAAAGTTGCAAGTGACGATCATATATTATAATACCTTGTTAAATGGTTAATAAATACTGTTTAATCTATAAACAATAATACTACTGTTTATTAACCATGTAACAAGATAACATTACATTACAATACAATACAAGCCAAATAATAATAATATAATAATAATAATAATATAATAATAATAATAATAATAATAAGACTTCACACACACTTAACAAACCAATAATTAACCATTAACAAACAATAAAAAAGCTCTTAGCTAAAGTTTAATTCATAATTTAAAATTTATAGATAAAGTGTTATCAAAAATATTATGTGCGTGAGTTTTAGCAGATTGTTTTAATTGGATTAAACCTCAGTGATAGCATCAATATTATGTGTTTTTCCTTCTTTACATAATGCCCTGTCATTGTATTGTATTGTAACATGCAGAAACACATACCTAGGGTCATTTAAAAAAAGGACTGTTGCTATCTAGGGAACAAAGACACTCATTTGTATTCAACAATCACAGGATAAAAACCAGTGAGTCAGATTAGGACAAAAGAAGTGCCTGAGAAAGAAAATTAATTATAAAAAGTAAAAGACATTAATTAAAGCTACCTGTGAGAAGTGGTTTGAGATGAATGTGAGCTTCTTTCGAATCCTCTGTGAACAAACGAGAGGTTGCGTTAAAAAAATCCGCCTGGTGCACCCGTGCTCCCATTTTGACACAGAGCTGCTGCAAAAAGAATGGTGATGGATGGCGAGTGTCACCGCTCCAGAAACTTGCACCAGCTTGACAGATAAGTCTGATTGATCGTAAGGGATCGCTCCAGTGTGATGTTTTGACTTTGTGAAGTGAGCACGTGAACAGACTGAGGCACATGTACGCTCATATGATCCAAAACCAGCAGAGCATGACAAAGAATCGGAAGGACAAGCTGCATATCTTCTTCCCTTTCACGCCCACAGTCTTTTTATGTTTCTCTCAGCTTAAATGAGTGGATTAGCAGCGTTTTATTCAGCTAAGAATACGGGTTTGCACTTGCAAAACAGCACTCTCCCTTTTGTAGCTCCCCAAAATAATTCCAAACATTCTGACGCAGCAGTTTCCCTTGTAAACTTAACAAGCCTCTGTTGGCAACGGAGAATCTGGATGAGAAGCGGAAGCTTGTGAGTTTTATTGTCCATTAAAGTGTTTATTTGTTAATGACGTCTCTAGAAGGGTAGTTTGGGGAAGATGGAGGATGACTAAAAAAGCAGGGAAGGGGAAAAGTCAGCTTTGGCTGGCTGAAGTCACCCATGGGAGCAATAAAGGCAAAAACACACTTATTTTTAAAGGGTGTCTCTTATATCATTCTTGCCTAGATCTAAATCGATGCATCTTTTTGACTGGTTGGCACTATATTCCATTAGTTAGTTATTTGGCAGCTGCTTTGAGCCGATTCATCAGTGCTGTAAGCTTCCAGTGTATCTGATGTACACATTAAACACCTCAAAAAAGAATGAAATACAACTACATCAATGAAATTGCAATGCCAACATCTGAGTTGTAATTTCTCTTCTGAAAAAAAAGAAAGTGCTACAATTCAATTTCAGAGCCTCTGCTAAATGCAGCCAGATGTCACAAGCAGGAGAAAGAGTCATTTCATGAACTTCTGGATTTTTGTGGCTCTTGAAGGACAAGGTAATGGAAGCCTGTAGCTGTTGTGAATCAGAAATATAGCACTAAATGCTCTGAAAATGGCCAAAGACGTTAGACCCCTTCCTTCACAATGACGTCAGACCCACATGAAAAGTCATTTGTGATTTGAGTCATACGCTTTTGTGTTTTTAGCTTGATTAGGTCTTTGTAGCAGTAAAGCAAAAAAAAAAAAAAAAAACTGATCAAGTGCCAGAGCTTCTTATTGTATGGTTTGGATCATTTGTGAACACCAATCATCTTTGAAGTAAATTGCCATTTCTTAGCTGTAATCAGTTAAATTAGGAGAAGTATGAAATATCCAGTTTGCCAAATTGCCTCTAAAGTTAATGACAGTGAGTTATAGTTCACAGTTCTATCATACTTTGTGTCCGCGTGTGTGTGCGTGCGTGTGTGTGTATTGTGTTCACGTGTTTTTCCTCTACTCTCCAGGAAGCCTAGTACAATCTAATAACAGTACACAGCAGGGCTCACGCAGACTTATTTAGCAGATCATTATCCTGTATAAAAATGGATTTTTAACAGGAAATTATTCATATGTTTGTTTGTTTGTTTGCTTAGACGGACCGCGGCCATCCCAAAAGGAGATCATCTCGCTCAGAGCCTTCATGCTGCTCTTCCTCAAACAACTCATACTAAAGGTGCAGTGGAGGACACTGATAACCCTTTTGTTTCATCATGTCCCAGGGATAGACAATAGACATCACTTATTTCCATTATGTCCTGTGTTGTTGCTGTTGTTGTTGTTGTTGTTGTTGTTATTATTCTCCCTCCTGGGGACCTGCTGGTTTAAATTAAAACGTGTAGAGAATCACATTATAGATCAGCGCACTGACTTGTTTCATCATGCATGCACCTGCATTTTCCTACGCATTATCGGGTAAAATGCATCAACCGACGACAGAATTAATGATTATTTTTTTTAATCATCTGAGATTATTAATATGTAATTACAAATACGCATCATGGATGTTTTGATAAAAGATTCCATTGTCTATTTTTTATAGGACCGAGGCGTGAAGGAGGATGAGTTACAGAGCATACTCAACTACCTACTGACCATGCATGAGGTAAACGCTAACTTCTGTGTTAAAATAGACTCAGCGAGAGAGGGAGAAAGACAGAGAAAGAGTGATAGCCTGAGCTGGTGGTAAAATGTGCATTATAATTTGTAGGCGGGAGTTATGGTCCACTTAAACGGGCGAGAGTGTGAGTCAGCTTGGAGCGCTGTGACAGCATGAAAAACGGCACAACAATGGACTGAACAGAATGTACTCTTCTGTAACAATTATATCTATTCTTGCTCTCAAATACCACTTGCTCCTCCGCAGTCCCTCTCCCTTTGTCCTCCCAGCCCTCCGTTCGGCCGACCCATCGGACTTCCTCTTTTCTCCTTTTGTCCACCTGTTCAGCAGTGCTTTCTTTTCTCTGCAGGATGAGAATATACATGATGTGCTGCAGCTGTTAGTTGCTCTTATGTCTGAACACCCGGCATCCATGATCCCAGCATTTGACCAGAGAAATGGAATAAGGTGATTGCTGCTGCCCTCAAGTACACACACCACACACACACACACGCACACACACACACATCACACACACACGCGCACACACACACCCACCCACACACACACCCACACACACACACACACACACACACACACACACACACACACGAGGAGGCAATATCTGATCCTGAAACTTTTATTTCTTTCAAATAATATGATTCTATTAGTTTATATATAGGGTGATATCAGGTAAATTTGTTCACTTTTTGGTAAATTTCTTGGGACAATAACACAATTATATATTATATTGTGATGTATATTTACGATTGATGACTTTTTCTGATCATTTTGTGTTGAAATTATCTGATAAAATATAATTATTTAGACCCTATAAATCTTGAAATATCTTGTGTGCCACTTTTTTTGTTTTAGCCCGTTTCAGGTAAAACGGGCCATCCCATCAGGTAAAATGGGTTTAGTTAGATTTGTCATACCAGGCTACTTACCATAACCATTTCCGGTGCAGTCTAGATTTGAAGTATTGTCTCACCCACCATAGAAACTATAAACACTAATTAAATCAGTTATGTCAATAATTCTTTGTAGTCATTGAATCTAATTTTCAGAGGGGCTGGGACCTCCAAACCTGAAATGGCCCATTTTACCTGATATTCACTCATTCATTCGTTCACTCATTCATTCATTTTCTATACCTGCTTATTCCTCATTAGTATTGTGGGGGTCTGCTGGAGCCATATTTTGCCTGATATCACCCTCTCTATATACATTTACTTTATATCTAAACTTTTTGTCTTTAATGTAGTAAATATCAATCAAAGCAAATATATTAGTGCATAAAAAAACACCTGAAATAATTAACACCTAATAATTAATTTACTATTATTTGTATGTTTTAAAGACTCAAGGTCATTGTGAAGAACCAGAGAGAGCAGGTAGAGAGAAGAAAATCATGACTTTTAATATTGAAATTTATCACATACAACGTATTTTCCGTTATTCCGTTATTTGTGAAAGATAACACCCTTGGCTTCCGTCTATTTGTCTGAGTGATTTTAGTTATTTTTTAACAATTGTCGAATTCAAACTGTGCTGGTAATTGCAAAAACCAGAAGTACAGACAGATGTCTTTTATGGTTGTTATGGTAACTCCTTCGTTGCCAGACAGCTACTGTTTTTCTTACGTTTTACTTTCATGTCTTTTATGTCTGAGTACACTAATTTTAAAGGAAATGTTACAGTCACTACAAATATTTTTTTGCAAAGTTACGTCCTATAATTCCCACATTGATGTGTTTGGATGTGTGTGTGTTTTTCAGGGTGATCTGCAAACTCCTGGCCTCTAAGAGTGAGAGTATCCGGGTCCAAGCCCTCAAAGTCCTGGGCTACTTCCTCAAGCACCTTGGTCACAAGTCAGTACCTCTTTGTCTCTGTGCTTTCTCTCTGTTTCCATTGAGTGGTGTTAGCATATGCTGACTCACTGAAATAAGGAAAGGCTTCAAATTCACCCAGAAGGAAAAGCTTTTGCTTCCCACAACATTTAGGGTTTGAGAAGGAAAAAAAACAGAAAAACCTTAAAGGGATTTGTCTGTTTCTGTATATGTGAGAGTAGTGTTCCCGTCCTCATGGCCAGCCGGAATAATCATTTTGACAGCATGCACTGGCAGGGAGCAGGAACCTAGATGAGCAGCAGTGGATGCTGGGGGATTTATTCATCCCATGTGACTTGCAAAACTCCCTCTGCACAACATGGGATCAGGCTGCAGTGCTGCACCTGAGCCCCGCACCTTCAGTCCCCCACCTCTTTAACATCTGCTCCAACTACATATATATACATATATATATATACATATCACACACACACATTATATATATATATATATATATATATATATATATATATATATATATATATATATATATATATATATATATATATATATATATATATATATATATATATATATATATATATATATATATATATATGACACATTATATGACAGACCAAAGATTAGTGGTTATTTCTTCAATTCCATTAAAAAAAATTAAATAGGCCAGAGTCTGCAGTTGTGTCAACTCTGATTTCTGAGCATCTTAAGTTAAAAGCTTCTTGGAGACACATTCTGTGCCCACTGGCAAGGTTAATAGTGAAAGTTAATAATATGCAACGACTCCTGCCTCTCCGTTAATGTCTGGCGTTAATTTCACTCGCTGGTATTCATTTCTCGTCCTCTTTGGTCCCATTGTGACTGACAGGGCCACATGGTGCCACCTGCCAATATCAGAAAGTCGCCAGGCCAGCGGCAATCAATGTCAATTTCAACTGTCATTAGCTGTGTTATGCATGTGTGCATACGTGTGTGTGTGTTTGTGTTTCCCTGCAGGAGGAAGGTAGAGATCATGCACACGCACAGTCTGTTTACACTGCTGGGGGAGAGGTTGATGATGCACACCAACACAGTCTCTATCACCACCTACAACACTCTGTACGAGGTGGGTGATTGGCTGTCAGCAGCCCATCGACACGCGGTGTTACTATAGCGACGTCCTGAAGGGATGCCCTTGCGGTCTCTGTTGACTTGTCGTAATTCTGGTGATCGTTGTGGCGTTTAATTGACTGCTGTTAATCTCCTGTCTGTGCAGATCCTGACAGAGCAGGTCTGCACTCAGGTGGTGCACAAACCCCACCCTGAGCCCGACTCCACCATCAAGATCCAGAATCCCAGTAAGTCCAGACCACTGAAGCCTCTTTGTATTTTTTGTCTGCCAGTAATGCAGTTATTTGCCTCACACTCACATTTTCTATCTTGTTCAAACTAGTTTTTAAACATTTGCTTCATCCTTCATCCCCCTCTCATCCACCTCCTCTACCCATTTCCTGATTTCTACCTCACACAGTGATTCTAAAGGTAGTGGCCACCTTGCTGAAGAACTCCTCTCCCAGTGCCGAGCTGATGGAAGTCAGGAGACTCTTTCTCTCTGACATGATCAAACTCTTCAGTAACAGCCGCGAAAACCGGCGGTAAGAACCCAGAAATTACAAAAATTGCCTTCGCCTTTAATTCTACTATTGCGTCCCCCTGCTTGAAGCTCAACTCACGCGGAGTGTTTGTGTTGTGCACCAGCTGCCTGCTGCAGTGCTCTGTGTGGCAGGACTGGATGTTCTCCCTCGGATACATCAACCCAAAGAACCCAGAGGAGCAGAAAATAACGGAGATGGTGTACAACATCTTCAGGATCCTGCTTTACCACGCGATCAAATACGAATGGGGAGGCTGGAGGGTGTGGGTCGACACGCTGTCCATCGCACACTCCAAGGTGAGGGCTGCCTGCGCACCTTTCAGGAACACTGTCATAATTACCAATCATCCCATTGCTAATAGTTGTTTTCATTGCTGTTTCTCTTTTTCTTCTGGATGTGTGTCAAAGGGAGTTTTCAAATAGCATATTCATCCACAGTAAATATTCAATTTCAGTCATATATCAAGAGTTTGGGGTCACCCAGACAATTAAATTTATAACAACATTTTACAACATTTAATATATAAGAAGGTTATATTCCTATGTAGATATTGCACCAAAAAACAGACATTTGCAGCTCGAATCATTTACCACATTAGCAATGAATAGAGTGTATTTCTGATAAGTTATCTTCATTGAACAAGTACTTCTCTTTTAAAAGGTTTTTTAAAAAACTTTTGTAGTGTATATATATATATATATATATATATATATATATATATATATATATATATATATATAATGTATTATTTCTAGAACTACCACTTGACCACTTGGTTCTGATATTGAACAAACACATTCTCAATGAAGAAACTGCAATTTTCCCACTAAAAGGAGTTCCAGTAAACCCTTTTTCACAGCATTTACTACCACCATGAAATAGCAGGTAAACACAGATGTTACCATTGCTACTAACAAAGGTTCTCTTCCATTTAGTGGAGCAGAGGCTTTCTGGCGAGCCAACATGCACAATTGCACCAACCAGACTCTGTCTGACGTGAATAGGATCTTAATTAGTACCATTGGAGACACCTGTGAAGTAGTACTTTCATGTCTTTTGGCTAGGATGCCATGGAGCCACACGACGTGTTACATGATGATCAGAAATTGCCTCATTCTCACACTCCAACCACTGTCACTGTTAATTGTGTGAAGCTCACAGTTAGACGACAAAATCACAGCCAGTTTATTTGGAGGCTGTTGAAAAGCAGCTTGGGATATTTGTAGAATTACAAGTAAAAGGCATGAAAAACAATGACAACGATCACACATGAATGAATAAATGATGTAATAATATATAATTAGTACCACACTTCAATTCATAGTTAAACTTTGAAAATGCTATAGTAGGCAAGGCAAGTTTATTTGTATAGCACATTTCAACAACAAGCTAATTCAAAACATTGAAAACATCAAGATACAATTTAAAACAGTTGATTAAAATGGTAAAAATTCAAATTTTAAAATTAAAAAACAAGAAAAAATGATATAAATAGGTTCAAATTAAAAATAAAAACAAGAGCAAAGTTATATGACTTAAGTTAATGAAAAAAGGAAAAATCAAAACTGAAAATGAAAACAAGAAAAAGTTAGAGTGCAGTGAAAAATACTAAAATAATATTACGAAATGACATCAGCAATAGACAGCAGCAAACAGAAAAGTCTTCAGCTCTGACTTAAAAACAGTGAGAGGTGTAGCAGACCTGCATTTCTCTGGGAGTTTGTTCCAGATGTGTGGGGCATAGAAACTGAACGCTGCTTCTCCATGTTTAGTTCTGACTCTGGGAACAGAAAGCAGACCTGCCCCAGAACATCTAAGAGGTCTGGATGGGTCATAAGGATCCGCAGTTCAGAGATATACTTTGGCCCGAGACCAGGCTTCTCATAATGAAGCTCCATAGCAAGGGCCCTAATGGTTGACTAGTAGAATCAGGTGTGTTACTGCTTGGTTGGAACAAAAACCTGCACCCACAGTGGCTCTCCAGGACCAGGGTTGTCCACCCCTGCCCTTGACCATTAAGTGCTTTATAAACCAATAAAAGTATTTTTAAGTTAATTCTTTGGGAGACAGGAAGCCAGTGTTAATGATAGACAACATAAAGAAAATATTAATAAGAGAATTAGATAAAAACGCCTTCCTTATCAGCAAGGGTTTAGGCCTTTAGACTAGGGTCAGTGTGGTGCAGCACAGCAGAAGGCTTTATCCCCCATGGTGCAGAGCTTAGCTGTGGAGGTCTGGGGGAACAAGCTACTGGCAGATCTGAGGATGTGGGTGCAGGTTTGCGCTACAATGAGTTCTTGCAGGTAGTAATTCGCATGTCCGACGATGCTTTGTAGTCAAACCTGAAAGACACAGAGACCCCTGTGAAGAGCACATTGCAAATGCAGCACTCGGGTCAAATCATTTCAATCCCTGAGGAGAAGCTGTTTCAATGCTGTGTGCTGAACGAATACCTGACTGAAATCTTTCATATAGGTTGTTGTGTTCAAAGTGTTCCTCAAGCTCAGAAGCAACCACTTTCTCTGGGAAAGAGAGGTTGGATATAGGCCTGTGGCTTCCAGAAGCCTGTGGGCCATCAGTGGGCTTCTGGAGGGGGCAGATGGCTGTGACCTTGATGGCAGATGGAACAGAGGTTGACGGTTTTGGTGATCAGGGGGCTGTGAAAAGGAGGATGTACAATTGGAACAGAGCTGCGGGAATGGGGGTTCAGGGCGCAAGGGTTCCATCATTCTGAGGATTTCCTCTGTGTGGCTCTGCCTTGACGCCAGTGAAATGTAGGAGAGATGGCGAGCTCCCAGACAGAGGATCGATGACAGGAGGAGGCAGAGAGGAAGATCTGGATCAGAGAGTGGATGTTGTTGACCTTGGCTCTGAAAAAGTCAATGAATCTGTTACAGTACATCGCTCCTCTCAGTTGGGGAAGACGTTTGTGGCTTCAGAAGATGATTTATGATGGAAAACACATATTTGTGGATTGTATTGATTGTAGAGAAAGCCTGTGAAGTTTGGTTGGAAACACTTTTTTTGTGATTTATTTTTCATGTACTGTAGATCATCATGTTCCTTTGTCTACTGCGAGTAATGTGATTATTTTCTTTCCTATAATCGATGAATTTGAAAAATAATTTACACTATAATAAACCTTTCTTCACAGCAGCCGTATTGACATGAACTAGTAGGTAAAAACAGGTGGTAGCACTGATAATAATTAAGGCTCCATTCATGTCAACCAGATTGAGGGTTGCTACTACTGTGCATGTTGATTGACCTGAAAGTCTCTGCTACACTAACTGGAGCAGAATCATTGGTAGCACCTATTTACCTACTAGTTCATGTCAATATGGCTGCATATGACTGAGAATATTGATTTGTAGGAAGTGACAATCTGAATGAAGGGTGATAAAAAGTATTGATTAGTACATATTGACTATCATTGATTGTAATTCTTATTACAATGACCTACGAGGTTGTATAATACGTCAGGGATGTGATTTTCAGCAATTGATCACCACTCTGTACGTTGCCCAGTGGTGGAAATTTTGCTCCCCCATTTGATCATGACTGTACAAAAATGAGGAGACATAATGGATGACGCTCTAATAGCCCTGTTAGGCTGCTGTCCCAGTTTTATCCATCCGCTCTCTGTTGCAGATGATCTATGAGCCTCATAAGAACTACCTGGTGGAGGAGATATTAATGTGGAGTTTCACTATTGTCAGTGTCTTATGATCACATAACCAATTATATCCCTAAAATCTGTCACAGGTGACGTATGAAGCCCACAAAGAGTATTTGGCCAAGATGTACGAAGAGTACCAGCGGCAGGAGGAGGAGAACATGAAGAAAGGCAAGAAAGGCTCTGTGTCCACCATCTCTGGCCTTTCCGCCGCACCCGCCCCCGTCGTCAACGGCAACCTGGAGATCGACGACAACTCTCAGACCCAGACGCCCGAGAGCGAGGCCGAGTACAGCGAGGGTGCCGGCAGCGACTCACGCAACCTCCTGGCGGAAGGCGTCGTGAAGCGGCCCAACGGAGAAGCCCTGACACCCGGGGAGCAGGGAGCAGGACCGGGGGTGAGGGTGGAAGTCCACGACCTGCTGGTGGACATTAAAGCGGAGAAGGTGGAGGCCACGGAAGTAAAACTGGACGACCTGGACTTGTCTCCGGAAGGTCTTGGTGGAAGCGTAGGCGGAGGAGGTGGGGGAGGAATGGAGAACGGACCTCTGGTGGAGGTGGATTCTCTCCTCGATAGCGCTTACTGTGCTGTGGTTCAGAACCTAAACGGAAACCTGGCACCTAAAGACGACACATCAGGACCAGGGGTTGGTATGGGGTCAGGTCTGGGACTTTCAGGAGTCAACCTGGAGGACGATGGGAACATGGGGCCTCTCATCACGCTGGCTGATGAGAAGGACAGCGTGCCCAGCAACAACGGGTTTCTCTTCAGCAAGGTAGGATGTCATATGTGGATAATTGTCACTGATTAACTCATCAAAAGTCTTTTGCTTTTTTTTCGGGGAATTGTGAGTTGGGAAGTGAGAGGAAAATGACGAAATGATTGTTGAAAGCAAGCAGCGATGAAAAAGTACAAGCTCATTTTCTCAGTTTTTGGTCAAAATCAGGTGTTTTTAATGAAACCACCCTATGTTCTACGGCCAATTTCTAAATACTCAAAAAGGCTAGAAACATGTTTTTTCTGATGAAAGAAAAGAATCTAAAGAAGGGGTGTCAAACTCAATTTAGTTCATGGGCCACATACAATATATGACGATCAATGATCAGTTGATGTCAACTTGCCCAGGCCAGATATAAAGATAGATATAAATAAGATAAAGGTATAAATAACAATGCCTACACATTTATTTATTTATTTTTTATGTAAAGAAATTCATTATAGATATCTATATTATATATAGATATATGTAGATATATATATTAGATATATTATCGATTATTGAACAACAATCCACAACCCAAAGATCATCACTTTACTACTATAGAAGACTAAATAAACCATGAAATAATCAGAGAAGAGAATTTTCTTCTTTAAAAATGATTCCAATCGATTATCGAAATAGTTGGTGTTTAATGTAATAGTTAACACATAGTTTAGTGTTTTTAGCAGCAGGTGAAGTTATCTTCTGCCTTTTCAAACCATTTACAAATCAAAATAATAAATAAATATACATAATAAATAAATATGCTCTCCCTTGAGCCCTGAAAGATTCCTGATTTCTCTGTGAAGAAACTCTGGAAAGGCTGGATTTGAACCTTTAGCGGGCCAGTTCCCAGCCCCCGGGCCACATGTTTGACACCTCTGCTCTAAAGCTTCGTTAGATATGTTAATGTTTACGTAATACAAAAACTCAGTATTCTGTGGGTCTTTAAAGTTCAGCAAAATTGTCCTAAAAGTCTGGCAGTCAGGAGCTCTCTGCTCTGAACATGGCTGGCAGTCAATGAGTTAACTCACATTTTCCCTTGTTGACCTGGAAAATAATCTCACTAATCAATCACTGTTCTATCTGTAATACAGTTTGTCCTTCTTAGTCATTCTGCATTCATAAACAAAACAATCTTTGTTTTTGCAGACTTGCCTTAATGTCTTCATATACCACTATATTTTTACTCCTGTATTCACCCTTTCCAGGTCGATGAGAAGCTGCTTCCAGCTCTAGCAGCCACGGACCCCCTCGTGTTACCGAGTCCGGACCAGCCGACGCCGTCCGGCCCGGTCCCGGCTCACTCCACTAGCAGCGCCAGCGATGACCTCAGCCTGCTGGCCCACATGACGAGCTGCAGCAGCTCCGATTTAAATCAGACACAGGGCCACGCTGCTGGGGAGCTTCCAGAGGACGGGCCCTTCAAGATCCAGAGCCCTCTCGCTGACATCAGCTCAATCGCTGAGGCCGAGAGCCAAGCCCAGATCCAGGGAGCCTCTAGACCAGATTTCCCAGAGGGAGAAGGCACAACCGGGGCGGAGGGAGAGGCTTCAGGGCTTAAAACCGGGGGAGACACAGCCAGCACCACCTCTGATACCGAGAGGTCAGATGACGGGAAGGACAAGGACACCAAAAAGATCCAAACTACTGCAACTACTCAGGTGTGTTTAATGTGTCAGTTGTATTTTAGATAGTATATGAAGTCTAGAGTTTATATTATAGTCAGAGATGTACTGAAAGCCCCCCCCCTCTGTTTCAGGCCCTTCATGGTCGCACAGCAGCCCAGTTGGAGCGAGACCTGCGTGTGGATCTGGGATTCAGAGGCATGCCCATGACGGAGGAGCAGCGCAGGCAGTTCAGCCCCGGGCCACGCACCACCATGTTCCGCATCCCAGAATTCAAATGGTCCCCGATGCACCAGAGGCTGCTCACCGACCTGCTGTTCGCCCTGGAGACAGACGTACACGTATGGAGGAGGTGGGATTGAATTGTCTCATTCACGCGAACTCATGCACATGAATGAGGTTAGCGAGGATTTGAAGCCAGAAGCTAAAGCTATGAGCTTCTTGGTGCATACTGATCACATGTTGTACACCCTTGTTTTTTTTTTTTGTTTTTTTTAAAAGAATGAGCCACCAAAACCCAGAAAGCAAAGTGACACCTTTGACGTCTCATTTTTCAAGACTGTGTTTTTTTTTGCGCCATCAGTCCCCCTCTGACCGAGTCCTCTTTCCTTTCAGCCACTCTACCAAGTCGGTGATGGATTTCGTGAACAGCAATGAAAACATCATCTTCGTGCACAACACCATCCACCTCATTTCTCAGATGGTGGACAACATCATCATCGCCTGCGGAGGCATCCTGCCTCTCCTGTCCGCCGCCACCTCCCCTTCTGTAAGTGGCTCCATCCCGCCCCTCTGTGGTGGGAGGGGAAACTGCAGGTCGACAGCCGCCTCATAACGTAGGCCGGACACAGGTCTGAAGGCCAAACCCAGCTATGTTGAAGAACCTGATAAATCTTGCCTGTTCAGTACCTACTGTGTTCAATCACGCACAATTTAGTGGCTTAATTAAGATTAAATGAACCGATTCAATTTTGCGTGATTGGATGCAAAAAAAAAAGAAGAAGAATTTGCTGCATCTAATATTTTTTTAACCTAAAAAATCACAATACATAAAAATATTTGAAGAGCATTAAAGGTTTAATTTTATACATGCAAACAGATCTGTCTCATTTGGGCATGAATGTAAAATAAATTAAACCAATTAAACACTCAAGAGCATTTCTGAATTCCTCTCATCTGTATCTCCATATATTTAACTGTCTAACAATCTAACACCTTCTTGAACAGCATTTATTTAATCTTTATCCTAATCCTTTTAATTAACAATCTTATTTAATTTGATTGCTAAATTATTTATTTTTAATCATTTTTTTCTTTTTTTTTCTTTTCCTCTCTGTGTTTTATGTATCCTGTGTATTTTCTTGTCTTTTTTGTCTGTTTTTGCATGTGCAGAGTTCTAAGAGTAGTGCCAACACTGTAAGTCGTGGTTTCTTCCTCTCTTTCTATTTTACTAATACATTGTTCTGGTTTTATTTACCATTGTGACTGACACTAACCCTTGCTTGTCTGACATCCATAGTGTTTCTATTTGTTGTGCTCCTTTGCTGCTAATCAGTACTCCCCCTTATACTGTTTGTATCCAATTGTCAGTGTGCATAAATCTCTCTGCCTCTAAGTCTGTTAGAATATTATATAAATTGGAGGGATAGAATAAAATAAAAGGTGACGAGGTGAACTGATAATGAGAAGAAATTGGAAGATACATTTTGAGGTGGAATAGAGCATAAAGTATAAGAGAAAAAAAACATGAAACAAAGAAATCTTTAGGAGTTCAATCTGCTAAGCCTGTCCCATTTGTATCAACACTAAAGAAGGCTGGAGGAGACGGACCCCAGAGGGGGTCAAAGGGAGAGGAGGTGACCCCTGTTCCTGGGGGTGGAGGCGCAGGGGGAGAGGTGCGTAAAGAGCCTGAAGTCTCCCACCATCACCAGAAGAGCTAAGAGCACCAACCCCAAGCCCTTTCGTCCTCACCTTGTATGTCTGTGATTTCCCCAAAATGTCTGACGAGCCTCTAGATGTTTGCACTCCTGTCGACTCTCCACAGCCCTGCACACGCTGCTTAATGAAGCAGAGACACAGCAAACCAAACACTTGGTTTGTTTTGACCCCCACCACGCTGCCTTCAGATTTATTTTTTCAAGCGTAGACACGCTGACATTTTTTTGGGAAAAAAATGCTTAGGTTGAGGTGAACGTAAGGGGACTCTGTTTCATTTTTTACTTAGAAATCTATCCTCGGCTAACTTTACCTGTCACTACACTGGCACTGTTACCACTAATAGGCCACACTGCTACTGTCACTGTCCCACTGTTACCATTACCTGTGTGTCATCAGGCTGTACTTCCTGTGTGTTGTGTAGAACACCTCATGTTGCCAGATTTCATCATATTAGTATGTATTTTACTTCAGCATGCTCGAGTAAGACCCAGCTGCATCAGTCTGCTAAACCTCCACTGCTATTGTTTAAAAAAAAAAAAAAAGAAAAAAAAAGACACAATTTCACTGCCTTTCAAAAACCAGTGAGAGCAGCGATTCTATGTGTTCACATGCTAGTTTTATCACTGAATAACTAGCAAGCGTGTGTGTTCTTTTCCTCCTCCTCCCCGCAGACGGAGCTGGAGAACATCGAGGCGACACAGGGCATGTCTTCCGAGACTGCAGTCACCTTCCTGTCCCGCCTCATGGCCATGGTGGACGTGCTGGTGTTCGCCAGCTCGCTCAACTTCAGCGAGATCGAAGCGGAGAAGAACATGTCGTCAGGAGGGCTAATGAGGCAGTGCCTCCGACTGGGTGTGTGTTAGTGTGACCGGGACGATCTCGACCATGGGATTAGACTCATAGACAGGAGCCTGCAACTAACAATCATGTTCTTCACTGACTGAGCTGTTGATCATTGTTTCCAGAGATCTGGAAATGATAGACAATAGGTGGAAAAATCACAGGCTCTAGATCCTACAGTAGATGACATCTACTGCTCTAGTGCTCTTTTTTTGTCCAAAACTTCTGTACATTTTTTATAATAGCTATAAAAAATGTACAGAATGTACAGCTATTAATCTATTAATTAGTTATAAATTATAACTAATTAATAGATCATTAGTAAACTGTTAATTAAAGAGTTATTAATGACTTGTTAGGTATTTGTTAGCAGTTTGATAAGGATTTATAGCAATACCTTATAGATAGTTAATTGACTGTTAATAAAATGTTAGTTATAAATAACTTGTTTATTTAGATAACAGTTTAAGGATTTATAACTGTGCCTTATAGACAGCCAATAGATAATTTACAAGGTTTTAGTTAATGAGTTAATGAGTTAATGAGCAAATGTTAACTATTATAACATACTACTATATAAGGCATTGTTATAAATCCTTAACAAATTGATAAAAACATATAACAAGTGAATGAACAATGAGTAATTCATTAATTAACAGTTTACTAATGATCTATTAGCTAATTGTTATGGCTAGTTATTAGAACGTGTTATGATTTCAAATTTCTGTCATATCATATGGGAAATAAGCAGTAGTTCCTTTTTATAAGCTGGAAACAGCTTTTGCTTACAAAGTAAAAAAAAATATTGTAGATACAAGAATCATTTTTAGAATACCTAGACCTTATAATCAAAAAGCAATTAAAATCTAATTTTCTACTAGGCTTTGACGTAATTGATTTAGATTACATGTTCTTGTGTGGTTATTGGTCTGGATCAAATTGACATATCCTCAACACAAACTCATTAACTGGGAATCTGTATCATTAGACAAACAAAACCTGAAAACGACAGGATTCTTACTCGCTTAAGTTAGGTTTTTTTTCAGCAATGCCATTTCATGCCATGCCTTGCCAAATGTAAGAAAACCCTCTACAGTATGCGGGGCTTACAGGTTTCCTCTCCACCTGTGTTTGCTGTGTGTCCGTCAGTGTGCTGTGTGGCCGTGAGGAACTGTCTGGAGTGCAGGCAGAGACAGAGAGACCGGAGTTGCAAGTCCTCTTTAACCAGCAGCAAGTCACAGGACAGCCTCCACAGTGCCTCCACCGCCAGCAAGGTAACACACACACACATTAATGATTTGCACAACACTGCACACACCATCTAAGATCTGACATACAAACATGCATATGTATGACACCACACACTTGACGTTCTGCCTTCCATATTTAGCAGGATCCAGACAGACTCCTGCAGGATGTAGACATTAATCGGCTTCGAGCTGTGGTTTTCAGAGACGTGGTAAGTGTGTGTGTGTATTTTTAATGTATACAGTGTGAGTGAAGTCTAAAAAAATGCCTGTGTTGCAGTTTGTTGTTTTTGCTAAATAAACGTGTGTGATTTTGCCGTAGGATGACAGTAAGCAGGCTCAGTTCCTGGCACTGGCAGTCGTCTACTTCATCTCTGTCCTCATGGTGTCTAAGTACCGGGACATTCTTGAACCCCAGCGGGAGATCGGCAGGTCCACCAGCCTATCAGGGAGGAGCATCCGCCATGAGATCAACTCCCCAACCAGTACAGGTGATTTCTTTTTTTTTTTTTCTTTTTGCGGCAATCTGATCAACATCAGATAATAATTTTGTATGAGCTGACCATGACTCAGTGTTTTTGTAGTGAATACAGGCTTCAGGCAAGGAACAAAAGCTCTGTCAATAATACAAGACATTAAGAAGGGAAAGAAGAGTGTTACTTGACAGAGAAATAGAAACTTACAAGCAACAAGAAAACAGCTGAGAATGCTAAAAACAGATAGCTTGATAATGAATATTCTATTTTCAGTGCAGTCATATACAGCTCTGGAAAAAAATAAGAGACCACTGTAAAATGATCAGTTTTTCAGATTTTACTACTTAGTATATGTTTGGGCAAAAGGGCCATTTTTGTTTGAGTCTAAAAGATATATTATCATTTAGAACACTTATTTGCAGAAAATGACAAATGTTCAAAATACAGATCCAATTCATTTTAAAACAACATAATACTAATTTTACACAGAAACCAATTTTTGGAGCAATAACCCTTATTTTTAATCACAGCTTTCATGCATCTTGGCATCCTCTCCACAAGTCTTTACTATTGTTCTTGACTGACTTTACTCCACTCCTGGTACCTCTATAAGCAAAATGAGGTGGGCATGTGTTGGAATTCAACAGACACTGTAATGGAATGGCTGGAATACATGTAGAGATGCTGATTGCAGAAAAAAAATGCAGTGGTCTCTTATTTTTTTTCCAGAGCTTTATGATCACTTTTTATCTCATATTTCTTACTCGATTCCCCAGAGCACCCATCCACAACCTTTTCTGACCGGGACAAACAGACCCCCACCCCCGTGGACGACTCCCCCCGGGCGGGCCTCCCCCACACGGACTCAGGCATCGGGGAGGAGGGCCACGTGGCCGGGTCACTGAACGGCTCCGAGATGGGTCTGGGCCTGGGCCTGGGCCTGGTGGGCAGAGAGACAGACAGGGACAGGGACAGAGATGTGGGCGGAGGGGGAGGGGGGACGGATCTGTTGTGCAGCCTGTCGTCCGAGGTCAGGAGGTCGCAAGAGAGCCTCCTGGATTCCCCCCACAACCCCGGCTCCAACCCCAACTCCAGCCAGGCCCCGCCTTCATCCATCTCCAGCATCAGCCAAACAAACAAAGGCATCAATGTGAAGGTGCGTCTGAGCGAGAAACCGTTTCGACCCGGCTGCTTATTTCCTGGATGTATCCAGATATATCTGGATGAGCTTCTGAGAAAGACTCTAGTTAGTATGCATCTCAGAATCCCATTTCAAGGATTTAGTTTCTGCTCGCAATAGGGTGATATCAGGTAAAATGGGCCATTTAAGGTTTGGGGGTCCCAGTCCCTCTGGAAATTAGAGCCAATGGCTAAAAAGGATTTCCTAACTGTTTCCTAACACATAAATGTGCTTTACAAGAAACAGGTGAATTGATTAGTTTATGGTTTCTATGGTGGTGGAGACAATAGTTCAAATCTAGACTGAACCAGAAATGTTCATGGTAAGTAGCCTGGCATGACAAATCTAACTAAACCCATTTTACCTGAAGCTGCTCATGCAAAAAAAAAAAAATAATAATTTAAAAAGATTTATAGGGCCTAAATAATTATATTTTATCACATAATTCCAACACAAAATGGTCATAAAAACAGTCATTATTAATCATAAATATACATGGAAAAGGCATTTTTGTATTGTATTATTGTCCCAAGCGATTCACCAAAAAGTGTCTCAATTTACCTGATATCACCCTATCTAATATGTTTGTATTTTTAAATGCACAGATATTTTCCCCAATGCAATTATGGGTTTAGGTGTTTTTTTAGAGTTAGAGAAATGGGGATGCCAGTTTTGGATAGGCACAAGCTGTAGCATTAAACAGTACATAAAGTGGTTATTTGGAGTTGGGGGGAAAATAAATAAAAAAACATCGTTAGTTTAGTCTCATTTTGAATTTCCTCAGTACCAATAATGCGTTGCAACATAAGAAATATTGGAGTCTACCTTCCAAATAAAGCCATTTAAGAAGCTGAAAAGGAGCCAAGAGTTAGTGAAAGCCATTAAGCAGCAGCTGCAGTCTGTGTCCTGGAGTCACCAGATGGCTTGTGTGTGTTTTTTCTCTGAAATGCAGGAGATCCTGAAGAGCTTGGTGGCGGCGCCAGTGGATGGCGGGGACTTGGGACAGGAGTCTGGACCCACGCCCTATCACCCAGACCCCGCCCTGAAGACACACCCCATGCTGCCCATGCAGTTCCACTCCTTCGACAGGTCAGATACAGTCCGACCTACGGGGGTATAGAGAGAGGTGGCAGAGTCAGTTCGGCCCAACACATCCATCAATGAATCGATTTTTCCAGCCAATACTGATCTTTTATTGATGCGTATTAGTATACCGCTATTTGTCAAAGAGTTGCACATCAATTCTGGAAAAAACAATGGTAGCATTTACAAGCATGCATAATGCAGAGATAAGAGATGCTTAAAAAATGTACTCAGCACTCTGCTTATTAGATTTGTATGTCCACTGTGTGCTTCATATTTGAGAAGAACACACATTGGCTTTACGAGGAGCAGTGATACCCTGATAAGGAAATGTAATTTTCCTCCATGTTTGACATTGATTTTAGTCTTTATAGACAGATAATATTGCTGAATCCTAAATTCGTTGGATATGACAGGCCGTAAATAAAGCCTGAACAGATGGTTCCCTTTCCTGTGCAAATTGTTAACATGTAGACTCTCCACTGAGTGATGACCCGCTTATATCTCCTGTGCATCACTTAGTCTCCTTGAACCTGCTCTGAGGCAGTCCTTGAGAGTTAAGTAATTGATTGAAGACAGAGTGCATAATAGATCACGGGTGGCTCCACATCCGTCTCAGGCAACGTCCACCTCTATGAATCAAGCCCGTCTGAACCATGCAGACAGGCGTGATATGTCTGAAAAAGATCGTTAGCCCACGCAAATCAGCGGCAAATATATAGTTAGTAACAAACCGTATTCAAGTAGTGTTTTCAAGAAGCAATTACATCTTAATTACACTTACAGCACATTTAAAATGTACATGAGCAGCATATTAAGAGAGTACAAATTAAGAGAAATTAATCTTAATTTAATGAACTAACAAACAATCCATGCATATAAGGGTTAGACTAACATTAACCTTGAGGGGACAATGCCTTTAAACCAATTAGAAACAACTTTGTCATCTAAAACATATTGTGTGATTTTTATTAATCCCGAAGCTTATAATACTGCCCACGTCCTGGAATATCCTTCCATCTTCCTGCAATCTCAGACTGTTTAATTTTAAAACATTAAAAGTGATTCGGGGACACTCTACTGGACAATGTAACAAAATGAGGAACCAACAATGTGGTTTACAAAGGTTTATGAAAAAGCTGTGATGACATGGATTGTTCTTTTGTTTTTTTGCATACAAAGGCCCAATTCACTTTATAGCGTGAGGGTTGAAAGCCCCAAACTGTCTGCAGAAGCTGCAAATATGTTGTCATGCTTAATAAAAAGCTGCTGTCTATTTGTCTCTGTTTGTCTCCTACAGGAGCGTCATGGTTCCAGTCAAGAAGCCGCCGCCCGGCAGCCTGTCGGTCAACACGGTGGGCACGCCCACCACCGGCGGAGCCTCCACCGCTGGCAGCACGCCCAACATTTTTGCTGCTGCGACAGCAACACCCAAGAGCATGATCAACACTACAGGTGAGCGATAATACGGGGACGCACAGGGGAACGAATTTCTTCTCCTGCTACAAAACTCTTTGGTGCTTTTACTCTACTTCATAACAACTAGAAAAGAAATCAACTACCAGCGACTCCTTTCAGGATCAGTTTTAGCCGAGTTAGAGACCCAGATGAATGGAGTTACAGAGACGCAGCAATGTGTGCAATAAACTGCACACAGCTGACATTTTATACTCAAAGCAGGAAAAAATACTTATGTAGGGTGAATAGTATGGGCAGAAATATATGCCACCAGAAACTGAACTTGAATTGCATAGTATGAAATTGGATATTTGAATTGAAAATGGTATTGTTTTTATTTGAATCCTTGCATTGAAAAACTGAAATGGAATAGTATAATTTAATTTTAGTTTATTAGTTATATTATTTAAATTTTAACTCTTTATATATCCTCACATTCAGTTCTCACAATTCAAATTCAGTTCTCAAAATTCAACTGAATTTCTTTGACAAACATCTGGGTAGTTTAAGGATGACGGAACGCAATCAAGCTGAGATTTACAGGTCTAGACATGGTGGAAGAAGGTGGTAATTTAATATATATTTTAACATTCTATTGTTTAACTCTTATATACTCTTATATTTATTATTTGTATCTGATCTCAATTGCTCTTCATTCATCCTTGAACTTCTTGCATGTTTGTCACAGTAAATTGAATTTGAATTGTGAGAAGTGAATGTGATTTTATATAAAGAGTTTAAATTTCTAATTTTATTAGATTTTATTTTGTAGCTAATTCAGATTCAGCTTTTCAATGCAATTATTCTAATTAAAAAATACAATTTTAAATTGTGTGATTCAAATCCATTTTCTGGTGGCACATATTAATACCCATAGAGTAAGAAGTAAAAAAGAATTGCCCAGATTTTTATTGAATATGAATAAATGACATATAACAGGGTAATAATCAAATATACTTCAGCTGACATGCAGAGAAGTGGTGTTTCCGCACAGAATCATAATGAGCGGATCCGTTGTAGCAGAGTGGATTTATATTCAAGGCTTTGTCAGCCTGTCAGACATATTGCACTGTATCATACATGCATAATGGACAATGAAGGGATTTGTTCTCCGAAATGGATTCTGCCTATTGATTGCAAAGCTATTTTCACAAACAGGGCCCATTACCAGTAGAAGAGCAGCAGCAGCAGCATGTCCAGTGAAATTCTGTCCAAATTGAATTTGATCATAACTGATAAGCAACGTTAATGCGTTTCCTGTATTATCATCGGGGGCACTAATATTGGTCATGCCCGATTTCATGTTGTCATAATACTTATTTTTCACCACTTTGACCGCTGTCTGTCTGTCCTGCCCAGGTGCTACGGACTCCGCCTCCTCTTCCTCCTCCTCTTCCTCGTCGTTCGTCAACGGCGCCACCAGTAAGAATCTGCCAGCGGTGCAGACGGTGGCGCCCATGCCCGAAGACACCATGGAGAATATGAGGTCAGAGCGCTCACCCATCGTGAAGCTCTTAATTGCTTCAGCCATTCACTTTCCTCCCGCATTTTCCTTTTTTTTCCCCCTCCCCTCCGTTCGGCTTTTGTTTTTTTTGTTTTTTATGTTTATTTGTCTGTTTTCCTCGGGTGCCTGTCCCTTTTCCACTTCATTCCTGTCCCTCTTTCACTTCACTCTTAGGTCTTCATCCTTCCCAAAGTATTCTCACAAGCAGTTTGACCTCACCCTCATTACTGATATTTTAGGGTTATACAAGTGTGTCTGGAATTGGGAACAGCTGCACTTACATGCTTTTTTTAGGTCTACATACAAAACAACACCTGACATTTTTCCAACCATATAAGGCAATCATTTTTAATAAAAATATATATTTTTTTAAATAATTAACAATTTAAACAAACCACAACATTACCAAAACATACATTATTTTGCTAATTTGCCACTTGTTCTTGGGGGATGAGCAACAAGAAATGCAAAAAAGTCCCAAAAATGCCAGTCCCACATGGAGTTATCAGTTATAAAAAGCATATAGAAACAATATAACTTTTTATACACTGATTTCAGCCAATAATAATAGTGACACATTGAAAAAATACCTTATCTGTGCTCCCTCACATCCACGCATACCACCACACATGCCTCACTCAGTCTACACTATGGTGCTCTTCATCCTTGATATGGCAACTGTGTTTTTAACTGTCACAATTACAATATAGGCTACGATAATATCACAATAACTCAATGATAAGTAAGTGAACTATTTATTGATTTCAGTATCGTTATTTGAAAATAAAATGTTAATAAAATGGTTTTAAACATAAATCTGTGTTTAATTTTCTGTTTCCATACTTTCCATAGGCGTCTGAAAAGAACTGATAAAACATAAGATGATCTGCCATAAGGGACTGTCTGTGAATAATTAGGAAATATAATTACAAGAATTCTTTTCATTAACATTTCTGTCAATGTACTTTATCCTTAGACATGTTAGACACATTTTGTCATGATTATGTGCAATTACGGTGTGTCTCTTAAAGTGCAACACACACTCTCACAAACACACACATGTGAGCGGGTGGATGCGTGCGCGTGCATGTGTTCCTTAATCAGTGAGCATGTCTGTATGTGTGTGTGTGTCCGTGTGTGTGTGTGTGTGTGTGTGGTTTGTATTGCAGTGCCTATTGTGAGGTGGCGCAGTGTGCGCTACGCAGCGGTCAGACGCCCCCTGAGCTCAAGTCTTTTAGCTCTCTGGCAGGCTTCCAGGCAGCCCCCCGAGATGCAGGACAGTGTTTTAGGCAAGGAGATACTCGTCCTGTCCCCCCCCATGCCCCCCTCCCCCCCTTCTGCCCCACCTCCACCACACACCCTCTGCTTCACCCAACCACTACTACTACTAAATGTTCCCGGAGCTGCCAATGCGAGAAAGGACAGACGTCTTTTTATTTTTCGGTTTGTGCACACGTTAGACTCTGTCACTTCTGGCATGGCCGACTTCTACGCACTAACCCCAAACTCCAGATCAGACCTGAGTCTAATTCTATTTGCAAATAGCATCCATCTTCCTAAATAAAAGACTCATGTTTTAACCCTCCCCTGTAACTCTGAGTGGGTTAAAACATAAAAAAAGAAATTTGTGAACAACACTTGTGAGTCAGGTCTGTTTCAGAAATCACATGCTTATGTAGCCAAGATTCTGCACTTCACTGCCATTGTGGCTCCATATTTAAGTCTGCTATGCTGTACTTTTTCCTGCCTTACTGTCTTCATTCCTTGACTAAACCTAGAATAGACTCTGCACGTGATCCACATCTACAAACACCAAGCACTAACATGAAGATATGTAGCCTTTACTTGGCTTGAGCAAAGGCAATATACTTATCCTGTGCAGCTTAGAATGAGGACAGATTTTTTTGAAGTTTTATTGCACTTCCAGCTTCACTTATCCCACAATGGCAAATAAAACCTTAAATGTGTAGCGCCATCAACCTTATCCTTACCAATACTAACACAGGCATAGTGCTTCCATACCCACCCATCATCACATACTGTGAATTTTCTGCATCTTCTGTATCCATTTCAGACATTTTTTCTATTTCTTTCTCTGCCTTTTCCTGTCTCTTCTGCTGTGTAATGTGTCCTTTGCATTCCTCTCTCCTCACCTTTTGATCACATAACTTTTCTGGCTTACTTGGAAACACTTTATAATGAGGTCCTTGAGTTTTAATTAACCCATTGATGACTAACTACTAAATGGAGTATGTTAAGAAACAGCTCTGCAGATTTGTTTTTATTATAGGTAGAAACACAAAATTAGTTGTGGCTACACATGACAAAATCCAAATATTTGATTTCACATATTGAATATGCCTTAATTGGATGATAAATTTTAAAAATAAAAAAAGTTGTAAGTTAAGTAACATTAATGTCATATATTATTGCAATTGGAGTTGTTTTGAATGCACTAATGCACTTTTGGGGAGAAAAAGAAAAACTTGCACTGTAACCTCATTCATTTAAAGATTTCAGTGGATTTGTTCTTAGCTCAGCTAGTACCTTAATAGCTGTGAAGGCAATGTTAAAATATAAGGCCCTTATAAATCCTTATAAGATGCTTATTAACATAATTAATGTGTTAAGACTTAATATGTTTTAACAGTACCATTGTAAATATAATTATTGTTCAATTATAAGACATTTATAAGAACTTATAAGAGTTATTTGATAATAAATACACAGTAAAGTATGTTTCAAATATAATAATTCCATAGGAAAGATGTATGAACAATATAACGAAACTACATATGTTTTATTAACATTCTCAAAAGTCGATGAATTGTTTATCAATATCTATGTTTACAACGTTATTATTAACATATAATCTTAATAATTCATTAATAATGTTAATAAACATCTTATAAGGGCTTCATTTCATATTAACTAACACTTTAGTAGTAGACCTTTAGTATAAAGTGTATTGGCGTATCTCTTTCTTGCATGCTTGCCTTGCTCTCTTTCTCACCTACTGTAATATCCCTCTGAGTTTTTTCCCCCCTCACATGCTCTCCTCCCCTCATCTTTATGTCGCTGCTTTTTATTTTATACCCCCCTCATCTTTTACTCTGGCTCGTCTCCTCCCCACAGCATCACCACTAAGCTGGAGCGTGCCCTGGAGAAGGTGGCTCCTCTGCTGAGGGAGATCTTCGTGGACTTCGCCCCCTTCCTCTCCAGGACTCTGCTGGGTAGCCATGGGCAGGAACTGCTCATAGAAGGTACAGGTGCTGTACACGGCTCCTTTTTCTATAACTGGCGTCTCTCTGTGGAGTCTCCCCCCCATTCACTGTCCCTCACCGTGACGTGTGTGTGTGTCTCTGTGTGTGTGTGAACAAGAAAGAATGAGAGGGAAAAAAAAGAGATGAAGGTGTGAACGAGCGGATTACTAGTTGAGAGTGTGTGAATGAGTCGGTGAGTGTCTTTGATCTGGCTGCTTCACTCATTCTCCAAACAGGTATGAAGTCAGTATTTTGCACTGTTTTTCAACCAGCTAGCTAGATAACGATGATGTTTTATTAAGTTAGATCAGATTATGTTTAGCATTAATATGACGTGACGTATTAAAGATTACAGATTGCATTAAATTAAATGCATTCCTTCCTCTGCCCACCTGCTTCCTGGTGTCCTGTTTTTCGTGATTCCACTGTCTCTATGTTCACTTCCTGTTCCCTCCTCCCCCCTCCGCCCTTGCCTCTCGCTCTACTGTCTGTTCCTGTCTTCTCTGTGGCATGCTTTTTTAAATATGAACTTGGACTATGATGACTGCGTAGCCAAACTAAAGTAGCAAACTACTGACATTACTGTACTACTCGTTCGATGATATTTTTACATCTTGCTGGTGTGTGTGTGTGTGTGTGTCAGAGAGAAAAGAAAGAGAGGCTCCTGACTTGTATGTCTCTGTACTGCAGGTCTGGTGTGTATGAAGTCCAGTACGTCTGTGGTGGAGCTGGTAATGCTGCTCTGTTCTCAGGTTGGTGTCTCTGTTTTAATATCTTTCACACACAATTCACAGTGTCGAAGGCTGAAAATATCTCCCCTTCACGTGATTACATTCACAACTCGCTCTACAGCAAGCTGTTGAGTAATTGATCTGCCCTGTGAGACACGATCGACTATGTCATAAGCGCATTGCAGATGTAATAGAATATCAACTCATGTATGGATCATCACACAATACGGTAGGTTTCCCCCTGCATCAATACCAAGGCTATAAAAAAAAAACAACATTTTTTACACATCAATCAATCAGATAATAGAATTTGTGGCACATCAGAACACATTCATTCGAGACTGAGTCAGGGTCACGTCCAGTGTGACTCAAAGCCAGTGTCACTTTTTTCCTGAAAAACACATAAAGACAGAGGGACAACAGAGATACACTTACCACTATACAGCTCTTCAGTGAAGCTGGAGGTGATCTCGGCTTTATCAGGTTGTAATAGCTGTCGTCTTTGGAGGAGCACCTCACTTCTTACCTCTTGCTCTTCTTTTTTCCTTCAGCTGTGCCAGCCGAGTCCATACTTTCTTTTCTCCTTCCTTTTCCCTGCTTGGTCTTGAACTGCACCATTAGACGCCTTCCGCTTCTCCAGTCCCTTTCAACCCTGCGTTTCACTCATAACCGCTTTCATCTTCTGCCGTATAACCATCCTCCACGCTGTTCCATCCCTCTCATCACCACTCCCTTTCCCCCTGTGCTCCCCAGCGCTCTCCTGACTGGCTGCTCGTCAGCACATATAGTATTACCCCTGGCTCCGGCCTTGTCTGCCATTAGAGGCTCAGGAGAGCGAACCCTAGCCCAGATATTGATCCTGTGGACGGGGGGGGTTGTAACAGGAGAAGCTCCCACGTGTCCTTCAGAGCCATAAGAGCTGGTGAAGCTAATGGAGCCCAGATAGTTTGGGGCTTTCAGCAACACTCTTATCCCGCACAGATGTCTCCGCTCCCACGCTTAAAACACTCACATGCTCTTAGATGGGTGCATTTGTGTTGACACATAGAAAGCTCTTAAGATTTTTCACGATACTTAATCAGAGCAGTTTTGTGCTATTGTACCGTGCTATTTCATGTGATGAAACTGTATATTTCTGTCCTTCCTGTTCTGTAATCTTTTAGATAATATGACAGTACATACTGTGAGACAATAGAAACGTGTCTCCACCATATTTTATTGTACCATATAACAACAACTCTGGTAACCATACCAGAGTACATTAGGCCAGTGGTTCTTAAAATTTTTCACATCAAGGACCCTTAAAGTTACAAAAAACTAGACCACAGACCCTATCTGATCATTTCGTATTTACCTAATTTTCCATTGTAAATTATAAAATAAATGTATATGTGTATTATTTTCCCATTTATTTGATTTTCTATTGTATTTATTAATTTATTATTCTTTTTAGTTAATTAATTTATTCATGTATTAATTTCCCCCATTCATTTCACCTCAATATGGAATATCAATATGGAAAGTAATGTTTGAAATAAAATAAATTCATGTGCACAGGAAAAATAATACACAAATAATAGGAAACTAAATATACTAAATAAAATAATATGTTTTATTTATTCTTAATTATGGCAGTCATACAATGGATGGAATTATAATGAAAATAACGTATCCCCCCCCTTTTTTTGGGGGGGGGGGGGTCCTCGTGGACAATGTTGTTTTATCTGTACATATATTTCCAATTCAATTTCCAGGAAATGATATATACCATGGTATGTTTTACCCATATCAACCACTGATACTCCCAAGTGTTGTATGCAACATATTCAATTTTGCTTCATCTTCCTCACTAAAGGAGTGGCAGAACTCCATTCAGAAGAACGCCGGACTGGCCTTCATTGAGCTCATCAACGAGGGAAGGTAATCCTTCACACTGACTGATTATCACCCCACATAATTCCCCTTGATTCACACTTTAACACCAGGACTATTATCAGTGCTTAGCAGCCAATGGCTATGACAGAGCCTTAATGAGAACCTTGCCAGGATAAGTGCACGCTGCCATGTGTGTTCAGTAAGAAGTCGAATCATTAAGGTGCGATTAAATTTACAGCTGATTTGTGCCGGTCCATTTACAGCCTTGTTTTTTTTTCCCTTTAACTCCAAACTGTTAATTAGTACATTGAGTTAATTATGCTTGACTTAATTAAAGTACACATTAAAGTATACATCAGATGAAAAACAGGACGTCATACGATGCTACTTTTAAACTATTCAACGTCTATGCATATTGAAGCTGTAGCTACAAACAACAGGCTGTACTTATTGCAATCATTTAGTGCGGTTCCCATATTGATTGACTTGCTCTTATTCCTTCTCTGTGAGAATTAAATTGCCCATAATGTTTGATGCTTGTTTCTCATGCTCTCACCAGACTCCTGTGCCATGCCATGAAGGATCATATTGTGCGTGTTGCCAACGAAGCGGAGTTCATCCTGAACAGACAGAGGGCGGAGGATGTGCACAAACACGCTGAATTCGAGGTACAAGCACCGCCTCTGTTTGTCATGTTCTAATAAATCATTAAAGACTGAAGGTGGATGTTCCATGTTCAAAGTGTCTAACAAGTGAGGCTTTTTTTATATATATTTCTACTAACAAACACTAACTTTTTCCTACATTACTGCATCTCATTAGTGCATTTAACCTGGTTTTCACCTGAATTTTCTGTTCCTATGCATCAGTGTTGCAGACTGGCACTCATGTTCTCGTGTGCTTTGTGGATTTTAACATAAATTAGGGATAAAGAGTGGGAGAAAACACAGACAACTTACTGGGTATTTCAAATGAATAAGAATACGAATACAATTAATTATATTTAGATAGATACTCATAGGGAAATTACCTCAACTAGTCCCAGAGACAACAGCTGTAGAATTTGGCTACAATCTGTTATGTTTATATTCTCTCTGAAAAATGTTCATTATGTACCATCCCTGTCCAAATAAACCAAATATATCCAATTAAATTACAAGTTTGCTCAACTAATTACATTTTCATAATACAAATTTTATCCTGATTTGCAAATTGCGCACTGTTACCTCTAAATTGTGTCTGGTTTATTAATGTTTGACATTTTAAATTAAAATAAAGCATAAATTATGACCCATAATTAAAGTGGTGGAATACTGTCAACAAGCCGCATTGCTCTGTGAATCCCTAAACAAATAACAATCTTCTAAACCAAGCTGCTGTGTTTGAACAGCTTCTTCTTAAAGCTTTATTGTTTTTTCCTGAAACCTCAGCAAACAAACCTACTTAACAGCAACTGTCTCCTCGGTGCCTCTCTTCTAGTCCAACTGTGCTCAGTACGCTGCGGACCGGAGAGAGGAGGAGAAGATGTGTGATCACCTCATCAGCGCCGCTAAGCACAGAGATCATGTGACCGCTAACCAGCTGAAACAGAAGATCCTCAACATCCTGACCAATAAGCATGGAGCATGGGGGACAATGTCACAGAGGTGAGCCAACTGCATAAGAGATTACAAACCAGGACATTTTTCAATATCGGGAGACATCACACTGTTTGAGAGCTAGTACATGTCTTGCATATAATGAGAAAACAGCGTTGTGTTTAATCACTGTATCACATTACGCCTGCATATGAGTACTATTATTACTGTACATCAATAACACCATAATAAGCCGGCGGTGCATCATCAGCTTCACATCTGAAAATCTATTTCAAGTTTTCACTTTAGCTCGTTTATCTGATCAGCGCTGAAATATAGCAGAATAAATCAATAAATCGCCACACACATTTATAAAATAAAATGATCCGTGTAAAGCGCGATGCATGAAACAATCAGGCCTTATTTAACACGATTTACCACACATCAACCACGGCTGCAACACAGCTGAATCCTCCTCACCGAGACTCATCTTCCTTGTTTAGCGCCCTCACACATTCAATCAATGATTGCTTGTTATCCAGATCTGCCTCCAGGCTGGCAGCTCCACTAAGGACATGTGATTTCATTTTGAGGACATGTGACACGCAGCATCTGATGTCTGTCTTCCTCGTGTCACTGGAGTAAACCATGTAGTGCACCATGCAGGCTGTTAATAAACGCTTTTTTCCCCAGATAATGCATTTAACTAACAGGTGAATTGAAGTGCAAAGGTCTAGATTGTATTTTGAATGTTTCTTATACTGAAACTTGAAAATTACAGAAATTTCATCACTAAACACTACTTTCATTTTTTTGCATCATTAAGCTTTATCTTAATAAGTAGCAACCTTTAACTACAGGATGTTAGTTAAAGAAGTTTCTGGTGTAAATGTCACCTTCTCTAACTTCAGCTTCAACTCTAGTGGTGAACTTTAACAATCCCTGAAGGAGAAGTCCTCCTGCAACCAGGTGAAAGGTGAACTGCGCCCGCTGAAATGACACGTTTGCTCCTCTCCCTTCTTTGCCCTCAGCCAATTACATGACTTCTGGCGTCTGGACTACTGGGAGGACGACCTGAGGAGGAGACGGCGATTCGTTCGAAATGCTTTCGGATCCACTCACGCCGACGTGCCCCTCAAACCTCTGGAGGAATATGGTAAGAAAATATCCACCATGATTTCACACCCCGCCACTCCCTTTTTTTTTTGCAACCCTCACATGCACTTTTTTTTAAAAAAACACTGCAACAGGTACAGAGGAAGAGGAGGAGGAGGGGCCTAAGTCCAAGAAGAGTTTCCGCAGCCAATCAGTGGTCGCCCAGAACCCGGAGGCAGAGTTGATGTTGGAGGGAGATGACGACGCCGTCAGCCTGCTGCAGGAAAAAGAGATTGATAACCTTGCAGGTAATAAACACACACCTGAAATCACACACACACACATGTTACCCTGCAGTACAACTTAACAGTAAACTGTCTATGACTCTTGTTTCTAGTACGTTTCCGTCCGCGACTTTTTACATCCAGAGGCAAGTTGGTCGTTTAAACATTTCGCAGATGAACTAACCACCAGCTGATTTATCTGACTCGAGATAATGAAGTCATAACTTACTACAAATCTGATCCAAATCAAACCAGATCCTGAATTTAATCCAGGAGTTCATCTCTGATTCACCCACATGATGAGCAGTTTACAATAGTCAGAGAATAAATGATTCATTGCCTAACTAATATGCAACTATTTGTGCTGCTGTAGGTAGCTGTCCTGTCAGCACTATAAAGGCCTGAAGTACTAATACTCTAATATCCTCCCAGGTCCTGTGGTGCTGAGTACTCCAGCTCAGTTGGTAGCTCCGGTGGTGGTGGCTCGGGGCACGCTGTCCATCACGACCACTGAGATCTACTTTGAGGTGGATGAAGAGGATCCTACATTTAAGAAGACTAGTGCTGAGGTAAGAGCAGGCTCTCTTTGTTTATTAGTGTTCATTACACACACACCAGACACAAAGATTCAGACTGACATCCTCTGAAGGCTCAACAACTTACTGCTGTTCATTCAATGATTCAAGTCGTTATTCCTCATGATTTTTTTTTCATTCTACAACACCTTTTTTGGGGGGTTTCCTGGGTTAAGCATACGATTAAATAATAAGAATACATGTAAGCATTTATGAATACTGTCAAAAATGTGGTGTAACCCTGAAAACTTGCTACCAAATAGTTTAACACTCTTAAAAAGGCTTTAAAAATTTAAACACATGCTATCAGCTAGTTTGATATTCCATGTGGATTAAATATTTACTTTTTTATCATTTTATCATTTTTTATTTTTATTTTCAAAAAACAGTACAAATGGACTTTGATAATGACATTAAACTATCATGAACATGAAATGTACATTTTGACAGACCTGATGAATGATTTTTAAAGTGCTTTTAGATTACTCATCTTGCTACCATTATTTGTCACTGACCCATACATAAAAAATAATAAATGTAATAAAAATAAATGAATAAAATTAAGTAATTGATAAAAAATCAAATTGATAACTCAGTATTCCTCCAGATAGTTAAAAATATTGCAAATCCAGTTTAAATGTAATTAGTATAAAGAGGGCAAGGGTTTTAGTGTGAATTAGAAAAAATAAAAATAAATAATACAAATGAAATAAAAAAATCTTTTTAATGTCCAACTTCAACAGGTACTGGCCTATTCAGAGGGACTCCATGGTAAATGGATGTTCAGTGAGATCCGAGCCGTGTTCTCCAGACGTTACCTGCTGCAGAATACTGGACTAGAGGTCTTCATGGCCAACAGAAGTAAGTCTGCTGGACGTTACTGTCTTCTCAACACTATATGCATCTTCTACTATCAGAAGTCCATCACAGTGACATAAATCTTAGCCACCGATTTTATTTATTAAATATTTGCCTATAATGAGTAGCTCAGCTGTTTTATCTGTGTTTTCTTTCTCTCTCAAATTCAAGTTTTTGCCTTGTTAACCAGTTTTGAGTTGGCTTTGGTCTAGAATTAAAAGACGGGACAGGACGCTAACATGTGTATAACAATAATTTTTTATTGAAACATTGTCAGGAACATTCGGAAAGATTGCAAATGCAGTAAGAGCCAAGTGAAGTGCATCCATATTGAAGTAGTAACTTCTTTGTTCTATAGCTTCTTGAGTATGATCAAACTCATCTCATCTCTTCCTCCTGCAGTGGAATACTTTATTATTGTCTATGATAGTTAAGAATAACGGGCACTAACACTTCAAGATTAATTCCCACTACAGCCACTCAAAATAATAAAAAAATAAATAGTAAAGTATGCCTTTTGTTACTGATTCACCATAAGAGTTCTGTTTTTGATATGTTGAGTGTATCTGTTCCTCTCCACAGCGTCTGTGATGTTTAACTTCCCTGACCAGGCCACGGTCAAACGGGTGGTCTACAGCCTCCCACGGGTGGGGGTAGGAACGAGCTACGGCCTGCCACAGGCTAGGTAGGTGCAGGGTACACCCAGCCACTGCTCTTCTGTACTGTGTATGAATGGAAGGTGAATATTTCCCCTCCAACATGTCCGTGTGTCCCCCCAGGCGGATCTCCTTGGCTACCCCTCGTCAGCTCTTCAAGTCCTCCAACATGACGCAGCGCTGGCAGAGGAGAGAGATCTCCAACTTTGAGTACCTCATGTTCCTCAACACTATTGCAGGTAAAGTAATATATGGACTGAACGATTCATCTGCTACATCCATGTATCGATTTATATTCCTGTGCTCCAACTATATCGATCTGTGCTCTGCAAGTTGGCCCTCGAGACAACATATTTCGATTTAAAAGGTAATCAATCGATTGTATCAATACTACGACATAATGTATTGGATTTAAGCACAGAAGGCTTTGTATAGATATGTTTTTAACTTTAATCACTTTTTTAATCACTTTTAATGATAAAGATGTCTGTGATGTCATCGCCACGCGACAACAGACAATAAAACATGCAGCAGCATGGCAGAACCACAGTTGAATTGGTTTGTATTAAATATTGGATATTTGATACATATTCAACAGATTCAAAGACACTCATTTAACTATGATACATATCACAGATGTTTTTTCACAACTTGTGACTTCTTCATAACCACCAAGGGTATATATCATATATAGATGCTGTATTTGTATTATAAGTTGAAATAACAAGAGCAAAAATAGGATGTAAACTTACTCTTAATTCAACCTGTTGCATTTTATTAAAATAAAATTTAAATGCATTGGTATTACTTGTTGTTTGCTTGTTTTATATCCATAATTAATGTATACCCAACCGCTTGACAAGAAACAACAGGAATCTAGAAAACCTTATTTGCATTGTATTTATTTAACAGTCACACTGGTTGAATTTTGGGCTAAAAAATTACTGTATCGGATCGGATTGTCCTAAATGAACTAATATTCTTCTTGAATCAAATTGGCACCAACGAATTCTGAACTGAATCAAATTAAATTGTTAAAATGAATCATTACACTCCTAATGGATTTTTTTCGTGGTCAAACATCCGTGTGGAAGATGTTCTATGACTTGGCTCTCTCCTCATCAGTGCCGCTGCACTGTGTGATAGTGACATTTCCTTGCATATTGTTGCAGGGATTTTTTTAACATGACCTTATGCTGTTGCTCCGACAGCTCCATATGCAAATTGAACTGCACTGCCAGAAACTGCAGAGTCACCTTGTTTGTATTTCTCTCTCTCTCCATGCACATGAACAAAGAAGCTGATCTTCAAACAGGAAAACCAGATAAAGATTTGAATTAGGCCACACAACCACTTCTAGACAGTCATTCTATGCAATGTCCTGTCTCTTATTTGGACATTGAGTCTGAAATTGAATTGAATTGAATCCCAACTCAGCTCAGCTGCTGTTTGCATAATAACAGGGACCTGTCAATACATGTAAATAACCAAAAATACACCAAAAATTATGACAATGGACTCTATCCAAAGTAAGGAAAATAATGTATGGTTGAAACTAAGGATTATTCTCATTACATTCTCTTATTAGTCGATTATTTTCCCATTATAATGTCTCAGAGCCAAAAATTCTGTCTTTAAATGAACAGTCCAAAACAAAATACCATACACCCATTCGTGCAACCTCATCTGTAGTCAGTTACTGTAATCTTACTGAGTAAATATTACACCAGGAGCTGATTTATCAGGAGTTCTGAAACCTGAAAATTGGTAGTGATAACGTTTGTTACAGTTCAGATAACAACAAGCTACAATGTAATATCCTATTAACTCAAAGCAATGTGCTAGTATATTGTTATGTATTTGCAAAAGTGAGCTTTCTGTAGACCCTGTATATTGTATCCCATGGTATATGTTAAAATTAACAGGCAATAGCATGTTGTCACTTTAAGGGATATCTGGTGTCAGAAATAATGAACTAATTTCTTGTCTTGTTTTCCCCACTGCAGGAAGGACCTATAATGACCTGAACCAGTACCCCGTCTTCCCCTGGGTCCTGACCAACTACGATTCAGAGGAGCTGGATCTTACTCTACCTGGAAACTTCAGAGACCTCTCCAAGGTGGGAACACACACACAAACACACACAGTACTTTTTCCCCAGTTAATATTATGCATGCTATTAAAGAAGATGCTATAAACCCAAATGAGTGGTGAAATGCAGGTTATTTAGTTCCTCTCAAAGGCCAATGCTTAGCAACAATCTATCCTTGTTGCATTCCTATTGGAGGATCAGAATGAACATAAGCTTCTTAGTTTCATCACCCAGTTATTAACCACTTAAAAGCATAATGTATTGTGTTCTCTGTGGGGAAAAAGAAAAACACCATGTGTGTCTTTTCTTGTAATCAGTAGCAATTGTTGCTGTCTGGTTTCTTCTAGCCAATCGGTGCACTGAATCCCAAGCGGGCGGCGTTTTACGCGGAGCGGTACGAGACGTGGGACGACGACAGCACGCCCCCCGACCATTACACCACGCTTTACTCCACCGCCCATTCGACGCTGATGTGGATGCTCAGAATAGTAAGCACCGACTTCACAGGCTTAACAGGAACCTTGGGCAGCCTTTTGATGGCGAGCCAGACCTCACACCGGCAGGCTTCTTTTGATATGATGGCGTGTGTTCCTGTGCCTGTAGGAACCCTTCACCACGTTCTTCCTCAACGCCAACGAAAACAAGTTCGACCATCCAGAGAGAGCCTTCTCCGGCATCGGCCGCGCGTGGAGGAACTGCCAGAGGGACACGGCTGATGTCAAGGTAACTGTTCCCAGTGGTGTCGTTTCAGTTTAAGGCGACGTGTGGCAAGGAACACACCGTTCTACTGTAGGAGGGTCTGAGTTAGAAAAAATATGAAGTTTTATATTTAAATGCAGCAATATGGTGCGATTTGAGAGCAAAATCAAGAAGCTATAGACTATCAATATTCACTAATCACAAATTATACTCACATTTTCAAGTTTTTAATACTTTTAACATGTGAGTGGACAGAAATGTCTGATTATGATTATTAGAATAATGATGAATAGTGTCAATAACGTTAAACCTCAGTTCCTCAGCGTTTCCACAGTTGCTGTTAGTAAGTTTTATTAATATTACACATTTAGTAATTAAAAAAAATATCTACTCTTGAGCGTATGTGTGTGTTTGCATGACAAGGCAGGGGCTATTATTAAATTTGTTTTATTGTGTGAAGCATTTTTCATTTTTTGTATAAAAAGTTCTATAATACATTTTTTTATAGAATAAAGGTATAAAAAGTGCCATACTGTGCTATACCCATACGACACCTCTGACTATTCCTGACAGGAAACAAGCTGCTTATTTGACTCGTGAACAATAGAATCAGCCTGGAATCCATCAGCATAGGACATAGGTGACAGGAAATAGTATGTTTTCAGATGAATTGGTTAAAAAATATCTACTCTAGAGTTTGACCTAATGTCAAACCTGGTGAATCGCTAGTTCTTCTCTGTCAAAACTCCACATCAGGCTGTCACATACACCAATTTTGGCCACACAGTGGTAAATAACACATTTCTAATATAGGGATTTATGATAAAGACTATTTTGCAGAAATTTTGCTTTAACTGTAATCCTCCCCTGTCTTAATGGTCCCATATTGTGGAAAGTGGGATTTTTTTTCTTCTCTTTCTTTTCTTGGATCATAAGAAGGTCCAGGTGTTCTATAAATACTGTCTTATGTTTCAAAATCACCCAATCCACAGAGAAATGCACAGCCCACCCAAAACTGAAAATGAACACTTTGCTGTATCTATCAGGAGTTGATCCCGGAGTTCTACTACTTGCCTGAGATGTTTGTGAACAGCAATGAGTATGAGCTGGGTCTGCGTGATGATGGAGTTCCTGTGTCTGATGTGGAGCTTCCTGCCTGGGCCAAGAAACCTGAGGATTTTGTTCGCATTAACCGGATGGTGAGAGTTACAGATGTAGTCTTTCCTGAAATCAGCGAAGAGCTAAAATCTGGAACGTTTTCATCTTTAGGCTTTCAATTCCCCTCCAGAGATCATAAATTCTGGTAAACTCTCATCCTCCTCCTCCCTCTGCCCATCCAGGCATTGGAGAGTGAGTTTGTGTCGTGCCAGCTTCACCAGTGGATCGATCTAATATTTGGCTACAAGCAGCGAGGGCCCGAAGCCATCCGAGGCCTCAACGTGTTCAACTTCCTGTCCTACGAGGGATCAGTCAACCTAGATCTTCTAGATTCTGTGCAACGTGAGGTCAGTCTCCATGACAACGCATCACCGATTGATTATTGCAGTGCAGATAATGCTTCCTCCATGAGTTTCTCCTGCTGTGAGAGCGAGCTCTTTCTGCAAGATCACACATTAACCTCTTGATGTAGCTCTAGATCTCTGATATACTTGTGGTTACTAGTGTCTATTTAGTTCAGGAATTATACACAGGAAGAGAAAATCTTATATAAAGTAACAGAGAAATATGGCTTTTCTTAACCCCATCTCTATCTTTGTGGCTGTAGGTGATGGAGACCCAGATCCAGCTCTGTGGACAGATCCCCTCCCAGCTCCTGATCGAGCCACACCCACCTCGCTCTTCTGCAATGCACCTGGTGAGACTACGTCAACGGGCTAATCACATCCTGCGTGCATTTTAATTATCAGAGCAGTATTCATGCATATACTCACATAAACAACCAATTATTCCATTAAGGTGAGACATGGAAGGCAAAAACACAGTTTATCCCACTATCCCACAAAAACTATTCACTCTAAATTCAGCAGTTTTCAGCTGAGGGGCGCTAGAGGGCTTCAGGGCAGGTGGGTGCGGCAAGAGAAAACTTGAACCTGAAAAGAAAAAAAAGTTCTAACATCCGGCGAGCGGCAAAATGGATAGATTTTTAGTATCTCAAGTGAAAGTAAGAAAAGACACATAGTCTGAGGCAGAAAACAGAGGTGAGCAAAATAAGGTGCAAGCTGTTGTGGAAAGGATTTATGCTTGATGATGAGGCTGTGATATGAAAAGCAGCTGTACCTGGTGCACTGTGATAATAGAAGTCTCTGATGTTGATCTGTTTTCCATTTGATTTGTGGAATTGCACCCATAAAAGAAATATATTCAAAAAGATGTTAAAAAAACTGTTCAAAAATATCTTAAAAACATATATACAGATGCTGAAATGTGTAAAAAAGAAAAAACAAAGAGAGAAACATGTATAAGTTGCTTACAAAAATAAAGATGTGTATAACAGTAAGTAAAAATAGGTAAGGAAAAATAATAATTAGGGGGTGAAGGGGGGCTTACTATCCCTCACTTTGAAAAGCCCTGCTCTAATATATCAACAAAACTAAACTATTTTGAACCTGGCTTTATCCAATGTACACATTTCTGTTCTGGAAATGTTTGTATGTTAACATTTTGACCCTATTCACCTGTAATGTCTTGCTTTAAGACTGAAGACAGAAGTCTCACATCTCAGCTGCAGAGCTGATGAAATATAAAGAAATTTTGTTTTGTTTTTTTGAGAAAAATCGTCACCGTTGGAACATAGAGAGAGTTTTTCCCAACATTTTTTTGTGTCGTCAACAGTCGGTTTATTTGTTTGAACTTTATTCTTATTCCAAAAACATTTCTCATGACACATTGTTGCTTAGAATATGTATCGTCTGCATTCATTGTTCATGTGTGTTAAAACATCGTCCCATATATCTATTCATCATGGTCCTCATTCCCAAAAAGATGTAGGTGAACTCCATGGTGTGTGGATTTTTTGTCAGGTTATTACATGCGGTGCTGGTGTATGTAATGGTCTTTTTTTAGCCTCTGTGTCCTCCCTGCTCCCTGCTCAACAGAATGAGACCTGTGTGTCTCCTCATCAGAGCCATCCATGTCAACCCGAACCCGTCAGTCCTGAACCCCGACCAATCAGTGCCTCCACCTCCTCTCCTGGGCCTAGAGCCACCCTCAGTGTGTGTACCTGCTCTGACCCTGCTCTCCCACTAATATACCTTCTCCCTTCCCTCCCCCCTCTCCCGCTTCCTTCTCCCATCTGTTCTGTCTCTCCCTCTTCCTCCGTCTCCATTCCCTCCTCCTCCTCCTCCTGACCTCCTTCCCTCCTCGCTCTGCCTCCCTTCTTCTTCTCTCTACCTCTCTGTCCCTTTCTCTTTCTCTGTCTGTCTCACCAGTGTTTCCTTCCCCAGAGCCCTCTGATGTTTAAGGATCAGATGCAGCAAGACGTCATCATGGTTCTCAAGTTCCCATCCAACTCCCCCGTGACGCACGTCGCGGCCAACACCCTCCCCCACCTCAGCATCCCGGCAGCCGTCACCGTCACATGTAGCCGGCTGTTTGCCGTCAACCGTTGGCACAACACAGTTGGTGAGTGGAAGGAATATGTGTTCACAGCGAGGAGGACGCTGTCGTTGTGATGATGTGACATGTCGATATGACAGGTGTTCTGATGCAGCTTGCACCTCTGGCTAATGTTGTGTTCCACTGAATTCTGAACTCTAAAAGATTCAACCTCCAAATCGTAAAAGTGCAATAGAACGGCCCTTGAATTCCGGGTTCAGAGTTTAAGGGCCATTTGGAGGGAATGAAGCAAAGCAAGGTGGTATCACACAGGCTGTTTTTTTACACACTAGATGTATAAGTAAGGGGGAAGAGCGGGAATTCATGGAAAAGGGATTGCAATGCAGCAAGAGTTGACACCTGTATGGCTCACAGGATTCCCCTCGAATTCGATCTCAAGTAAGATCCCTGTTTTCCAAGTTTGCACAATGGAACGCATTTAACTTGGAAGCTGGGATTTCTGACTCAAATCTTTCTGAGTTCCGAGTGCAATGAAATGCAGCATAATTCCAAACAACGATGTAATGTGATGATGGGAGATCATGAGGCAACTCAAGGGCCTTTTGTACTCAATTCGGCATATTTTAATGAGACAAAACAATATTGGAATGGATCACCCTGATCCAGATCCAATTTTTTCAAGAATACCAAATGTATTAGCAGTACTCTAAATAAGAGAGTATTGAAGTGTGGGCAACTATGACAACTATGTGAGGGTGACAGACAGCTAGCATGAACTTAAAGTGACCTTGCTTTAATATTTTTTTAATTACAGAAACAGAAAACGCCACAATGAATCAACACAAACATTTTCTTTTACACTCAGGCCCCTCATCTAATTCCCAACAAATAAATATATACGTTAATCATAAATAGAATGTGGATATTTTGAACGTGTTTTAAATCACAAAAAAGTTTAATGTTAAATTGATAACAAAATATAGAATCTTCAGAGTTCTTCTTCCAAAAATTCCTATGACTAATATTAACCTCCAAAGACAAACACCCCCTTTTTCACTCATATTTGTGAAAATGGTCTGCCCAAGTTGTAAGTGGCACAGTTCCCACATGTCACATATAGATGGTCTCCTCATTGTAAATTTCCATTGGGTCCTACTGCTCCCCATCAAAACAAAGGTGGTCAAATTTTCATAATTAGTCCTCATTGGCTTTTAAGATGCCTATCTCTGACCCCATGCTTCAATTGTTGCGTTATATGAAACCAACGACTGAAGCGTAGCATTGCTGTAAATGACCCTCTACCACTCAGGGTACAGTGTGTCTTAAGAATGCTCTTATATTTGTTCCTGAATCCGCCCTCCTATTGAAAAAAACGTTTTGAGCAACAGATATAAAAACTGGATTACAAGATCTAATCCGATTTCAGAATCCTTCATTTCTTTCTAACAACCCCTTTTGAAGATTTAATCCAAATCGATAGCCGAAATCCGATCAGATTACTTCTGAACAACGGGGCCCAGGGGGATTACGTGAGCGGCTGCAGTTAAGATTTCATCTTCTAATGATTTCTGATGTTTTCTGTATGTACATTTATACAAGTGAATGACTGCCTGTAATGTTTGACCCTTTGACCTCTCAGGTCTCCGTGGAGCTCCAGGATACTCCCTAGAGCAGGCTCATCATCTGCCCATTGAGATGGACCCTCTCATAGGTCAGTGCACAGAGATCTCTGCAGCAGATTTCATTGGTCATTAAGAACATGCTTCTAAACATGCTTCTAAAGTCCAACTGTAGAAACAGCTAAGCTGTCTACAGCTTTATAAGGAGCCAGTAATAATATTAAAGACAGAAAGATAATGAGGGGAAAATAATGAGGGCGGCCTGTTGGGGCTGAAGTTATTATAGTCCATGATACACTGGGGATTAATGTGCATATATTGCTGAGACAGAGGCTAGAAAATATCTGCTTGGCTGCTTTGTTTGTTGACACTTAACAGACTGACCTAAGCGGTGAATGATGAGGAAACGTCAGAGTTCAGCAGATATCTTGTTAACCTCATTGCATGCATACGTCCTCATTAACTCTACATCTTGCCGCTCCCTTCCAGCGAACAACTCAGGCATGAACAAGCGTCAGATCACTGACCTGGTGGACCAGAGCATCCAAATCAACACGCACTGTTTCGTGGTTACCGCCGACAACCGCTACATCCTTGTCTGTGGCTTCTGGGACAAGAGCTTCCGAGTGTACTCCACTGAAACTGGTAGGGCGAAGTGTGGATTCACGCTTAGATGCCAAGTGTTTTAAGGATTTGATTAATGATTTAAACCAAACCGTGTCCTGCATTTTCATTTTTTTTAATTAGACATTTGTTCTCCAAACAGATCCAGATGTTTAAGGGGCAATGTCAAAACTGTCATGTGGTGTAACCCCAAAAATCTGGTACCAGATAGTTTAACTCTCTTGAAAAGGTTTGAAAGAATTAAAAACACATGCTATCAACTGGTTTTATATTCTTCAGCTCTAGAAACAAATAAGAGACCACTGCAAAATAATCAGTTTTTCTGATTTTACTACTTATAGGTATGTGTTTGGGCAAAAGGAACATTTTTTGTTTGAATCTATAAACTACTGATATCATTTCCTCCAAATTCCAAATAAAAATACTATTGATTAGAGCATTTATTTGCAGAAAATGACAAATGGTCAAAATAAGAAAAAAAGATACAATGTTTTCAGACCTCAAACAATGCAAAGAAACAAGATCAAATTAATTTTTATAACAACATAATACTAATGTTCAAAAAAATCAATATTTGGTCCAATAAGCCTTATTTTTAATCACAGCTTTCATGCATCTTGTCATGCTCTCCACAGTCTTCACCATTGTTCTTGGGTGACTTTATTCTACTCCTGGTTCCTCTTTAAGTAGAATGAGGTGTTCATGTGTTGTAATTCAACAGACGCTGGGATAAAATGACTGGAATACATGTAGAGATGCTGATTTCAGACAAAAAAAATGCAGTGGTCTCTTATTTTTTTCCAAAGCAGTAGGTGGAATAAATATTTAAAATTTATAATTCTTTTTTGGTTACACCATTTGACATTTCTTGTCAAAAAATTGCATATTTTGTGTGATTTTTGTTTAAAACAATCGATTTTCAAGCCAACATCAACACACAATGTACATTTTGGGAGACCTGGAGAATAATTCTTAAAACTGTATTTTAAAAAGTTTTTGACTTTCTCATCTTTCCAACCATGATTTGTCACTGACCCTTAAACAGGTGACACTAACCTGTTTGATGAACCTGTGCCATTCAGTGAAGTGTATTTTTATCCTGGCCTTTATAAGCATCAGTCGAGCTGCCATCTTCCTCCTTTCCTCTCCACAGGAAAGCTGACCCAGATAGTTTTTGGCCACTGGGATGTGGTGACATGTCTGGCCCGATCAGAGTCCTACATCGGAGGAGACTGTTACATCGTGTCAGGCTCCAGAGACGCCACGCTGCTCCTGTGGTACTGGAGCGGACGACACCACATTATAGGGGACAACCCCAACAACAGTGAGTGCTGACATGTTGTGGAAGCAGCATGTGTAACTTGTTTTCTCGTCCTCATGTGACTCAGAACGTGCCCATTTTAGCACGAGCCACTGAACATGTCAGGAAACAGCACAGCTCTGCAGAATGAAGCCAGAGATCTCTGGTGACGTGTGTGCGTGTGTGTGTGTGTGTGTAAATGTGTTTTTCTCGTCCAGGTGATTACCCCGCTCCCAGGGCAGTACTGACAGGACATGACCACGAGGTGGTGTGTGTGTCCGTCTGTGCAGAACTGGGCTTGGTCATCAGTGGAGCTAAAGGTTAGTGTGTGTCCACATCTGTCTGTTCAAGCATCACAGAGATTTCTACATTGTATTAAACTTTAAAACAGTGGTTACCTACCCCTAAGTCAAAAGTAATTGAACAACTTCTATAGAATATATTTCATTTTATATCCTTTTCCAAGAAACCTGAGACTGTTGTCTGAGTAAATGCTCCTAATTAGTATATTTTATTTATTTTATTATATTTTATTCTATTTAGTTGGTGTCAGCTAGCATAATTTATGTAATATCTATTTGTATTGTGCCATGCTGACCTACAATAAGTAAACAATATGGGGAGGGTATACACTACAGTTCAAAAGTTTTAGAACACAGATTTTTACATTTTTATTGAAATTGAATCAGTTTAATTCCAATGAACCTTATAGATTTATTAGACCCCTATATGTATTTGACTGTATATATGACAGCAGAGAGTGTATTAATACTGTCCCATGTTTAAAAACACTCAATCCACAGAGAAACATACACAGCCTGTATTCAGAAACTGCCTTAAAACAAGCAGACTTACGTGAAGTTGTGATGTCACTACTATACAGTCACCACCAACACCCCCCACAGCCATTTAAAGAGGAGGAGGAGAGGCTTAGAAAGAAGCTGGAGAAAAGATGTGGAAAACTGTACTGAGATGATCTTTGCTGCTTCAAATCTTGTTAGTGATGTTAAAATTCCACATAAAAACAGGAACGTGTAGAATATGGGACATTTAAATGGTACAAAAATAATCAGTTAACTACCTGAAGCAAAAAAGACAGATATCAATGTTCATGAATCAAGTAATAGTTAACAACTTAGACATCCAGCTTTTCTGCAGTAATGGCATGGATGAAGCCTGATGTCTGGGTCTTTTCTAGGACTAGAGCTCTAGAGCTAAGCAGAACCCCATGATCTAGACCTAGTTAGTCAGGAGTTCATCCTACAGCAACATAATCCACATCAGACCTCTGGGCTGTCACATCAGCATCTGTCAGATGAAACATTAAACTAGGACAATTTATAGAAAAACTGAAAAATCAAGGTGTTCTAAACCTTTTGATCGGTGATGTATATTGAATATCAAAAAGACTAAATGATATCTGATATCTTAAAATGGTAAAATCCACACATGAACTAATAAAGTCATTCTATTTTACTTAGTGTAGTTTTAGCTATATTAATAGTATATATTTATAGTTTATAATTATATACATTGAATGTAGGGTAGAGGATCCTGGAAAAACAGTTTGAGCATGCAGCATTTAAAAAAAAAAGTCAAAAGTCCACACCCCTTTCTTCCAACCTTCCCCCTGAAACCATGCCTCCAGAGTACAGGAATGGCATTTGAGTTTAAAAGACAAATCACCATTCAGTAAAGTATTAATAATTGAAGAAATTCAAGGTGATGTTACAATGATTGGATGGGTTCCCACAGGTTGCTATTTTTTCTGTATCTGTCGGAGCATTTAATTTATCGCCTGCAATCTGGGTGTGAAGGATATTTTAAGCAATATGATAAAAAATGCTCCTTGAAAACATAAATAACCACACCTTTAATAGAATGTAAATGATGCCTTTTTACACCTGAACTGTCACTAATCTCTGGAGATCATCTACATTTCTCACATTTTCCAAAAAAACATGTTCTCTGAATTTTAACGCGGTCATGCTGTGGTCTTTCCTGTCAGAGGGCCCGTGCCTGGTCCACACCATCACGGGAGACCTGCTCCGGGCCTTGGAGGGTCCAGAGCTGTGCCAGCGGCCCCGCCTCATCTCAGTGTCCAGTGAGGGCCACTGCATCATCTACTACGAGAGAGGCCGCTTCTGCAACTTCAGCATCAACGGAAAACTGCTGGCTCAGATGGAGGTCAACGATTCCACACGGGTAAGACTGTCTGCAATAATGCTGTTTGTCTTCATGCTGTTTTATATTCTTCTCTTTTGCTTTTCCTTTTTGAATATATTGTATTCCATCCTAGAAGAGGGGTCCTCCTTTGTTTCTCTTTCTGAGGTTTTTTTTTTTTCTGAGGGTCTTTTTTTACCCTGTTAAAGTTTTTTTTTTTTGTTCTTTTTTTTTGTTAAGGTTTTTTTTCCTTGTATCTTGTGAGGGTCTAAGGTTGTATAAACTGTAAAGCCCACTGGGGCGAATGTTTGATTTGTGATTTTGGCTATACAAATAAAATTGATTTGACTTTGTCAAACTATGCAACATGCTGCTGTCCAACACACTAGAGCTTTTTCTCTCTCTTCTCTCTCTCTCTCTTCTCTCTCTCTTTCTCTCCAGGCAATCCTGTTGAGTAGTGACGGACAGAACCTGGTGACGGGAGGTGATAACGGCGTTGTGGAGGTGTGGCAGGCGTGTGACTTCAAACAGCTTTACATCTACCCGGGCTGTGATGCCGGCATCCGCGCCATGGACCTCTCACATGACCAGAGGTAAAATAACAGCCAGGGTGCCAAACAGCAGCAGATGCAGTAGAGTGAGAGGCCAGACACAATTGGGGTCTGCATTTTCTTAACTACTGATGTTAGAGAAACTGGGTCACTCCTGCAGAGAATACTGAATGATGAATATATTTCACCCAAAACCTCAAATGTTGTCCCAGACCCAGGGAGATGTGCACTCAGTGAACTGAGATTTGTTTTTCATGGGATATGTGAAATAGGCAAGGCAAAGGCAAGTTTATTTGTATAACACATTTTTTGGTAAATCTCTTGGGACAATAACACAATACCAAATATGCTTTTTCCATCTATATTTATGATTAATAATGACTGTTTCTGATCATTTTGTGTTGGAATTATGTGATAAAACATATTTATTCAGGCCCTATAAATCTTCAAATATTTGCTCTGCCGCTTTTTTCTTTATTTGCGGTTTCAGGTAAATTGGGCCATCCCATCAGGTAAAATGGGTTTAGTTAGATTTGTCATGCAAGGGTACTTACCTTGAGCATTTCTGATTCACTCTAGATTTGAGGTATTGTTTCACCCTCTATAGAAACTATAAACTAATCAAATCACCTGTTTCTTGTCAAGCACAGTTATGTCCACAGTTCCTTTGTAGTCATTGGCTCTAATTTCTGGAGGGACTTAGGGGATCCCCAAACTTTAAATGGCCCATTTTACCTGACATCACCCTAATTTTAAAAACAGCTTAGTAATAGCTGAGTTTACTGATGCGGTCTCTGTGTCCCTGCAGGACTCTGATCACCGGCATGGCGTCCGGCAGCATCGTAGCGTTCAACATAGACTTTAACCGCTGGCACTACGAACACCAGAACAGGTACTGAGGTGGACCGCGTGAGGAAGAGAAGGCTTGAGAGGACGAGGGGAGAACCAGAGGGGAGGAGGAGGTGATGCATTCTGCTGTGTGTTGGCAACACGGGGAAAAACGAACAGGTACCGAGAGGAAGGAAAAACAAGTACCCGACCTTAGGGTCAACTCCCCCCCTGTGAAGTTTACATGATTTGAGGATGCGGCAGCACTGATGGAAAACACTTCCTCTGTGCACACGTGTACGTACACACACGTGTTTAAACCACAGACACATAACACCCCCCGAAGATACACACCAAAACCTGCTAATACAATAGACAGACTGCAGAATGGGGAAAAAGAGCAAGTCACGCAGACCTGGTAGAGGTCGAACATACCCGTACCACTCACAGGACTGGCGCAGTTGCTGTTCCTGGTACGCTTAATGCTTCACAGACAAAGAACCGAAGTTTTTTTTTTTCATTTCTTTCTCTTCTTTATCAATTCCATTCTGTACTTTTTTTCTTCGAGGGGAATTATTCGGGTGGAATATAAATTAAGACTCCTTCAATGCGTCTAAACTGATTAGAAATGGTCAGAAATGAACCAGCCCCACCCACTATTCAAAAACCGGTGCTATTGGCTTGATCTTAAATTTGCCCTTGAAAAAAATTGCCTGGGGTTTGTTAGTTTTATTTCATTTTATTTCATTTTAAAGATTATTTCTTTTTACCCGCAGCAGGGTTCAATTGACTTTTAATGTAAATAAGGCTCTGCTTCCTTTGGGAGTCTACACTTGTTCTTTCACTACACGAACTGCGCTTATCACCTTTAATTTATTAATGACTTGCTGTATGTAAAATATTGTGTAATAATTATTATAATGTTGACGAGACTGATGGTAATAACGGCAGTGTCAAGGATGGTGATTGTTTTGCCGGAGATGGTAACGATAACGAGATGTTGCCAGTGCCACCGAGGATGAAAACCACAAGACGAACATGATTTCCTTTGTATATTTGGTGATTGTTTTGTCAAATATGTACATATAGTCTTGGTTCAGGCTTGGTGGGAGACTTAATCAGCTGAATAAGACAAAAAAAAGCGCAAAGGAAACCTTCACTTACCCACATTTGTTGATTATTTAAAAAAAAAGAGAATCAAAATCAATGTAAAAGTTTGTTTTGTATTTGCACTTTGCACCAATCACATATCATTATTTATTAGCTTGGTTCTTTCTGGTCGGCTGCCATTTTGTTTAGGTCCATTTTCCCTACGGGATTATTTGTGCATTGATGTTTGTATTTAAAAACGTTGAGCTCATGTGTGATTATTAAGTTTTACAACCTCACAGTTGTAAGCAATATCATGATTCTGTAGCTGATAGAGGCGGGGAGGAGGGAGGGGAGAGGATGAGACGTGAGATGTACTGTATGTGTGAAGCCATCTTGATCAAACGCGCACATGCACATACTCTATCGACAGGTTCAACTTACGTATCCAAAAAAAGGTTAAATATTTTTGGATCTATGAAACCCTAAAAACTATTGTATTCATGTTTTATTGCAAAGATGTAAAATATGACATGTGTGAGTTGAAAAAAAAAATCATGATAAGAAAAATAAAATATGCAAAGAATTTGATGACTTGACTTTTCATTGGTCACATAGTCTGCCTCGTTATGTTTTTTTTTCTTTTTTTTCTTTTTTTTTCTTACTTAACGGCAGTAGCGCTGCATAAAGAGAGAGTTTCAGATATCAAGGGCATCATCAACACCTCAAGTAGATTCAAGTGTCTCTCGTGTTAAAATGTTGCACTCCAATCCGCTCCATTTCCATTTCCAGCGGCAGCAGCCTGCTCCTTCTGAATGTTCTGGGCTGTCTCGTACCAAATTAAAGTCCTTGAAACTTTTGTAGGAGGAATTAATTGGGCGGAATATAAATTAAGACTCCTTCAATATGTCTGAACTGAACTTAGAAATGGTCAGAAATGAACCAGCTCCACCCACTATTTTAAAACCGGTGCCATTGACTTGATCTTAAATTTACCCTTATAATAATAATAATTTCCCAAGGTTATCATTTGCCTTTATTTCATTTTAAATATAATTATTATTTCTTTTACCTCAGGAAATTGAATTTTAATTCAAAATAAGACTCTATCAGAGTCTTGTTGTTTTACTATATGTACAGCTTATGAACCTCTAATTTATTAATGGTTAATTAATTAATTAATTAATATTATATGGAAAAATTGTTTTAAAACCTGCTTTGAGCTGTGTCTCTTTCAGGTATGAATTTGCTTTATTGCTTGTAAGGTCACTGTTGTTAATTTGATGAACATTTCCAAACAGGATGTTGATTACAGGTCCAGTAATTACCTAGAATTACCTTACAGGCGTTGCACAGAGGATACATGCTCAGTGGGCAAGACAAGATCATTAATGGCGTTCATTAAGCCTGGACAAAAGTTAGATTTACAGCCACAAGGTATACGGTACAGTAAATCATGGAAGAGAGCAGAGACTACAAAAATCTATAGAAAAACATTCCCTGCACTGCAGGTTCCTTCTATGTTTGTGTGGTACAACAATATAGATTAATTCTGAAGCGTGACTATAGCTTAACTAATAATTAGATCCAGTGTGTGTACACAGTCTAGTGACTTCATCGTTTCATTTATGGATTATTGCACATTGATTCTTCAAGATAAACCTGTATGACAAACAACCAAATATCTTCTATTATAAAGTGTAAACAAAAGCATTGTCCTTAAATGAGGACCACAGATATATATAAATATATGATATATATGTCTATATATTTTGTGTTAATATGATTTATGAGCCTGTGCCAATCCTTACATAAACTGTGGGGGAATTCATGATTTATGTTTTTCAGCAGACTATACTTGGAAGATAGGAAAACCCGATATGCACAGATGATTGTGAGAACAGTTTCCAAGAATATGGGAAAATAAAAGATTAATCAACCCTTTCAAATAACGTTTTCCGAATGTCTGCTGTGTTTTTCTTTTCTTCACAATGCCAATTCTCACAATATTCAAACAAAAACGCTGTATTTTGCATAAACCGTAGCCAAAGCCTAGAATACTGACAAAGCTGACAGCTGCATGATGTTCTCATGCTTCAGTCGCTATGGAGATATGGAGCTCATATGGCGATAAGACGCCATATGAGCTGATAACGCAGGGTAATCCGTTACGCCAGCAGTCTTCCCCAATTCCATAGTGTAGTTTGTGCTACTTTTGACCTGGACTGTCTACAGCTGCAGACAGAAGCTACCTGTCAGGAGCCTAAAATGCACCACCCTTGTCTTTTTTTTTCTCATTTCTCACCTTAACATCCACGATGCCTGTCATCCCCTTTTTGTGCAATCTCCTTTCCCCCCCAGACCTTGGGGAGAACAGGTTTTAATGTATCTTACCTTTTATGGTGAAAGAAAATCTGCTTAAAACCCTTACAGAGACACAATCATGCATTCCTGCACAAAGTAATGTTCTTCCATACTACATTTAATATATATCCGCACACATAATAACACATAATGTGCAAAGCATCACTCATTTGTTCAGTAGTAAATATGACATATATATAGTACAAGAAATGAATCATACAAAAAGAGAGGAGAGATAATAGTTCCTCATTATGCTTTTTTTCCTGCAGAGGGTTCAGGTTCATTTGTCTAAATCATTGAAATGGGGTCAGGGAGGGCTAAGTCACTCTCACCCCTCAAGGCCTCTTCATCACATTGTGAACTAGATTTCCCCCGTGTCTTTTGTGAAATTGCGCAGACACACCTGACTTGCTGGAACATCGTGAATTAGAATTTACATGCATGGAGATTAATGCCACTCACTTTGGCTCCTTCGTGGCGGACGGTGTGTTTTTCGATATTGTATGTCACAGTTAAGAGGTGCTTGACCTCTGTGTGTGTGGGTGTGTGTGTGTGTGTGTGTGTGTGTGTGTGTGTGTGCATGTGCGGGTGTGCGGGTGTGCGCATGTGCATGGTTGCTTTTATGTTTGCATGTGCTATAGCAAGAGCGTGCAGCGCCATCCACAGGTTTGGACACATTTTCCCATGAATGAGAAGGCGTGTCTAAACCTTTGACTGGTGCAGCAGGCGTCTATGTGTCTCCTCTTCTCGTGTCCCCTCAGGTGGACAGCGAGGACACGGTGGACCTCTGGGACGAGATGCTACAGATCTCCATGTTGGTGAAGGAGCTCCCTCCCTCGCTGCTGCAGTCGGGGACCGAGGAGGAGGAGGAGATGATGTTCTTCAGCCTGTGGAGGGAGATGACGAGCAGCGTCAGCAGGAACACCAGCAGGCCCAGGAATAGCCACACGTAGACGTAGACGTTGCCCTGTCGCCCCGGCGACGAGGCGGCCGCCGATGTGGAAGCAAAGGTCGGGGAGAAACGAAGGAAGGTCCCGTTGTCTATCGGAGGGATCCCAGTCTCGTTGTGGTCCACCAGTGGGATATCCATCCCTGACATCCTGGCTGACGTTTCATAAGCAAAAGAAAAAAACAAGTGAGTTAGGAAAACAACAGAAGGACACTTAACTTTTGACATTCATTATTTAAAAGGCCTGCTGCAGAAATTCTCTTTTGTCTGCTGGAGCTGCCAGGGATTAACATCTCCCTTCAGGACACTTCAGTATGGCAGATGCTTGCTGACATAAGAGCTTGTGTCCTCAGAGAACCTCTGAACAGCCTTGGCTAAATTTAAAAGAAAAAACAGACACCAATTCAGATGCAGTGCCAAACATGTAGTTTACTTCAAGTGCTCCAGAAAACAGACTTTTATCAAATGATACATTCAAATACTACGTTTTTACCAGCGTCAGATAAGTAGTTCAGCAATTCAGCAGTTCAGCAACGAACTGTTCAGCAACGAACTGTTCAGCAATGCCCCAACTATTATTGATGGAAAAAAACCTTGCCCATCTGGTGGTTCAAATACAAATAATTGCCTGAAAAATCTGTTTTATGTTTGTGTTTGTACTCAGATCTTTTACTTGACAAAAAGTACAAATTATGTCATTTTAAAATAATACCAAGTGAAAGTCCTAATTTCAAAAAAGTAAAAAGTACTCATTATGCAGATTGTTATAATATTAAAATATATCTCATTATTTGTTCTTAATACAAACACATGAGAGCCAGTTTAGATGATTTGGGTATATTAGCTACTGCATTATATTATAATATATTATATTATAAATGTATATCATATGTTTGTTAAATGCAAAAAGCATTTTTACAAAAAAAGTGCATAGAAATTAAAAAAAGAAAAGAAGGAGAATGTAAATTGTAAGCATATATTACAAATATTATATAATGTCAAATTGTTCTTAAAGCTTGTACGAAGAGTTTAGGGAATTGGAAGTGGTAGTGTAGTCACCAAAAGACTACATTTCCCATGAGCTTCCTGTGTCAGGTGTTTTGAAAACAGAAGGGTGGCTACTGATGAGGTAACTACATACAGTTGTTGTTTCTGTCTCTCATCAGCAGCATAGGCTACTACAGTAAATGGTTTCATCATTAAAAGGAAGTTCTGACCTACCTAGAAATGAAATTAAAATTTAAAAAGACCTATAACATATGTAAATACACAGTGTAGAATACCAAAACTACATAGAAGAAAAAAACATTTGTTGAAAATGGCCAAATAATCAAGTGTGGCTAGTGCAGATTCACCCACATTAAAATAAGACTGTTTCATGACCAAAAATAAACTCCTCTGGGTCAATTTAATTACATTCCAGCTGCTTCTGAAACTGGCAACTACCCGCCTATGTAATAGGCAAAAATGAAGAATCCACCATCTAGAACGTATGAATACCTTAATAGGCTTTCAACAGGTAGGCAAATAGTACCCAGATGGTTTTCTACATCCAGTCATGTTTTGCAGTGTGCAAGCAAGCCACACTACAATGCAGTACATCTGAATTGTGCTTTCAATTGGCTAATTTCCTACAAAGAAGCTATTACTGTGGCATTTGAGTAATAGCTACTGGTTAGTAGACAGTGCTACTATGGCTTCTGTAATTCTTAAAGTGGGGTCCAGAGACCCCCAGGGATTCCAGGGGGGCCCTGGCAAAAAGGGGAATAACTTATTTTAATCATAAGTCCATCCATCAGTAACACAATGACATTTATGTGATGGGTTTCATACACTTTCATGAATATCTAAAAGCAAAAATGTCATCAGATAGGACAAAATCTTAACAAATGTGGGTCTGTGGTCTAATTTGTGTCAGTATAGGGGTCTTTGACATAAAAAACATTGAAAACCACTGATGTCATGTATATGGATGAATTAAGAATTTATTAGATAGTCAAAAACATGTTTAAAACCCAATGGCCTGATGAGGTTAGCGAGCAAGCTAATATACAGTAACAGCAGGGGGAGTGCTTCCCTCACTGAAACCCATTAGGCTCAGTGCCCGGAGCTGGGAAATGCTCATAAACCGAGGCGTCCTTATCTGATGAAATTAAACTCCTCATAATCAGCTATGGAGAAGCCAGCTCAGATCCTTCCCTCCTTCTACAGCTAATAACGCTCCACGGAAAATCAGCGGCCGGCACAGAGCCGTCTGGAAGGCGTGATTGGACATTGTCATGCAGACAGGTTCCCAGTCTTTTGTGTTGGCGAGGGACAGGGAGGGAAGAAGCGACTGCTTTTGTATTTGGGTTAGACCGGCCCCTGTGTCTCCACTTGATCTATGACAGCGGAGAAAGACACTTCAAAGGGACGAATAATTGACTATGACCAAAATGAAAGCAAGAGGTCAGCGGTGCACCCTCCGCGTCTCCCTCATTTCTGTATTATCTGACAGCACTTCCCTGCTGTCGTTCAGCTTCATGTATATGCATTGCTCCGTGCACCATATGTGTTCCATTTGCATTACATAGAGGGAAGCAGAGGAAGCTCCAGTATATTCATTACACCCTCATCTATTAGTCGTCGCTACAAAACTTTTCTTTATCTTCCATTGAGCGGCTTCTCTTTTGAAGTGGAAGCAAGTCACTCTGTCCCCAAACACTCTTCTCTCCTTTCATTCTCTTTCCCCTTCTCTGTCTGGATGGTTCAGATGTCAAGAACTCTTTCATTTACAGCCGCGTGGCACCTTCAGGGAGACACACGGCGTACAATAATGAGGAGGGATGAGCTCGACTTAACTCCGCTCTCGCTGTGATTGCATGCTCTCTTGCCCTCAACTCTGTTTTTTTTTCATTATCAAACACTCCCAGCGGTCCTCCCAGGCCCCAATGAAAAACTGTTGATTTTATAATGTCTTCTCTCCCTCTCTCTCTCTCTCTCTCTCTCTCTCTCTCTCTCTCTCTCTCTCTCTCTCTCTCTCTCTCTCTCTCTCTCTTTCTGTCTCTCCTGCAACTTTTCCACAACTCTCTTGAGTTTGAAGGATTGATATTCACTGCACAGATGTGTGTTGTCTTCTAACAATGCCTCTTTCCACTTGTCTATTCCGGCCTCACCTTCCCCAACTCTTCTGAAAAATGAATTGGGATCCATGATCCACCTCAGTTTTACTCAAGTGATTTTACTCAAGATGTGTCAGTCATCTTGAAAAGTCCTTCAACTAAAACTTCTACAGTCTACATGTCTGCTCTACCTCGTCCACTCCACTGACCCCCCCCCCCCCCCCTCCTCCTCGTCTTATCCGCTGTCACTCTCCTGTCATTCCCTCCTACTCTTTCCCTGCTCCGTATAGGTCGCGCTCGTTAATGATATGTTGTTTTCAAATCTGCGATCGGGCTTGTTCATTGTAAGCTGAAGTGTTAGATAATTGTGCTTAATGATGCTTTTTGTATCCAGGCAACAAGGTGCGTTCGGTTCTTTATCAAGCTAATCTACTTTAAGAGGGCGGGCCTGCTGAGGCTGAAGAGGTCAGATATACACACATGCACACACACACACAGGCACACACACATCCCGCCTACATGTTCTAAATTCTAGTAGTTTTTTTTTTCCAGTGAGCACCAAGGCCGATTGGGAACATGCTGCAGAGTCTTTATTATGTATGGAATAGTGACAGGAATTTGGGCTCTTTTTAGTGAGCCGGATCATTTGGCATAGCTCAATAAGAAGAGCCGGCTCTTTCAGCTCCCAAACGACTCCCAAACAGCTCTCCATTTTTAATTTAGGGCTGGACTAGTGATTTGTGTTTGAACACATATATCATTTAAGTTTCAATAAGTAATATGTAGCCAATTGCATTTTCCCTTGTAATTCTCTAGCTTGCTACACAAGGCAGGTAGAAAATTCCTATAAAAACTAAGCACACAAGAACAGCTATTGACATTACAATTTTTTTATTAAACACCCAACTAATAAAACAAGTAAAGAACTAAAAAAAATAGAAATTAAATACAGCAATCAAATAAATGTGTTTTGCTAAAATAAAACCAAAATGTTTCGTTATAAAAATAAAAATAATAAGTGCTGCTACCCCCACCCTTCCCTGATTGGTGGGATGACCCTTGTCAAACCTTAACATGATTGGTTGCACAGCATGCACATGACGCCTGTAGCCAACGGCCAGGTACTTTTTCCAAAAGAAAAGAAAAAAATGTCTTGCAGACGGATGAGAGCTGGCTCCTATCATTCACTTCAAACTGGCTCGTTTGCAACTGACACATCACTAGTGGGGAAATTCTATATATGTTAGCATGGCTCGGACCACAGATTTAAGACTTTTACACCTGTTGTTGCACCTTTAAAATGCACCTGACAGTGATCCCAAGGTGTACTGACTCACCCTGGATGTCCACATCACTGCAGCAGAGTGAGAAGTTAAACCTCAGAGTGCCTGCACCATGAGGATTTTTCAGGAGGTGGTGGTCATTTTTAAAGATCCCCTCCAGGCTGAAGACTATAAAGGTTGTGTATAAATACAGTCCATTTAAGAACTTCACAGAAGTTAAGTATCCAATAGTGGATTATCATTCACTTCAAACTCTTTATGATACCAAAAATCCTGCTTGTATGCCCCGCCCCCTTAGAACAGGATTTTCAATGATGTCAGAAACTTTCTTCTTTCTGCAGATGGATGAATGATGCAAACAGACTCCGAGTATCAAACTCTGCACATCCATCATTCTGTGCAGTGAAGCTCAAACATCTGACTGTAGGAACGGGAAGAAAAACACATTTTTCAGAGGAGGGGGACATAAATTATCTATGCCTGACTGATCATTTCCTCTGGATCTCTTAACCAAGATGTCAGTTTCTGTCATTTTCTGTCTGGAGGAGTTCAAACTAACCTCCCATGGCTTCACACGCTCCTCATTCTGCTCCTCCTCTCATTCCAAATCCGGACTTTGGCCCCGTCTTTGATCAGCTGAGTCGGAGCCTCCCACCGTTTCTATTCTGAGACGGAGAGAAGTGAAGTTCTGGCGATTGAAAATAGAATGATTTGATTTCTAATATTTTGGTGCTGTTTTTGCCTCATCTGCTCTTCAGAGGCTGTAATTAGAGCCTGCATGGTTTAACTTCAGCTGGTGCTTAACCCAATGTTCTATTCGGGGTTCCAAACACATTATCGGCATCATACTTCATGACTTTTCCTGATTGTATCAAGAGTTGCCTTAGAAACCTGATTGTGAAAGGGTGATGAGTCTCAAGTGACGCACCACTTCTGTTTTGGTACAGGAGTTTTGTTTAGTCTTGAACTCACTCAGATGTGATCTCAGCTGAACTTTTGGAAGCACGAAGCAGTGTAATGGCTTCTCTGTTAAAAGTGCCAGACCTGGATAAAGGAATGTTGCTGCTTCACCCGGCGCCAGTCTCCTCATTGTCCTATTTTAGTTTTAGTCTCCCACCCAGGAGCTCATCAGTGATGTCCTGCAGGGGTACCTTTCCTTTCCACTCTCAGCCCCTTTGATTATCTTTCTCTATTCAATATCAGCATTTCTCTCTATAGAGCTTTATATTCTGTCCAGCCTCGGTTATCTCCGCTGCTTAAAATGGGTCGCCTCAAGGAAAATTTTACTTCAGAGCTCCCTCCTCTCCCTGCTCGGTCTGGAGTTGAGCAGGTGTTTCGTCTACAGCCAGTCTGTCAACATGCAGCGAGCCTTGACTCTGAAAGCTGCTTTTTTTGTCTTGATCAGACTCCTTTTTTTGAGCTGCACAATCTCTGTAAGACTCTCCTGTTGGAGCATGTGCATTTCCCTCAAAGATGTCACATGCTCTTTGCACTGTATTGCTTCTATCTGCAAGGTGGTATATTGCATTATTGAGGGACCGTGTTGACAAATTTTTCACTCACTTCTGCAAATCATGTACATTTATGACAATTTTGTGAGGGTAAACTCTTGAAATTTGTTTCATTCACATTCACAAGTGTCAAGAAATGATCATTCAGTGATGCATAAAACCCAAACCAAAGCAAATGCTGTTTGCCTTCAAGAAGTCCTTTTTAATTTCAACTGAAATTACAACTAAAATACATTTAATTCAATTTATATGTATATTCTGTAGATTGTGTATGTAGATTGGCGTGACTCCAGGTTTCACGATAATTTATCCATCCGTTCGCCAGATAGGAACAGCCTTGGAATCTCGACTGTTTCTAATTAAGCTGTCTCTTAGAGACAAAACATAGCCCTGGAGATATTCTGTGACCTATGCAGCATATGCAAATATTTACAAATATTTTAAACTCCAAACTTCCCAGGGAAACACGTTTTCTTCAGTTCTGGTATTAGCTCCGCAGTTCATGAATAATGGACAACAGGCGAAATGTCATGGCATTTGGGCCATATTCTTTTGTGCATGTGTGTGTGTGCCTGCTGGCATGTGCATGTTTGTGTATGTGCATTTTTCATACTGTAGCCTATTCATATCATATTGAACAGACAGACACAGGCTGAGCTAATAACATAAATACTGGGGATATTCATTCACATGCATTCACACAGGCTCAAACAACAGCCTTCCAGGGACTATAAATCTACCCTGAATTTAAATCATGTTGAATATCTCATATTCCCAGCCAGATCTGCTGAAAACAGACCTGCGGCTCAGCTGCATGAATTCCAAATCGCCTTTGTAGCACTGAACACTACAGATAACCCATGCATTGGTCGGAGATATGCAGGGATAATGACCGTATTGAGAAAGTGATGTTTCAATATGCATCAGCTACTCTTAGTCAGCTACACACCAAACAGCTCAAAGCCTCAGTTCAGACTGTTTCTGCATTTACTTTACAATTATGTCTTCTAAAAGATTGTGTGTGACTGTCATTTCAGAAAATAAATTAGAACAAATTAGAACAAGAGGTGGAATTTAAATGAGTCTACAGCACAGAAATGAAATTCACAGCACACCTGGGTGCACTCAGCCACACCGGGGGTCCAACTCGACTGTTCAACATTTCTCTGATTCTCTCAGCTATTCAGCACATGAAAGTGAGGATTTTAAAGGCCAAATAGGGAGAGAGACATCGCTAAAGCGTGTGTGTGTGTTTGTGTGTGTGTGTGTGTGTGTGTGTGTGTGTGTGTGTGTGTGTGTGTGTGTGTGTGTGTGTGTGTGTGTGGCTGCGAGTTCACCCCTGTGGTGAAATGTATTTTTACACCTCACATGCTCCCAAATCTGTTTATTACTCCTGATACTTGAGGAGTGCCAGTTGCCAATAAATCTGATCCAGACTCGGTGCCTGTGATTGAGCCTCGCGGCTTAATCTCGCTCCCTGTGTTTATTGTGATGAAACTGGTGAGTCATGTATCATTTTAAAGCTCAGACAAACCCTGCCCCTGTTCCTGTTGCCCTCAAAAGACACTTTTATGTCTAACTTGCTTTTTTCCCTCTCAATCCCGGGGTACAATCGCTCCACTCATCGCTCACCCATTGCCTCTTTTTCCCCCTCAACTGCCACTTGGGAAGCGCCACTCATTTAGCAAGTGGGTAGACGAATGTGCACGTTCATGTCTTTCTTTGCCTTCATTTTACTATTTCATCTCTCCCCTTTCATGTCTCCCTTTTGATCCCGTGTCCCTAATAGAGAGTCTAGCAGTCTTCTCTCCCTGCTGCTCTGCAGGCAGCAGTAAAGCTGTGAATAAAGTTGCCAGCAACTGAAAAAAAATGAAACAATCACCTCTCACAGATCAGATTTGCCCTCATGCTGCCTCTTTTGTCCCCAAATTTTATAAATATTAATAATAACTAACAATTAAAAAAAATAATAAAAAGGTTATTTACTTAAAGAGCCTGAAGCATCAACAGCATGCATAAAAACTGTTGAAAACAGCAACAGTTACAGACCTGTGTGAGGTGTGAGGCAGCTGCTCCTCTACTGCGTTCACGTCGCACAGAAATCCATCCCGTTGTGTTTGGTCTTTCAGCCGAGCAAACCAGATCTGTTGCCCCTGAGTTCCCCCCCTCTGTCCCCCCTCCCCCTCTTTCTCTCTCTCTCTCTCCCTCTCAGGCGCTAGACACTGTCAGATGTGCATCTTTCCTGTGAATGGGCTCACATTCAAAAGAGAACACGCTCTCTTATTCACAAGGCCTGTAAAGAGACTGTAGATCATGGACGATTAGATTTTTTTTTAAAATCAAGTTATAGTAAAGAAGAAAGATGAGTTGAGCTCATCACTTCTCTCTGTCCCCGCCTCCCCCGTTTCCTCTCTGTTGCTCATCACCTTCCAATAATTATCCCATCAACGCTCACATCTATTGTTTGTCCTCTCTTTTCTGAAACGCTCATTTTGTAGCAGATTCAATACTCAGGTAAACACAGACAGGCACATAGCGTCGACAGATATTCAGTCAGATAAATGGTTTTGATAAATTAACCAATAAATCAATGTTTTGTTTTGTTTTTTGCATGCGGCGAGGGTCTCTGCCTCGCTCTCTGCTCTCAGCAGAATGCGTCAGGAGGCAGGATCCAGTGGTGAGCAATAACCTGCTGCCATTGTGCTGACAGAAGTGAACTGCTCCCTCAGATAAATGAGCAGAAATAACCAGCCTTTAACACCTCAATTTCTCTGCACGGCTCTCCTTGCCTCACTTCATCTTAAAGCTCTTATCTCGTCTTTTCACTTCTCCCTTTTCTCTTTGTCTGAGCCCCTTTTCCAAATTGCATTTCTGCTAACAGCAGCGAAGTACAAATCCTCTGTCAAAGTACGCAAGTCTAATTATAGGAATTTTATATTGTAGGCTATACTTTTTTTTGGAGGGAGGGTGGGAGTATCTGAAAATGCATCAGTAAACAAAAGAGTCTCAAAAGCTGGTTGTGAGCAAAATGCAGCACATTCTTGAAACATAACCATCATGCTTTTACATCAAAGTTGCTATTTCAACTTCTAGAGAACATTAAAGGAGAAAAAAATGAAGAAGCAATGCAGAACATGCTATCAACAGGTACTACTAAAACTAAAAAAAATAGCTCTGGTCAAGAAAATCTCAATATTTTTGTGATTTGGTGAATCAATCCTTTTAATTTGATGGCACAAAATGAGTCCATAGCTCACTTTAAACTAAACATTCCAAATAACGCTTACTTCCCTGCACCTGATTCTGAATCTCCTCTATGAGCTTGTTAGAGCCTTAATTGTATTCATGAAGGTGTTAATAGTGTGGCAGATGACACCTGTCCTTGCTCTGTGAAGTAGAAAAAGGCGCCTCCTCCTCCACAGATGCCTCTATCCTCTGCCATCTGCCCGCTGACATGGGCGCTAGGGGGGAAATATCAGCAGTGGGGAACAGATAGAGGAGAGATGAGAGGAAGACGGCTTTATTTTACATCCAAAACCAGCCTTCACTGACGTCACGTGTCACGCTATCCATGTGTACTTCAGACAAGAAGTTTGACGGTGTGTGAAGAAAATTCATCTGATGCGGGTGGGGGGGTATTTTAAATATTTTAATGAGATGCTGTAGGCGGTTTCGTTGCCGAGGGAGAAGCCGAGGGCAGCGGAAAAAATAATCATTCAGTCCTCTAACCTACACTCTAATAACCAAACTCTGCGAAACCGTTTATATCACATGAACCTTACACGAATCCTCATTGTCCAAGAGAGGGAATGTGTTTGGCAAAGTTAATTATGGCCGTGTGAGTGCATGTGCTTGTCTCTGAGTATTCGTGTGTGCTTTTGTGTTCTCTGTGTGTGTGTATACAGTGTGTGTGTGAGTGAGAGAGAGAGAGAGAGAGAGGACTGAAGGATGGAGATAAGAGCTTTGGCCTCGGCTGTCTTTTGTAACTAATCCCAGAAAGCGAAGAAGTGGCCGCCGATTCCGTGTCATTCCCTGATATTCCAGCCTGTTCTGACTCCATGCCATCCTGCCGCTGCCCTTGTGAGGACATCGTTCTCTGTACTGCATGTTAATGAGGGGGGGGACCTGCAGCAATGGGGGTGGGGGGTAAAGGGGGGTGGGAGGGGGGTGTTCAAACTGCATTTAGGGATAATTTAAGGCCAAAGTGAGCGTGCATCTCATCCTTCTAATCTCATGCAAACAACTTCAAACTCTGAGAGGAAGGGGAAAGTGTTAAGATATTAGTCGCCAATATGGCGCGCTGCATTTTAGATGCAGGACCAAGATATGTGTCATGTCCCTGCTAATATGAATCAATTTGCCGAGCATCTCTACCGGGAGAGTGGCGAATTTTAAGACTTTGATGAGCACAGGAAGGCTGAGTGTTGCACTTATCTTCTCCTTATTTCAAGAGAGAGACTATCTTTGCATCCATAATCTTGGAGAGACAGTTCAAATATATTATATTTTATCTCAAAGATGTTGCATGGAATTATTTGTGATGTTCGGTTTTCAAAGATTTTCAGACACCATCCAATAAATATGCACCACACTCCAGCTCTTTGTCTCAAGGCAGTGTCATGTCACTCAAAATATCCACAGATCTAAGGGCAGGGAGCAAATAAAACATACTGAGGCTGTGTTCTGACACACACACACGCTCACACACAGGACAAAAGCTTGACAGGCCTGTACTTGCCTAGAATAACAATGAGATAGATGGCAATACGATATTGGCGCCATACCAAAAATATATCCCCATGAGTGAAGGAACGGGCAAAAAACAACAACAGCGTGTACAGTACAAGCAAACGTGTCTGAGTGAGTCCCCAAAGTGGACTTAAATGTCTGGAAATCACTGTTCTATAAAACCTTTACCACTAATAGTCTTGGCAATTTGCCCTATTCCTCTGAAGGATACACTCTAAATTCATGACAGAGGAGAAAAAAAGAAAAAAAAATGTCCTCAAAGTCTGATGCATTTGAATATATGAATAATTTAATGCTAAAAAGATTTTGGGGCCCTTAAATTGCAAATAAAGAAAAAAAAACCTCACTCTCCAGACATTCATAATTCATACATTCCATGGCTCAGGCGTGGAAAGAGGGGAAAAAGATTTGATGCACAACTTAGCCACAGAATGTATAGCGGATACAAGGATTCAGTTCTGAGTATGTCTTTATTTCAGGCAGTTAGTACATTTTTTCTCCCTCCTGCACCGTCTTCCTCTCTGATTCGATATTAAAGTCCATCTGAACTTCAAATGAATCCTTGAGATGAATATAATCGGACTGTTAAAAAGTGGAAGAACAAGGCAGCAGCTAACGTTCAGCTTGCATTCTGCCATGGAGGAACACTTGCCTCGATTGACAGGTAGATGCAATGATACGAACTGCATTGCTGCTACAGATCAGTGCTTTTGTGTCATAAAAGCATGCTAACTTTAATAAATAGCCTAGCCTGCCCAAGCTCATCTTAATGTACATAGATTCCTGTTGTAATCAAACATAACCAATGATGTACCTAACTCTAACCCTAACCCCAATGGTGATTAAATAGTTTAGCGCTTAAAGTTGCAAACATTTTTTTAAAATAAACTTGTGGTCTATGTTACTTAGAACACTTTCTAGGGCTGCATCAAAAGATAAATTACCATCTGCCACCATCTTGGATCCACGGCTGATTGGGGATTGGTTGTGATTGGAATAATTTGGTCCTTGGTTGTCCAGACTGAATTGCAGAGCGAAGTGAATTCACATGCAAGGAAGGATGGGTATAAAATACCGCTCAAACGTTTTTGGTCACCTAAAAATGTCCTTGTTTTGAAAGAAAAGTACAGTTTTTTTCAATGAAGATAACTTTAAACTAATCAGAAATACACTCTACACATTTCTAGTCTGGTTTTTGGTGCAATATCTACATAGGTGTATAGAGGCCAATTTCCAGCAACTATAACTCCTTTTCCTTTTTCTTTTTCCTTTTCTAATGGTACAATGTGTTTGCTCATTGCATCAGAAGGCTAATGTAATAACATTTTCTACTCATTTTACAACTTATGGTGGTGAATAATAGTGTGACTTTCATGTAAAACACTAAATTGTCTGGATGACCCCAAACTTTTGAACGGTAATGTACCCAGGCTAAAATAGACCACAAAAATGTAAAAGATTTAAGTGGAAAAAAGGCAAAAAAAAGCCCCTTAATAATAATATAATAATAATAATTTTGTAGTTTTTGTTTTCTTCATTCATGGCCTTGCACTGCAACACTGGTGATTTATCTGCTTCTGTCAGTTATCTTGGTTCTCTTTTAGAGCCAGTACAGTAAATGCTACTACCTGATACAACCCGTCCATTGTGCAGTGTTTGTAATTGTGAATATATTTCACCTCAGGGTTTATTTTCCATGGTGTGTTTGCAGTATTTTGTCGAGAATACCCACATGCACCATACAACACAGTTATCAACCAATCAACATCCAACAGACCCCTTATGGGAATCCGCCTGAGTTGCTAATGAAAGTTGCAGTCATCCATATAAATTGCACACTGATGTAGTGTGTGAAAGCCATGAGGCCCCATGATGTTGCGGTTTCACAAGCAATTTTCTAACCTGGCTGGATAATTAGTCACTCTCTCATTATGGTTGTTGAAGCGGTGAAGTGGAAGAGAGAACGGAGCGATATATCAGTGGCTATCAGAATAAGCCAGTAAATATGACACAACAGTTAAGACACCAATTTATCACTTATTCTTTTTATTTGGATTCAATCATGATCAGTTAATCATCTTCTACACCTCCAAAGGCTATGGGAACGTGTCCTCCAGGTTGGTTGATCCTTCCCTTTGGGAATAACGCCGCTGGTTGAGGGAGCCACTGAGAGATGGGACATGTCCATCCTCAACTGGGAGGATTCTCCTGACTGGATGAGTGAATAAATGAGCAGTATTTTAGAGGAGAAGCTCAAACCACTAGCCCATCTGGCCCAGGCCTATCAGCGGCAATACATCATGCTAATGAAATGGCAGGAGCCCAATGCTATCTGTCATAAGCAATCTGCATCTGCTTATGGGACTGAATGGCGGAAATGAGAAAGAAAGACAAAAAAAAAGAAGAGGCAATGTGTCTGAGCAGGTGTATTTGTGTGTCTGTGTATACCCTGGCTGTGTGCTCAGCACAGTGTGAACAGATAGCGATTTTATTTTTAGAGGAGAAAATAGCCACAGCATGCCACCTTATCCCCTATCTCTACTGGACCAAATAGGTGAAGAGGATGCTTCATTGTTTCTGTGGTAGAGCAAAGATCCAATGCATCTTATCTGTCAGAGAGAAAATTGCTTCTGTTCTTTACTATAACTTCATTGTCTTTTTTTTCATCCTCATTTTTTTTTTGTATTATTTCTCATAACCCTGTGAAAATCTTTGAAGATCTATCTCAACTTTAGAAAACTGTGACATTTTACACAAAGGTCTCAGGTGAATAAATACACATGAAATACACAGGAACACATTCATACATGCACAGGAAATCGGCATCCATTGTACCTATAAATATGTAATATATAATGTATATAATGTAAGATATAAAGCATATCTAATTTTGAATAAAATTGAAAATCTAAAATGAAACATTAAATCAATGGTGGATCAAATCTATCAAAAGTATTGATCCTTTTAGTAAATATACCAGTACAATAATGTGATGTAATGTGAAAATATTCCATTTTAAGTGAATTAAAACTCCTATTCAAATAAAAGTACATATGTATTAGCAGCAAAATGTACTTAACATATCAATGGTGCACATTTCATCCCCTTAAAATATATTATATATGACAATATTAGATTGTTAATTCTAATAAATCAGTGTAGCTGTGGTCCCCAAACTAGGGGGTAAGCCCCCCAATGTTTGTATGTTTACTAGTGAAATATTTGATCACTTGAACATTTATTGAAATGAAACCGTGTCAGAAGTTTAGAGGGAAAAATCATTATTTGGTGGAGCTGTTAACAATGCAGACATGTGAAATGTGACCTAAATACACACTGCTATTTGTAAGGTTTCAAAAGACAAAAAGGCTGGAAACTGGTTTCATCTTTCACTGTGTTATATTTTAAAAGCTTGTTCATGCTTGTATATGCTTTTATAAGCCTTTATGTCAAATCTATCTCTGAAAATCTGTCAGATAAATACTGTGGAGAAGAAGTACAATATCTGCCTCTATTGACTAATGAGGTTTTCCTTGTAAGTACCTAAACATTGTGTGATATGTGTATGTTTTAATGTTAGATAACTTATATACTGCCTGATATGGGCATTTTTTTTAAAAAAAGGACCTCTAAGTATAGACAAGAAAATCCTTGAGATTATTGTGTTGCAGGGAGATTTCCTCAGTGATGGATTTAAAAAATCAACACATCTGGATAAGGATCAATATAAAATTAACCTGGTTAGACCAAGACACTCCAAAAACATGTACAAAAAGTGAAGGAGCCTTCCAATTCAGACATTGCATTAAATGTAATAACTGGCTAAAGGTTCAAGCAGTAATGTGACCAAATGGTTGTAAATTGCAATCTTTAATCCTTTAATCCGAGCAGCTCAGCAGCAGCAGCATGATACGACTGCAGCAAAAGCTCCTGGTCCTTGTTCCCATAACCTACCTGTCTGTTCATGTTATCTCTGGTAGATCTCGCTGTGAATAAGATATAGTGATAATTATTGTTGTTATTATGTGTATTATATGTTATATACATATTTAAAGCTGTTGCAGCCTAAGAACTTCATATCTATTCATAATTTCATATCAAGTATAAAGATGTACTTGAGTCACTTTAAAATTTTATTAATCTGAGAATTTCACTGCTTTGCACCATCTCTCCCTGAGGAGTCTGACTGGGATAGGCTTCTGTAATATATATATATATATATATATATATATATATATATATATATATATATATATATATATATATATATATATATATATATATCACAGAAGTTTAGTAGCCATTAGTTGCAAAGGGGGGATTACTGGCTAGAGTCTGTGTCAATGTTTGTATAATTTAACAATATTATATTACCATCATTATTATATTATAATTTAACATGCTCTAGATAAAATGCCCATTTAACATGTCTGCTTGAATTTATTGCAGGGAAAAAAAACACCAGACTGTTATCAGTGAAGGGAAAGTCTGCCATCTGATGGACAGTATAGAACTTACAGGCTGCCAACAAGTTACTCTTCACTCATATAAAACATAATGCAGCTTTTAAATTGACTTATTAACCATAATTGTCAAAAATCTATTTCTATACTCTAATGTCTCTCCAATTTTTTATTGGACTTTGAATTATGTTTCTCCAAGTGATGTGTAATATACTGCTGCTGTCTGTACAGTCCAATATTACATTATGACAAAGACTTTATTATTATGATAATACCAAGGCTTGTAAGAAACAGGAGAAACAAGCTGTCTACACCACTCTCACTGTGTTAACACTTACAATAACACTTCATGACACCGCTGTACTGTGTGATCTGTACCTATTTTTGGGAAAGAAAATCATTTCCCCTCCTTACATAGGATGTTTCCATACAGCTTCAGCAACATCATCAGCAAACACTGCAGCTAGTACAGTTTTCCATTTAACTCCAGCTGTGGATAATACAACTATGAAGGCATTTACCACATCTACATGGAGCAGCGTTATGTTCATTCTGACTCATTTATTTCACCATAAATCATTGTAAAAAATGCGTTCCAGCAGAAGAAGGAAGAGGAACTCTTCTAACAAATAAAAAATGTATGTCAGTAAACAACAATTATTAAGAATTTACTTGAAGGAAGTCTGGCACCAAAATTATATATTATTATTATTTTTATATATTATTATTTTATTTTGTGGTGCATTTTTCTTTATATTATATTTTCTATTATAATTACTATGCTTACTTCATTGTTATATTTTTCTTCAATGAAATTGAATGACTTACTGCATCCATGATATTCTCAAGAAAAAAAAAAGAAAGTCCAGATGATTTATTTTGAAAAATTTGACAGGAAGCCACCTCTGTCACTCTGGTTGTTTGGTGTTTCCCTGTGTTGTGACAGATTAAAGAAGAGAGTGAAGTGAAGGCACTGATATGTGAACCGTGGGAAACTGAAGTGAGGTCACTTACTTTAACTTTTACTTTAAGAAAATATTTTTGAATTATTCATTGTTTTTGTCCCTGGGATATTAAGATTTGTCTGCCAAGGTAAGCTGATTTTACCTTTTCTTTCATCATCTTTCAAACATGACGTCTGGAAAGTTATCACACATTTGTTGCTTGCTACACTTGATACTGAGATGAAAAATAAACATGTAAACTGTATTTTAAATAGAAATCCTCTGCTCAGTGAGGAATTGTTACAGCTCAGGTGCTGGTGCTCTTGTTGTTCAGGTTAAACCTGATGTGCTGTGTTCAACTGGGCCAACATTACAGAGATGTTTCTCACATACTTAAACTGCACTGCAGTTAAGTTCATTTGTGAGAGGTATTTTCTTAAGTTCACATATGAGTCATGGTCAGTAAGAAAGAACGTTTTTCTTTATTTTTCTAATGCATTTGACGTGTTCTTCACCACCTGAGAGTCAGACAGCAAAGAGAAAGAACACAACAAATAGATCATTGCTTTACAGAATACTCCTTAACTTAAAATACTTTTAAGTTAAAATACTTAAAATCCCTGAAGTGTTAATTTTCAAAACCATGAAGCCTAGATAACTGACCCCAACTCAATATTTAATCACTATGTGGGGAACAGGGTTGCAAAGGGGTGGAAAATTTCTATGGGAACTTAAGCTCAGGATTTTTGGAACTATCCAACATTTCCTTACTCACCAGCGACTTAGCTACTGTATGAATACATTTTAATATGTGCATGTTAAACATTAATACCATTATAGATTAAATATATTTACAGCATAATATCATCAAAATTTACTCACCATGCTATGAGATAATAACAGATCGTTATGAGACGGAACTGTATTTGCTGAGTTTGGTGAGGGAAACCAAAAAATACCATTAGCTGTGTAGCTGTAGCTGAGCAGCTCATGGCTCTGCTCCACTGGTTTTGAAACAGCTGGTATCAACAAAAAGGTAAAGCACCTATTGCTGTGACTATGGGAATTATGGCAACGGGTAAACTTTGAAAAATGTTGAACTATCCCTTTAAGCTAAGATTATGCTACGATATATTTTCCCCAACTATATTTAAGTTTGCTGTTATGGGCCAACCTTTCAACTGTGTAAATTCTGGATTTATTCTTGTTAATTCTCATATATTCTTGTTAATTCCCATGGAAAGTTTGCAACAGGAGCTTAATTCCCATGGACAGTTTCCAATTCCCAGAATTTTGCAACCCTAGTGGGAAAAAAAACATTGGATTGGAACTTTCATCTCTCCTTCTATTTTTTCCTTTCTAGTCCCTGCACCTGCATCTCTTCGGTATGGCTGAGCCTGCTGAACTGCTGCTCATCAAGGACCAATATGAGCTGGCATTTCACTCGCTGAGCCGTGGACTGGCTGCCGAGGAGGCCGGTCAAAGAGATGCAGCTCTGGACTATTACAGGAAGGGTCATCAGCACCTTACGCGAGGAGCGGAAATGCCTACCAGAGGTCCGAGGCAGCTGGGAGCCGCCTGGGACACGGCCAGGCAGCTTCAGCAGAGGATGTGGGACAGTCTGAGGGCTGTCAGCGCCCACATCTCTGACCTAGAGACCTCTCAGCTGACACCAGGAAACCAGGGGGTCCCACTGATGATGAATCTCCCACCTAATCTCTATCCAGACCTGGCAGCAGTCAGCCAGCCTCCACACAGCACCCTCCACCATCTCTACCCCGCCATAGATGCTACCACCCAGTGCACAAAGCCGACCTCAAATACAGCTTCCCCTGCTGCTGCTGCTCCACACACACAAATGCTGCCTGCAGCGGCTCCAGGAACAATAGCCATGGCGAGCCCAGGGGACCAGCCTCCAGCCTACACACCCCAGCCCACAGACGGACACCGCAGCCTGTCTTATGGTCTCGCCGGGGGCGGCCTCGGGGCAGGAAAGCAGACGGGAGCAGCAGCAGGAGGAAATGGAAAGGAGCTGCTCCTCATCCCCTCGGGGGTGCAGATGTTTTTCGTGGCACCAAACGGGCAGGTCAGCTCCCTGTCGTACCCGGGGTTCCTCCGCATCATTGTTTTTGATAGTCAGTGTAAGGATACTGCTGCTGCTGGAAGACCCTCGGCCTTCCTACATGTGAGTATAGCCTGTAATAACAAGCGTGTTAAGGTGTGTCATCGTTGGGTGTGTGCGTCTGCAGGTGAATGACCATGAATGGAAAAACAGTACTACACAAACATAGGCTTGAGTGAGAATAGTTTTCATATCCCAGTGATCACTGTTTGCTGTAGAGTCCAAACTCCACCAAAATCGAACCGGTTTATAACTAGGTGTGAGTCATTCTGTTGCTGTCTATGTTATATATGGACTCACAAGCATGTTCTTCTTCTTATCTCTGTGATCTGAACATCTGCACATCTTGAGATAAAATCAACTCAAACTCTTTGTTTAAAGGTTTACTTACATTTATTTGATTAATGACTTTACACTGATTTTAGGCTCCAGAGAATTGACTTTTCTTTTTCATCTAACAGTGTTTAAAATACATTTCAGTGACATTAAACTGTGTTTCAGTCTTAAATTGATGATATTAATCTGCCTCATTGCAAACCTGTTGTATGTATGTTTAAGCAATATTATTCTCAACTATGCCAATAGTTTAGGAAATTGATACAAGTGGTGTAATATCAATCTAATGAGGTATGACTTGCTCTGACCCTGGTGTGACCTTTTCATTTTGAGTCACAATGTGTGACAATTTTTGTAATGAGTTAATATAAAACTTAATAACTATAATAATGTATTTTGCCCCCTCCAAAGAGTGCGTATTATGCTGCACTTTATACTGAAGTTCAACCCATGACTCTGTTTCCCACCCTGCTGGTGGACTGCTCTCCTGTGTTCCGGGCTGCTTTGTTTCCCAGCAAGACAATGGTCCCATTAACAGATGACTGTGCGCTTCTGTTGTGCTGCTGGTCAGTTGTCCAGCGTCCTCACAGGGGTCATTCTGTCAGGCGGCATACCAGGACACGATGCAGCGGCAAGTCTGTGTCACTATTATGTCTGCGTGGATGACTGACATAAGTCCTGATGCTGCTAAAAATCCCATAACGAGTCTTTGAGTGGAAACACGTTGGGTCAAAAAGCAACAGAGGACACTGCCCTGGTTGGAAATTGACAATGTAGTTTTGTGCCCTAAAAGAGAAATTTACAAGAAACCACATTATGCAGAAGGAGTTCACAGCACTTGGGATGATATCAATTCCCGTTTTCATGAATTGCTGTTAGGAGACACAAAGAAGGACTCATCAGAGACCTCCATGTCGTATTTCTCTGATTTCAAAGTTATTCTGAGGTGTTTGCCGTTAGTTTTCTACCTCCTTTCTCACTTGCCATTGAGGGAATATATGAATTCACAGATCGGGAATTAATTTTATGTGTCTTTCTGTGCTTTTAAAGGTGTGTGACTGGCTGTACCCGCTGACAACAGACACTCCAGTGCTGTTGGCCAACTCGGGGATCTTCATGTTCCCCGACACCTTGGCAGAGACGCCAGGGTCCTACGTGGGCATCGTGTTGTCCTCCGAACTGCCTGTTGCTGATCGAGTGATGTTCCAGGACCTCATATTGCAGCTGGCTGAACTCAGGATCCAGGTCAGTCCTAAATATCACAGTAAAAAAAAATATCTGTAGAAAAAAAACAAAACAAGGATGTAGGTTGGGAGGTTGACTAATTGTACATTTAGCATATCTTCCTATTTGCTTTTTTTTTTTTTTTTTTAATTTTCTGTGTTTTCTGTCCATAAATATTGCACCCTTTTACACCTTTGGGACAAAAATATCCATGCACAAACAAACTGCTATAAAATTACATGGTGCACGCGCACACACACACATACATACACATCCACAAATATGTGCACTAATGCACACACCTCCTGGGGCCTCTTGGTAGTCACACTACTCATTAATATAACAGGCAAAAATATAAGAATTTCATGCATCAGCATGCAATAGGTTTATGATATAATTTGGTCAAGTATATTAAAAATATCAAATACAATACTTTTCTTCAAAATGAAGTGCTGACATTACAGAATGTTTTATAGTTTACAGTTTTATACTGTGATGGTAGAGGGATTAAAACATGTGGTTATAATGGAAGTCAATGGGACACTTTTGACCATGAAGGGGTTCAGAGGGAATATCTGGCACTACAATAAAAAAATACTAATGCAATCAAATCAATTTTGTTGTTAATCTTTGACAAATCCAAGGCTCTAATCACCACCAAAGTCCTACCCTCCTATCATTCATTATATGGAAATAATGCATTTTTCTTTTTGCAAAAAATAATTAAGTAATTTAAAGGGTTAAAAATCTGAAAATGATTAAATGTTATTCAAGAGATTTAGGAAAAAATATTGATGTATGGTGATTTTATAGCAGTTTGTTCGTGTGTGGACAATTTTGACCCAAAGGTGCAAAAAGGGAGCAAAGTTTGTTCACAGAGTATAAAAAACATGTATGACTAAAGAACACTGGATTTTAAAAGAATTAGAAATCAAGAAAATTAAGAAATTTCTGATAAATTTTCATGCCAATAACTGTAACACAGCCAATATTTTGAACAAATCAAAAAAAAAAATGATAAATTGTCCAAGAAGAACATGAGGGTTAAAAATATCCATGATGCTTAAAACTGAAAGCTCATGTGATGAGTGATGTGACGAAGTTAAAATAGATGCACTGGCCGTTTTAGACAAACAGTGTGTGTCACTGTTCCTTCACAAGGAACAAAGGGGTGTGTATGTGGTGAGTGAAAATATTCTGAGGCAGCTGAGTCATGGCATACAGGAATGTTACCTGCTTAGCTGTATACACACTTGAAAAATCAGCTTACTGTGTGTCCTCTCATAATAATTGGGTAGAATATGCTTCATGGATTTTTCTGACAGGGTTCAGAGGGGGCAGGTTCAGAGGTCATCAACTTGAGTGAGAAAGTCGCCCTCGGTCTCCCGAAGGAGGAGACAGGAATGACCGGGGCAACGGGGGAGGAGAAAGAAAAACTACCACTTCCAGGGTGGAGTGAAAAGATGGCCCATGGAATCTTGTCAGGTGTGTTTGTGAGTGTGACTTGTTGTTGCACACACACTAGAGTATGTCACAGGAATATTCTGGCCCACGGCCAGCCCAACCCACCCACACCTCAACCACAACCACCTTCCATATATTATTAATACTAAATCTATTTTTAAATCTGGATTTAAAACTGGAAATCTAAAGCCCCAGATTATGTAGTGCTTTTTTGTGTGGAATTTCCCCACTTTCCAATGCCAGCCTGCCATGTCTACTAGTGATGTGTCGGTGTTGAATGCTCTTTGAAGGGAATGAAGTGAATTTTTAAGTTTTTTAGTCAGTGGTTTTAGTGTTTTTATTTTAATTAAGAATCAGTGGTTTTAGTGTTTTCATTTCTATTTTAATTTTTAACTAGATTACTGTAAAATAGTGCTAAATTTGACTGAATTAAAAAAGGTATTTGGTAAAATGGAGAGGTTCTTCTTAGTGAACTGAGCCAAATGACTTCACTAAAAAAGAGACAAATTTCCCATCACTATTGTCTATACATTTAGGAGAGATTTCCCAGAAATATGAAATCTGACCACTAGATGGCATTAGGTCACATTATTGACAATTATACACATTATTGACAACATTACTCACAATTAGGTGTAGGTCTAAAGCTTTTACTAGGTTTCTATTATTTACAGGTATTGAATTCATAAGATGGTTGTCATTTAATACGAATTAGTTCAATGACGTATTGACAGCTGCATCAACACGCTAGTAAGGGCTGCCTCACTTGATTCTCGGTCAACATTTCCCCAAACCTACCGTTTACCACCCAGCCTCTGGTATGGTAACAATAAATGAGTTCTGCTTATCATGTAGAAGTGGATTTACTGCTGCAGGCAAAGTGCTTTTAAACCAACTCTTCATTTTCCTGGATTTGGTATTTTAAGACAAACAAACAAGAAAAAAACATCAATCCAACAACATTCATCACAAAAAGTGAAATTTCTCACTCTTTAGGAGCCACACGGTTGAGTCAGGGGTTTGCCAAAGGAGCAGAGGTCACAGGCAGGGTCATCCATAAAGGAGCATCCAAGATGCGGGACCACATCTCGCCTGAGGAAACCCCCTCGGAGGTCAGCCCCCGGGTCACCAAAGGTCTGCAGGCGGCTAAACAGGCCAGCGGGGGCGCCGTGAGAGTCAGCCAGTTCTTGGGTAAAGACTGAAACCAATATGGGAAAGATTAAATATCAGCCAAATGGCGATACAATTCTGAGAATTCTGTTTCAGGGCAAAAAATGTGTTAAGCCTTAAATCCCAAAACCCCTGATATGTGGGCAGCACTGAATTGTATGCATATATTGCATGAGAAAACCTCAGCTACAACACTAAATAAAATATTGTTATCTGTAGTAAAACACATTGTTACTAATACAGTATCAATATATATCGTCAATATCCACATCATCAATGCAATAAAAGAAAATAGTCTTAATATCAGTAGTAGGGCTGCAACTAATGACTATTTTAATATTTTATTTATTATAATTATTAATTTAGATGATGGTATAATTACTTAACTTGGTCCTTTATAATCCCATTTAATACATTTTACAGAATATATTCTTGTTCTGTAATGATCATCGGTCTGATTTATATGATTTTATGGACAAATATTTAGTTGTTAAACTCTTATATTAATTATCATTATAATCAATATTAAATTATTTACTTTGCAGACAGTTTAGCTTATTTCAAGTTATTTTTTCTCGATTTGGGTCATTTTGGTCTTATTTTAAGTTTAATAAAGCATTTTTATTTGTAATAATTGTTAGATATTTTTTTTTGCAATATTCTAACTATATTTGCCCTGTCGCATAAATTGATACTGACACTTCTGTAGTCACCTCATATGTTGTAGATCGCTTTAGATTACTACCAGGTTTAAGTACATAATGTTTATGGTTGCAGAGATATTCCATATTTATTATAATTTATACCAAGAAAACTGAAAAATAAGCCTGGGGCTTTAGTGGTTAAAATCCCTGACCAAAGATAATACTGACAATACAAACTGCAGGCTTTGCACAGGACTGAAGAAAACTCTGATAAACCCTTTGATTTGATTTGAAACTTTATTTCAAACGTATTTAAGCACTGGACAGTTTATTACTGCCAATGAAAATAAATAAAATAAAAGTAAAATAAAGAAACAAATAAATAAATAGATAAATAAAAGGGCAGAGGAGGACAGGAAGCAATAAATAAACAGAAAACAAACAATCAAATCATCTTTTGCTTTTTTTCATTTTCTTTCCTTGTTTTCCAATTTCTCTATTTTTCCTTCCTATCCCTCCACTAACCACTAAATACAGTATCAATACTATCTTTCTCCTAATTATTAATTAGAGGAATTATAATAATAGCAATACTACTACTAGCAATAATAATAATATTAGTAATAATAATAATAAATACATAAATAAAAAAGCTAAACGTGTTCAAAAATGAGTAGGAAGAAGTAAAATACCTATTAACCCCCACACTCTACTCAATTACAAAAATACAATGAAAAATACACTATTATTATTTCCTGTGATTATCTATATGCAACTATAACCAAATATTATAAAAAAAAACTAAAGGCAACAACACAATATAAGTATCAGTATATGCTGATGATTGATACTTGACTTTCTCTCATTTATCTGCATGACATTGTTCTCCTGTATGGGACATGAATATGGACCATGTGTATATTTACAGTGAATGGTGTGAGCATGGTGGCAGGACATGTGGCAGAGAAGCTGGGACCCCATGTGAAGAAACATGGTGCGAAGCTGATCCCAGAGTCTATGAAGATGAGCAAAGACGGCCACGCTTCAAACCTGGATGGAGCCAAGTATGTGGCAGCCAGCAGTGTACAAGGTATTTAATGGAAATTTGACAGTCCAGATTAAAGTTCTATTATTACACATATCTTTGTACGCTGTCTTCAGCTGTCAAGACTGATTTATAGTTGGTGCAATTTGTATATATATATATATATATATATATATATATATATATATATATATATATATATATATATATATATATATATATATATATATATATATATATATATATATATATATATATATATGTTACTGAAATGGAAAGAGACACTGAGTCTTTTTTTTACTACTTTACAACTCAATCTTATAAACACAAGCAGCCCATGCTGACCAATCAGAGTTCTTGTGGGTCCCATGTGGTATCCATCACCACTGCAGCCCCAACCTGAGCTTACACAAATGCTGCAATGCAGATGTAAAAATCCAATTTAACACAACATATAAAAGTAGTTTGCCCTGTTCCGGCATATGGAATGTGTGATTTCAAGATGATCCACATGTTTCTATAGTATATTTTACATCCATATCCAAACCAGGTTTCACTACAGTTTGGTCGAGTCTGGAGACCGGAGCAAAGGTCATTTGCAAAAGCGTTGCAGCAGAGACTGTCACAACTGTGAAGCACAAGTAAGTTCTAACATTTTTCTCATTTGAGCTTTTATTTAATTGATAGATATTTTCTGATCATTCATGAATTACTGTCAGTGCTGTTTCTTGATCCCACCAATTGTCATTTTAAATTAAAGAAGGCCACTGGATTCAGAAATGCTGCCTTTTTTCTCCTTCTTCTTGGCACGTTGGGTCGCTCATCTGTTTTCACACCTATTCCTTTTCAGATATAAGGGCTTAGAGAATCTAAAAAAAAAGTCCAGCAACAAATGAACAAATGGCTTGGGGAGAAATGCTAGGACCTGTGAATTAACAACTGATCAACACTTTCATGTAACCTCTTTCACTAACTCTGATTAAAGCAGAAAATAACCAAAAAGCTGGTATTTTAAATCTAAATCTAATGCAACTACTACTAGCACACAGTTACCTTTCAAACATTTTGATCATGCTAATTTTTGGTGATTCGTTTGTATCTGAACAAGGTATTTTGTATTTTGGATTGTTTTTTTTTTTTTACTTTGTAGTTTAAGGTGCTGTGTGTGTCTTTCCTGATCTGTCCATGTCGCCTGCAGCTGAATGTAAATGCTTGTGGTGGTTGCTGTTCATACAGATTTGTATTCTCTTTTTTCCTGGCTTGTTACTAATAAAACTGCTACAAAGTAAAATATGTCTGTGTAATGTTTTATTGACCAGTAGTACCAGTATGACATACCTGCTCCAAAATGTCACTTCTGTACACATCTTCATTTATGTTCTTGCACCAACTTATTATTCGTGGTGAAGGTATGGTGATGATGCAGGACAAGCCACAGACACTGCTCTCCAGACAGCGGCCAATGTTGGTGTGACTGCAATGACCATTGATGGTTTCGCCAGCGAAGTGTTCCTGACGACTGTAAGCAAAGTCGCGAATAAACAGGCTGCAGAAACTCAGGGGGAGGAGCCTCAGAAACAAGAACATCACACAGAGACTGAGAGGAAGAATGTGCAGAGGAAGGAGGAGGAAGAGAAGAATAAATAGGTTTCTGTCTGTCAAATTGATGGAAAACATCATTTGCATATCTCTGAATGTAAATATAGGCCACTCATTCCTGAAGTGAATATTTTGTTATACTAATTGGTGTAGGGCGATTGACATTCATGAAAATTTAAACAATACCTGAGGTAGAACCAGTAGTTCTTTTTTTAGGTGTAACAGGCCCATTTGCCCATTTGATTAAAACACTCAGTAAAATAGTGAGACTGTCAAGCCACTGTTGAAATAATATGGATGTGTTTTTTATACAGCATATATCTATTGTTCCAAATTGTTTTTAAAAAAATGTGAAGAGAATAAGAAGATAGGAGAAGATGTAGAAGATGAATGAATGAATGAAGGTTTTGTCTGTAAATTAACCACCAGTAATATTTGTTCATGGAAGGAAAGAAGTTTGAGGGATGCGAATGTTGAGTTTGTCAATGTTATAGTGACATAGAAGGTAATTTTAGAAGGCACAAATAATGTAATGTAACCTTTAGTCATTCTTGCAGGTAAACTTTCATGAAAGACTACTAGAGGAAATGGTGCCATCTTCTGGGAAAACCATTTTATAGAATTCACAGGCTGATCTGAATGCTGTTATATTATCATTCATTATAGATTAATCTGTTCCAGGAGATTTGTTATCCTTTGGTGGTGAATCCAGGACTATGTTCAAAGTATTAAGATGTGAACAACATTTTATATAAAAATCAGATATTAGTTTTGGGTCATCTGTTATATTATCATCATTTTTGTTCAATAATGGTGTCAATCTTTGCATGAAGCAGGGCATTTTTTTTCAATATGCAAAATTCTGCATCCTTTTCTAGCCATTGTTTCTAGGATCTAATAAACACTCCTTTTGCCCTTATTTCATACATCACATTAAGTTTCTCTTGTCAATCTTTAACTTTGTCTTTATTTGTTAAAGCATATGGTGAAATTTGAAAGAGTAAAGATAATACCTGTGATAATATTATGTTTTTCTGGATTTAGGGAATGATTTGAGGCTAGTCTGGGACTCATATATCACTCATATAAAATCAGACACGCTCTTACTAATAATATACAACACTGTTTCCGTCCATTTTGTTTCCGCATTATGATTCAAAACCGCATAAACACACCGCACACAAACAACTCGCGAAGTGCGACTTGGTCGGACCTTGTTACACAGGTACACAACTGGGTAAACAGGAAGCTGTTTCTTTCAACTAATTAATCAGAAAATAAACTAAACCAAAGTAAAAGTCTTACCTGCAGAGTCGTTTCACATGAAGAGGGTCTAGTTTATGGATGCGCTTGTGTTCCTGTGCTTTTGTTACAAATCGAGGAGGATGTTTTATTTTATTTTACTTTTTTACTGAACAAAAAGTGGTAGAATGTTTTATTTTCGAAACCTCCCGCTCTTTCATCTGCGCCATCACTTCCGGCGCCGCTGGAACCTGCAGGAAGTGGAGCCAGCGGTCTCCATGGAAACCCAGAGGAACAAACTTCTCAGTTGATGCCATTAGTTCAGAAACATGACTGGAGACAGCGACTACAGCAAATACGACTTGGCACGACTGCAGGCCGAACTGGAGCAAGAAAGGGAGCTCAAGTAAGTATTTTTGAAGTAGCTTCATCAAGGTTATTATTAAGATCAAATGTTAAATGCTTTTCTGGCTTCTGATTCTAGAGAAATGCTGGAAGAGTCTGTGTCTGATCTGCGGAGCACAATGTGTGAACTGCAGGAGAGACTGCATAGTGTTGATGGGGAAGGTGAGTCAAAACATTAGTCAATAAATAACCCTAATAAACAAATAAGGGTTGGCATGATGAGAAATTCAAAGATGAGAAATTCAAAAAACTTTTTAAAATACATGTTAACCCTAATATACGGTATAAACATAGCCCAGATGATAAACATATTGATGTTCAATTTGATGAAGATAAACTAGACATTGTTGTATTTTTTGTAATTTACATTGGAAATAGAATATTTAAGGGTTTATTCATTTTTACCAATCTGATGAAAAAGAGACACAAAATCGACAAGATTTTTATACTTTGATGAATACCCACTGGATTATGTGGGAACCTCCCAGAATGTATATAAATGTGGGCATACAGATACTTACCTGATTTGAAAATATCACATGAAAATAGATTTTATAAGGATTATGTCCACATATAAATTTTAGGCCTTTTTAATATATTGAGGGGGACATATACTGTAATCATCACGTTTTCTTAATAATCTTTGACAAAACATTCAAAATGGAATACATGGTTACTTTATATTCCGCATACATTTTTATGTATATTATCACATTTACTTGAAAACTGTGACAAGATCACAGTTAATCTGCAAGATCAACTCTCTTTAAATGTCAGCAAATAACATGGACATACAAAAATCAGTGTCACAACATTGACCCAAAAACCTTTGCAGCTCTCCACTAATTAGATTCTTTAGGGTATATTTCAGTTTATATTTATGCCCTTTACCCACAGTGACAATATGTTATCCAGCCCAGACCCATTGGTTTCTGTCAGCTCACTCTCTATATGTAGGCTATTTGGTTGTGTCTGTTATATATTGTCCTGCTCCAAATTTGACCACAGCCTGACATTGTCCTCCCATTTATTCATCAGGAAATGAGTGGAAGACAAGATTTGAGACACAGATAGAGCTGAACGGACAGTTAGAAAGACAGACTTCGCTCATTCATGACAGACTGGAGGACCTGCGAGGAAACCCCATGGGTAGGTTTACAGGCTGCTGACACGTGTTAAGTACATTTGCAGGTTTTTCTCTGAAGCTAAAGATTGACATAATGCAGCTAAGACCTGACACTTGGCCGCCCTGGCATGTAAAAGACAAATATGATAGAAAGAGGTAAAATGAAAGGAGAACTGTATAGAACAGGCCAATCCTTTCATAAAGAACAATGTTTCGTTTATGAGTTGCATAAAAGAATGTAAATGACAAGGCTTCACAGTCAGTTGTAATGCAGTATGGAACACCAGGCCGTCTAATGTGTTGGAAGACACTGTATACATTATGTGTTAATATTGCATTTGAATGGCTGCTTTTTGTCACATACACTTTATAGGCAAGTAGGAGATTAATATATAGGATTACACAATAATTCCATCCATAAGTAAAACAATGACAGAATGTAAGGAGGATCACCATATTTAAACATAATAATAAAAAAATTCCTTTATTTAATATCTTATTAACATATTTATTTCCCATTATTTGTGCATTCTTTTCATTTTACACAATTCATTTAATTAAAAATTGTATTTTTCATTTTACATTCTGAAATGCCAAGATTAATATATAAAAATGCATTTAAAATGTAATAAATAAAATGGGAAATCAAATTAATGTGGAATTTATGTGGAAAACACAAATTCATTTGATGGGAAATGAAATAAATATGTGCATTAATGTCAAATTTATTTATGAACAGAGTCATTCATTTATTTATTTCCGTTCAGACAGTTTGATTTCTCCATTATTTTGGCCATGTGTTTCATACGCTTTCTGTTATAAAACATCTAATGAATAATCTAATCCGATGAGGTCTGTGGTCTAGTTTTTGTGAGTTTAAGGATTGTTAACATGAAAAAGTTTGAGAACCACTGCTTTAGACAAGCAGAAATGTTCAATGTGATAAATTTACCCATCTTAAGCTAGTTTGCATTTATAATGCAGGTATATACCATGTTTTTTTGTTTTTTTTTGCAGATCGATTGGCTTCTATAAGGTCTTATGATGACATGCCAGTAGTAAGTGCAAACATATTCATTTTCTATTCAGCCTTCATCTTTCTTTTGTTCTGTATTAGTGTTTTTAGTGGGTGCAGAATAACAGAGACAGAGCTATCAGTGAATCCACTATAGATTCACACCAGCAGAGAGAGCCAGAGTCACAGGTTGTTGCTGGAGGAGGTGATGGCCGGGACAGAGGATCGTGATGCCAGCTGCTCTCCATCCTCCCGTCGATACAGGCCGAATAAACCAGTATTTAATCACAGCACTGTAATCACAGGATTACAAACCATGGGAGAGTAATGCACACTAATTACAATGCTTTAACTCTCCTACACACACACTGAAATGCTGTGTAGTGCACAGTGCAGTCTAAATATGTGTGTTTGTGTGCCTTAAGGCAGAACCAACAGATGCTCATTAGGAATGACTTTGATCTGTGAGATTTTGAACTGAAGCCCTTTAGACACTTAAATATGACAGTGATCTTGATTGAGTGTGTGAGGAGGGTTTAGATTATTTTTCATGAGCATATATATGAGGACCACAGTATTGTGTATAATAAGCAAAACAAGAGCATGGCACAGTGTCTAGGAAATACTTTAATGCGCTTTTGATGATGAAATGATCCAAAAGAATTATTGATATCACTGCACCTGAAAACACATGGACCAAAACTACAAAACTAACTTAAATATTCTCGATCTCAGCTGTAGTGTCTTAATTTGGAAATTGAATAATATATGAGTCTTATCTGTGTTCCAGCATTAACTGTTGTGGAATTGTTTGATCATAGCTAATAGCAGAATACAATCTCAGCACACATTGATTTGTAATTAGACATCAGCAGTGCTACATCTTTGTACTGTGTGGCCTCTTTGTTCTATGTTTGAGCTAATTAATGGAAAACATTTTGCTGCAGGACACACTGAGACAGCGGCTGAAGCTCCTGACCGATGAGAAGTCTGACCTCCAGACTCAGCTGACCGACTGTCATGTCAGGATCGAACAGGAGGGAAAGGTGTGGCTCTCAGCTGTTCCTGCTGAGCATACAGTAAAGGGTTATGTGTTGTAGTTCATAAATATTTCACAAATTCAGATTATTAACAAAGGATTGAAAGATTTGGCCAATGATGTTTTTCTCTTGCATTCTTTTATATTGTTAAATGCAATATCAAACACTAACCTTTGTCCTGCACTGCTACAACCGGGCCAGTGTGCTCTGAGTTTAGCGACTTGGCTCTTTGTTTATTGTTCTGCTCAACAAACAGAAATGTTAGTTGAATAAAGGTTTAACGGAACAGCATGTGGAGCCAGTAATCCTTGTTGTAATCTGTTGCTCATTACCACTGAAGACCGGCTGAAATACGCTAATACACACATGTAGCAAACACACAAGGACCACTACACTCATGTGAGTGTATTGTATATTGATTATTATAGACAGACAGAACAAATGTAATCTATGAATGGAAAAAACGTGACATATGGTCCTATGTTTCTTTCATGTATCAGGCATTTCATAAAACCAATGATGAGAGGCGGGCATATCTTTCAGAAATTGCCAAGGTAAGAATTCACTTTCATTCATGTTGAATCTAGTTCTAATAATAATACATGGACTACTTGTTAGTGAATATTAAATATTTGCCACACAGAAAAATGGCTTTCATGGTACTGTGTCCTGGACTGGCACACTCGCCATCTCTTGTTATATAATATATGAGCTTGATCAAAAAGTGAGTCAAGGACTTTGTTGCTGGTGCTGCAGCAACCTTCGTTTCTGCAGAGCTGGAAAAAAAATGTCATCACAAGTAAACTCCATTTCTCTCTAAGCGTTACTTAAAAACCTTTAGCAGCAGATTTGAGCTTGTGACTGACTGATTCCTGCTGTGATCACACAAACACGCTTACACGTGCATTCAGATAAACACAATGTTAATGTGTCTAGAGTGCACTCGCTGTAATTGCAATGCATTGTTACCGCCACAGCTGTCCTCCACCCTTGATGCCCAAAGAAGACATTACTCCACTCAGCCACAGAGGGCGATGGAGAGCAAACAGAGGTCAGTGTGACACAGCACCTACAGGTGATGAATAAAGTCAGTGCAACATGAGAAACTATGGCCCCCAAAATTACCTTAAAGTTGAATTAAAAATAGAATTTAATTCTATTTATTTAAAGGGGCCCTGTACAATATGATATGCTAAATAAATGCTTAGTTTTGAGACTGAAAGCAGAGAGCAAATTAAATTTGCTGTTTACTGGCCGATCACAATAAAATATACACACTAATGACATACATGACTAAAATGAGGCAGGACACAAATGCAAACAAGCATTATAATACATGACCTATGAAAAAAAAACGTTTTAGATTTTTAAAATGGAATAAGAGAATAAGAATAAATATCATATTGGAATGTCTGTGATTTTTCTTTTTGTTTTAGCATCAAACTGAATTATTGTTTACAAGCTCTTGATTTGTAGCTAAATGAATAAATTGTGAAATCTATCTTCCAAGACTATTACTGCTACAAGATTGTTTTTTAAATGTGATTTTCATTTAGTTTTTATCAACAACAATATAGCATACATATTTCCATGTGATTACTTTCTTTTCTTTTTGACAGCTGAAAAAGAAGGAATACATGCATACATGCATATACCTAAGCATACACATATACCCATGTATGCACATACATTTATACATATAAAACAGAAGGAAACAGAAAACTATCCACTCTATGGTTAATTAGTTTAAACAAAAAACAAAAATTAGTCTACAGTGTTTAGTCTACAGTACAGAGTTCACGTCATCAGGAAGGTTTGGTTCAGGCTAATTGCAAACATTTTTAATCGAAAAACCTATTTGCTACATGTGCCCACTAATCTAATGACACTTCCTTATCATTCAAGATCATATACTCATATGATCATCATTTTTATCCACATACCCTTCTTTTCTCCCTGTTATCTCTTGCATAGAGGGAAGCAGACCAGCAGGAAGTTGGAGGCTGACTCTAAGAAAGGAAAAGTGAGAGAAGAAAATGGAGGAAGTGTACATGTGAAAGGAGGAAGTGGTGTTGGTGGAGCATTAGTGGAGAGAAGAGAAGATGAGAAAGCCCAGCAAGGAAGCAGGTTACCCACCCTTAAGCAATACCTAAAACACAACCCCTAAACTGAGCCCAGCGCTTTAGTCCTTATAGTCCTTTTAGTCTTATATAAAGTGGTAATGTCCCTTTCTTCTAGGTATACTGAAATAACTGCAGTAGAAAACTGGCATAAACCTTATATGTTCAGTAAAAGAATACAATTTGACCTTCAGCTTTTTATGGTTTTCATCACATTCCTTGAATCTTGGTTGTGTAGAAAATGTTTAGTTCCCTTATATAGTGTTTCTACCTATGTGCCACAGTCAGTGTTGTAATCCGTTTTTTTTTTTTACAATTGTTGGCAAATACAGTGTCACACTAATCTTATGTTATAAAATGCTACATTTATAATGGAGTCTGGCATCGTTATTTTCTTACATTTCACTACAGGGAGAGAAGTTTGACAGGGAGGAGTATGACAGGATTTCAATGTAGTGACGTCTCCTGATGTTTCAGAGCCTGCTGAGTGTGACATTTCTAGAGTCACTGCACACTTTTTTTAAACTCCTCCTACGACTCTTGTTGCGTAATTCCACCACTTTCTCCGTATGTGGTTCTTCTACTCAGCAGCCAATCACCGCCCTCCCGTCCTCCACCCGCCTTTAGAAATGTGGGTGTTGGAAATCTGCACCCATAAGAGATGCAGTAGTGAATAAGCAAATTGCCAGAAGCTCTTTTCATTCGTGTTTGCGAAGAAGTGTGGAGGATGGGTTCAGTTCTTGTCAGCCTCACAATATTGAATTGAAACATTGTCTGATAACAGAGGACATTGTCTTGAAGGCAAGAAGAGCTTGATTTTTTTTTTCCTTGTCTCTTTGACCTCATTTATGAGTTTTCTTGTTCACTGTTTGGTCTGTATGCAGTGACGTCCTACTAAATGGTTTATGGATTGTGACCCAAACTTTGATTTTAAGGCATAGAGGTCACAGGTATTACATTTTGTCTTTTTCCCCCTTTTTTAAATTATACAATACTTTTTTTTACCTTTTTGAAACTTGACCCTGAAAAATAACCCATATTACAAAAAATAATAAAACTATGAATTTTATAAAGATAAAAACTAACTAAAACTAGCAAAATCACTTAAAACTAAACAAAAACGTAAAATAAAAAGTCAAAACAAAAAAAAAAATTAAAAACTCAAATATTTATAACCTTTTTATGAATGGAAGGTGGGTGTTGTCTGTATAGTTGTGACATCACAACTTCACAGAAGTCCTGATGACTTGTTGTAAGGCACAGTTTCTGAATATGGGTTATGTGCATTTCTCTGTGGATTGAATGATTGATTTGAAACATGGACAAGCATTTATAACATATCAACCTTCCTTATCATTGAAAAGCAATTACAAATCATTTAAATGGGACCTTTAATGACCCAACTACAAACAGTATCACCTGGTGGCTTCATCAATTCATCTAAGGGGCATTTCCCCTTCACAGATCCTCTCATATCTCTGATACAGCTGGCCTACTTGGTGTACAGTCCTAAATGTGCTGCAGAGACAGGTTGTTTGTATCAGATTAATGACTTAATTTAAAGATAGCCATTCACAGTGCACCACACTCTCTGCCTCTTTCTCCACCTCCTCAATTCTTCCTCCCTTTTTCATGCACAAACTCATTGTAGCGCGGTCCACCACATCCTGCCCATGAATCACAGCCCCCTTCACTTCTGCTGACAGGTGTAACATGCTGATAAATCACTACGCTACCTATCAAAACACCATGAATCACACTTCTTCCTATGCTGAGTCTGCTACAAACAGCATAGTGTACGTCAACATGCGTATAATGTTCTTGCTCGTATAAGAGGCTCATTTGCAAATGTACATGTGCACGTCCACATGCCAACAAGGGTGTTAAATATGCATAGGAATTCATGCATTAGCGTCCACCATAACGGCTGCAACATTTATCATAATTAAAGATTTTCATCCCCCTCATCATGTTTACACAATTAATAGACAAATTATGTTAGCATAAAGAAGCAGCAATTGCTGGCATGAATGGAACAAGGATCTTTGGAGCATCTATCAATGGAATGAGTGGATGGGCTTTTAGATTTCTCCTCTGGGCTGTGAAATTAAGATGGAATGTAATTTTCAGTATATTGATGGGCTTCACCACAACTCAGAAGATCAGTTCATCTATCAACATCTAAATAAGCCTAAACGTTGTGTTAATTATCATTCCTCTCCATGGATATGCCTCAGTTGCATGCAAGTATGCTTCTATTTGTCTGTTTAGTGTCTCTGTAAGAAAATTAAAAAGAAAAGAAATTGAAACGGAGTTGTGGTGTAATCACTGTCTTTACTAAGTAATCAAAGTTCTCTGTGTATTGTAGGTTATATGTAAAATAAAAAAAAATAATATGCTTGCTAGGAGACTTTGAACTGCCAAAATTCTCATTTTGGCAAGTCATTTGAATTACAGGAAATTGCCTTGTCATGCATTCAAACAACAGTCCTTTATGGAGCATTGCACAAATTTAATTACTTGTATGGATGCAATATTCCCAAGCTCATTTCATTCTGATTTTATTTGGACAGTCAGTAGTCGTGCTTCAATAAGGATCACAAAATCTGTTACAGTTGGTATGTTTGATTACTTGAAAAGTTGCAAAAGCCTTTGACCCTGTGTTTTAAATCCCTGCCTGCATCCTGCCCTTGTCCTCCATTTTTCTTGCGCTGGACTAAAGGCACAATCTGCCCTGTTTTCACAGGATTTATTTAGACTGGAACACCTTGTGAGCCCTCAATTTGTGACGCAGCCCTGGGTCTCTGTGCGTATCCTCCCAAAATAGAAATGTTTGTATGCAGTCGTAAAAGATGCAATCACCTGCTGTATTTCACCATAACACTGTCCGGTATAGTCATGTTAATTATGGATGGATGGTATATGGCACCTAAAAACAATGTCTGCGACCTGTTAAAATGCTGTAAAACCATGTAGAATGACAGGTTTGTTAGAGACTGGGCCTGCAACTTTCATCATCACTGGCACAGATAAATGTTGGTTAACACACACACTTATGGTTCATCAGGGAGTGTATGATGGAACGGAATTGGATGGTCCCTAGAGGCCAGAATGTGGGTCAGTCTTTATCACATCCATTGCTTGGAGAGTCCATTTCCTGTCATCACATAAACAGAGCTTGTAGGAGGAAACAAGATTATGGTAATTAGCTCTCTGCTTTTATGCCTTCATGCCAATTTATGAAGTCCTGTGCAACTCACCATATAACGTTCATATCCATATAAGTAATGAAAAAGTGTGATTTGGTCATATAAAAGTCATACTTATCATACAGCATTTAGATGACTGTGAGGGTTGCGCTGATTAGTTTCAATGCAACAGTGTAGGTTTCAGCTTCCTTGAGAGCCCTGGTGTATACAGCGGTGCATATTACATAACAGCCCACGTGTGCATATATTCCTGTGGGTTAAACATAACTCTACGCTGTGTTAAATATTAATCTGATTAGCCCATACACACTGAAAAAACAACCTGTATTACTTGGTTTGATGAAAATGCAGCATATTCACAACCATGTAAGAATAAAATTAGTATATACTGTAAATTGTATCTTGATGCTTTTAATTATTTATTTAAAGCACTTTGAATTACCTTGTTGTTGAAATGTGCTATACAAACAAATTTGCCTTGCCTTACATACCAGACCAATTAGGTATGAATGATAGCAGTGGTGGAGAGTAACTAAGTACATTCATGTAGGTGTTGGATTTAAGTAGAATTTTGAGGTACTTTACTTGAGTATTTCTATTTGTGGCTATTTTATACTTCATATTCACTACAGTTCTAAGGGAAATATTGTCCTTTGTGCTCCACTACATTTATCTGACAGCTGAAGTTACTCTTATATGAATATTTTAATGGTTTATATACAATTAATATTCTATCATCCATATAAAGAATGCTTTGATGTGGCTTTGAAAGAAAGACTGTGTTAAATGGTAAAAGTGGGGGTGGATGACCACCTAGAGACCTCTGGGGGTTGGGGGTGTTTAGGGGGTGGGGGGGCAGCACGGGAAGCATGGGAAGCGTGGGTCTGCATCCTAATAAAGGGGCTGGAGGGGGGCGCTGAATGAAAAGCACGACAGAGTGACGTGGACGGGAAAAGAGAATGGGAGGGGAAGCAGCTGCTGGTCCATTTCCAGTCCAGCCTCTGCTTCACACACACACACTCACACACACGCACCCGCTGGTGTTGGTGGTGGACAACAAAGGGGAGCGCAGGAGGGGGCTCACTGCAGCCAGGGACACGAGACCAGCACCCACGGCCGGCGGAGGCTCACCAAACTCTTCTTCTTTCCTACCCTATCTGGAAAATAAAGCGGCGTCAGTCTGGAGGTGACCGTCACAGAACCGCTAATTGCTCTCGTAGGTAGGTGAGCCCGTCATCTTCATCACCTTCATCTTCACCAGCAGAAACAGAACAACTAGTCTCTCATCCTTTATTTGACATTCGCAGCATTGTCTTAAAGGAAGCTTCTAGAATGATTCAAGAAAAAAAAATCATCTGTCAGATTTTAATAAATATTTAAAGTGATAGCTAATATATTTTTAATGTCGGATAACTCCTTAATTGTTGACTGATTTGTACGTAGCTTGTGAATATTTATGAAGAGGGAATAAATCGGCTCTTATCGATTCGTGACTGCCTCCCTCTCTCCATCCATCCATCCATCATCTATCTATCCATCTGCGCTTCAGAAAACTCCGGCGGGCTCGTGCTGTCCGTGAAGCAGCCGTGTGTCCACGCGGCTTAACAGCACTTAATCTGTCATTAGTGGCTTATTTTCAGACACTGCCGCAGCACCGACCTCAGTCCTCACTCCAAAAAACCCGTCCTCGGTTCTTCCTTCTTTATTTTATTTTTTATACCCCTCCTCCTCTCTCCGCGAGAGGTGTCGACCCCTCTTTTGTTGTTGTTTACCTGTTCCGCATCGGAAAAAAACTTTTGTGTGGTCTCCGCAGACAGTACCGCCGTACTGGTGAGCCTGGCCAGCGACATGGAGACGGAGCATTTCGACGAGCGGGACAAAGGACAGAGGCAGGGCCGGTCCGGAGGGAAGGTGAACGGGCTCCTGAGTCCCACGCACAGCGCCCACTGCAGCCTGTACCGGACCCGGACCCTGAAGACCCTGAGCGCGGAGAAGAGGGCCAAGAAGGTACGCTTCTACCGCAACGGAGACCGCTACTTCAACGGGATTGTGTACGCCATCTCCACGGACAGATTCCGGACCTTCGACGCGCTGCTGGCGGACCTGACCCGCTCCCTGTCCGACAACGTCAACCTGCCGCAGGGAGTGCGCACTATCTATAGCCTGGACGGCTCCAAGAAGATCGACAGTATAGAGCAGCTGGTAGAAGGTAGGTGACTATAGTGGAAGGTAATAAAGTACTAGTCACTGATGGATGAAGTACTCAGATACTGGAGTTAAAAAAATAAATACTCAGTAACAAGTAAAAGTCCTGTGTTGAAAATGTTACTCAAGTAGAAGTATTGTCAGCAGAATGTACTTAAAGTATCAAAAGTAAAAGTACTCATTATGATACCATGATACTATAATACTATGGACAAACATAAATAGTAATTTAGGTAGAATTATGAACTTGTAATGAAGTATTTTTACATTCTGGTATTGATTCCTTTAACCCTAAAGGCAGGAATGAAAATAAATAAATAAAATATCACTCATCTCTTTCGGCCTGAGGAACAATATTTATACATTATATATATATATTGCCTGTTTAAGCGCTAATAATTAAAAGAGCTGAGTACTGCTACCACTGCAGGTACAGTACCACACCTGGAGTACTTCACTTGGGTCTCTGGCCACACATATGCTTTTATAAAGGCTTCAGGACAGTTATTGTTTTCATCCGCCTGCATTTCATAACATTATCCACAATCCAATTGGAAGCGCATGTGTCGATCTTCAGGAACAAACCTCAACCCGTAGCCTAATAACGTAACCTAATAGCCTGTCAGCTGCCATATTATGTGATCTCTCTCTGATGATCTATTCAACAAAAGACTGACCATATGAAGTGAACAGTCCTAACATTACATCCACTTACATACAGGCTGGTTTGAAATGGCACATTTTTATGGGACCTGCTTTATACAACTGGTTAATCCAATTAAGGGCAGGATAGATTATATTGTGTAGATTATGTCACTCATTGATGACCATATGGTGATACAGACAAATGCCTAAACTCTTCTGCTGAATGCCGGCATCTTTAAAAGAGTGATGTGGAAAGAGATATAGGTTGTTGACATCATTTTTGCTTAGTATTGGATAAGAAGCAAATATAGTTGCTAAAAGAAGGAAGAAATGCAAGATGAAAAATAAGTCATATCAATATCAGTTATCTCTTGTTCCCCTCCCTTCTCTTCCTGACCTCGGTGACCCTGACAGGTGATAGCTATGTGTGCAGCTCCATCGAAGCCTACAAAAAGGTGGATTACACAAAAAACGTGAACCCTAACTGGTCGTTGAACATCAAGGCTGCCGCAGCTTCCTCCCGTGCTCCTCCCTCCCTGGGCAGTGGCAAGACCGGCGGCCCGGACAGCCGCGAGAATAAGGATTTCATACGGCCCAAGCTTGTGACGGTGGTGCGGAGCGGCGTGAAGCCCCGGAAAGCCGTGAGGATCCTGCTGAACAAGAAAACAGCCCATTCCTACGAACAAGTCCTGACCGACATCACTGACGCCATAAAGCTCGACTCGGGAGTGGTGAAGAAGATCTACACACTGGAGGGAAAACTGGTGAGAAATCTGACTCAGTTTCTCAACAAATGCATGAGAATTTGTTTTTTTATGGTTTTAGGAGGAAAAAAAACTATTCAAGCATTGTCAGTATTGTGGAGGGCAACACTAGACTACATGGCTACCATTGTGGATTCAAGTTGTTTGTAAAGCTTATATGCTATTGAACCAAGAGACTCTTTTTTTACTATTGCTGTTTTGCTCATGTTTTTATGTGAAATAGAAGGCACAAAACGCCTAGCAACAAGCAGCCATCATTCTTTCATGAAAGTGGTGATTTTGCATTTGAAGGGGTGAGAAAAAACGATCAACAGTCCGATATAAGGATCAGAACAACTAAATATTTAATGATGCACTCTCATTTCGCTTTCATGAATGAAGAGCATCTGTGTCCCCTGTTCACAGCCAGAGCTGTAGAGAGAGAAAGAGTGACACACAGAGACAAGAAAAAGAGGTCACGAAAAGGTAAAAGTTGAATAAAAATCTGTGAATGGAGCGTGGGTTTTTTCTCACCCATGCTGTAGTGATGCGTGCCAGTTCTTTGCCTTCAAACACAGAAATGAATTGAGTCACGGCCCCCTTGACAGTCCACCCACTTATTCAGCTGCCTCTCTCAGCTGTGGCGGGAGACACTGGGCTATAAAAAGAACGAACGCTTTAAAGCGGACGTGCCTGCTCAATGTAAACAAATACCTGTGAATATATTCTTTCCTGCGGTGATGTGACATCATCATCTTTTCTGTCTCTCCCTATCTGCCTCATCGCTCTCTATCTATAGCTCATGTTGTAGCTCTAACTTATTGAATTTACCATGCTTCCCCTGGCAGCACCATCAGAGTGAACGCCATTATTTTTTAAACAGATTGCGTTTGGCGTCAAGGGCGTCCTGCCATTTTGCATCACGCAGCAGTAATCATTTACTAAATGGCCAATTTGTGGCTCATTCTCGTGAATACGCCCTGCGGGCTTTTCATCCTTAATTGCCATTTTAGTACTCTTGCATTACCATTTATCTCGCGTCTAAAGACTAAACTTCCTGCGTTGGCGAGTGACGTTGGCACGTCGTTCGCTGTCTATTTAATGATCTGCTGTTATCCCAGCAGTCACTCTGGATTTCCTGATCTGACCCGTTAGATCCCAGCACCGGCCAATAAAACCCCTCCAGGATCAGGTTTTTCCTTGAAAAACCTCCTGTTGGGGATTAAACTCACACTTTTGTACCATGGCCACTAACGCTGGTCTCCATTGGTTACCATTATCTTGGAGATTACTCAATAAATGCTGCTCTCGCCCAGTTCACCCGTCTGTGATTGGGAGTAAGACTATTATGGTTATGCTATTTTTAGACATGGCATTGATTGGGGCCTGTAGGCATGGTAACACGCTTACTGCCAAATTGGCTGGGCTGAGTGCAGAAGCAACTTCTTCTCATTTTTATTTTCTATATGTGATTATGCACAAGCACATAGGTTAATGCGTGTGTGAGAATTTATGCTTGTGCTATTAAGAGAACAGAAAAATGGAGAATGTGGGATGCCAGACCAAGATGGGAATTCATGGTGAGGTAACGAGTTGGCCGTGTAGATCAGAGCACCTTTGCATGTAGGACAGAGGATTTCTGTGTCTCATTCATTAGAAGCTACACAAAACCCAGATAGTCTCCTGTTTCTGAATAGGTGAAAGGTCAAAGAAAATACTAGATAAGCTCATAGCAAATGTAACCCCCCCTATGAAATGTAGTTAATCCATGTTAACTTGACCATTACAGAAATGCTTTTAAAGAGACTTTTATAACAGAAAAAACCCTGAAGCAATAAAACAAAATCAATTAAGATGAACTAAAAAAAACTAAACTAAATCTGCTGTACATCTGAAACAACTACATGCTAATATAGTATGGATGAGAGAAGGCTAGTTAACAAAGTGTTTGTGACACTTGATACTTATTGAATATCAGGAGTGTGCTTAAGGTAATAACCTGAGTGCATACAAGGATAAGGTTACTTTAAGGGTTAAGTAGAGTGTGTGTGTGTGAGACTGTGTGTGTACCAGTTTGTGTGTGTGTTAGTGTGTGTGTGGGTCACTGCTGAGTCCTGTCAGTCATTGAGCTTTGGCTGAAGTAGGTTTCTGGGCCTCGCTGCCAGATTCTCTGAGTCCCAGCAGATCCACGGAGCCTACAGGGAGAGAGCATCTGAGAACAGGAGCTCAGCTCTTTACCTTCATTAACCCCTGTAATGAGGTCGGAGACAGCGAGGCAGGACATACATCCCCACAGCCCATTTCTTCTCACTCTTTCTTTGTCTCTAATTGTTATCAGGGATTTCAGAAGCTGAGGCGATGAGGCTGATTGCATGTTTTTTTTATTATTTCATAATATTTTAAAAAGTAGAACTGAGTTTTAAAGAGCTGCAGCTAAACTCCTTAAATGAATAATGGATTATGTTTTTGGTATCTGAAGTTGCTGCTAAGAGTTGCTGAGAGTCTGTTTTCAGCTATAGTCTACTGTCTGACCTCTTTTGCTTCTGCATTTATATTTGTGTGTATATATCATCATTTATACAAAATTGTATGCTAGGGCTTTTAACAATAACTGATGCCAAAAACTATACTGTTTGTGAAAGCATGCTTTGAGGATTCAGTAACATGTTTTTCTACTAACACATTTGAAGTGTTTCATGCACACAATTGAAGTATATTGAATGGTGTCTAAACACAAACAACAGCACCTGAACCTTGTCCAAAAAGAAACATAGTATAGAGTTGGTGAAATGATGAATTAAATCAGGAATATGTGCAAGGGGCTGTAAATCTTATTTAGCACTTTTTCTGTGTCAGTATTTGTAGGAGAACCAATGATGCTAATGAGATGGGGATAAAGAATATACACAACACATCACAGGTTCTGTGAACATGTCTCTTTGAGCATCTCATATATCCCATTTACTCAGTTTGCCCACTGAGAGCTTATTCTGCTGTGGTCGTTTTGTATATCATATTTCTGCCTGTAACACGAGCACCTGAGTGAAGAAGAATATATCAAGTTCCACCCCCACTGCTACACTGATAGAACTTATTCACAGCAGCCATATTGGCATGAAATAATAGGTGTAACACAGGTGTTACCAATCATACTAATTAAGGTTCAATTTGATTCATGTCAATCAGAGCTGCTATTGCGTATGTTGGCTTACTAGAAAGGCTCTGCTACACTAAATGGAATGAAACCTCAATTCGTATCACTGATAAAGAATGTGTTTACATACTATTTCATGGCGATATGGCTGCCGTGAAAATGGCCTATTGCCCCACTGTCTCAGGTCTGACGGTATCTGATGGGTGGTATTTTTAGCTTCATCCCTCTCTCCTTTGGGGCTACTACAATGACTTGATCCAGTTGCTTAGGAACGGGCTGACCTGCTGTGATGTCCCACAGTAGCACAGCGTAGGACGGTCTGATCAAGAAGATAGACAGCCTGTAAGTGGCTTAAACATACACTCACACACACACACACACACACACACACACACACACACACACACACACACACACACACATACACACTTCTGTGTGGGACCCCAGCTGCTGGCCCTGAGCCAGGCAAGGCTCACACTTACTTAGGCACGGACACTGACACGCACTCTTTTTAATGGACTCATCTACATTTCTGCTCATGCATCACTCGCTATTAACTGCAGGCAATTATCAACCAGTGCATGCCGTGATGCCATTTAGTCATCCTTAAGGGTGGTTGCATTCTGTTTTTGAGGGTCACATTAATGAGGTTCTTTTTAGGACACTGTATATTTCAGTGGATTGAAAACAGGGCTCGGACAAAACAATGTAAAGTATGAGAAAAGTTAAAGGGTCAGTTCAATCAAATGACCAAAAGCATATGTTCTTCACTTTTGGCATTTGCTTATGTTTTGATCAGAATTGACATTTAAAGAGATACTCCAGTAATTTGAAATTCAGCAGAAATTTAGCATTGGCCCACCTACAAAAAAAGTATCTGTAAATTTCTTTAATGTAATTCAATAACATCTTTTATTTAACCTCCTTGTTCTGCCTCCTTAAAGTCCACAACCAATCAGGGTTGTTTTCTGAAACTTTGGATCGCTCCCTCTGGAACCACAGAAGGCACTGTAGCTCAGAACTGAGTAATTCTCCTTAAACAAGTCAATTGAATGCCCCTTTGAAAAAAACAGTTCCATCTTTGTCCATAATCACTGTGAACCATTTGAACGAAACAAGCTGTAAGTGGCTTTTATTGAAACTGCATGTGCAGGTTCTCAAAGTGGGGTCCAGGGACCCCCAGGAGTCCTTGAAGAGGTGCCGGGGGTCCCCAGAAAAAAGGAGAATAATTTATTTTCACTATAATTCCACAGTGACAGAATCATTTATATATATGTGGTAATAAATGGTACCATTTATATAGAGGACTGCTATTACTTAAAACTAATAAATACATTTAATTTAATAGTATTTATTTAATATTATTTGTCTATTATTTTCCCTTTCAAATTTTATTTTCAATTTTACATATTGAGGTTAAAATGAAAATGAAATTATTTATTTCTATGGCAGTTTCAGTCCTCTATAATTTTGACCTTGGTTTTCTGACACTTTCTGTTATAAAACATTTTAAAGCAAAAATCTTATGAGATGGGGTCCGTGGTTGAGTTTTCCGGAATTTAACGGTCCTTGATATGAAAAAGTTTGAGAATTAAATGCTGTACTTGGTATTCAGCCTAATATAATCTTTATTACAACATTTCAAATTGTAAACAAGTTACAGAAAGTGTCTCGTTCTGTGAAACATCATAATTATTTACATTACTTTCATTTTTTCTATATGGCACTCATTATAATGTGGTGTGATTTTTTTTATATAATTCAATGACACATGTTAATTAGAGGTTCAATGTGGAGTGTGGATGGGCCATTTGTTCACCATCTGCAGTTTAGCTCTCACTTCTCAAACCGCATTGTTGGCCTGTTCTTCTCCTTGTTGGCAAGGCTTAGGAGCTCTAATATACTTTTATCTACCTTTTCTGCTTTCTCTGCAGACATCTTCTCTCTTCTCTTTGTGTCCTATTTACTTTTTCTCTCCACCTATATTGTGTCCGCTTCTCTCTTTCTGTCTCTTTCTCCTGATTATACAATGTTAGAAAACGTTTGCATCCTTCACTCATCCATGCTTCTTCTTCTCTCAGCCTGTCTGTGGCTTTCTGTCAGCACGCCATTTTTTTATGGCTGTTTAGTCCTCATTTAATTAGCACACTCGGCATGCCCCAAATCCAAGAGCTGGAACATATGGCACCACCCCCCTCACACCCCTATTTTTTCTGTCACTGTGTATCCCTCTACACCCACTCTGACTACATTTTCATTTATCATTTTCTCAGTTTGTCTCTCACTCTTTCTCAGCCGCCCCTTTTTTCTTTGGTCTGTTTCCAGCTCTGCAGGGACTGCACAGAAGGTGCTACTGCAACACCACTTAAAGAATTGCATATCATGAAGAGCAGGGATTATCTTCAATGCAAAGTATTTGGCTTTTTTAAATCATTATTAAATGGATTATATGTCGATGATATCACTTTTTGTTCTGCATAAGAGGAGGTGGGAAGCAAAGTCCATTTCCTCCTGCTGATCTGCTGAGTCACAGTTACTCAGCACAGCACCATGTGTTTGTGTGTGTGAGTGTGTGTGCCATGCACCTACAATAGTATTCAGTGTATGTGCTAGTGTTTTACTACTAGCAGTAAATGGCATCGATGATAAACAGCTTGTAGTGCATTCTTTGGCAGAATGTATACATTTAAATGCTGTTATTATGTGAAAACAGCTTGTTTAACTGTGTTTTTTGTATGAGTTTCATCTGTTAGTTTTCTAGTGTGTCTACCGGCTTTGAGCAATTGTGGCAGATTGGAGGGCTGTCTGTTGTTAGAGAATCTGTTTCCAAATTAAGATGGATGGCAGATGTTTCCAACATTGACAGACTGTTGAAAACTTAGTCACACATTGTCTGACTCACTAACTGACCCACCCACTCTTTAATCTCTCTCAACTAAATCTGCATTTGAAAGGTTCTGTCCCTGCTCCGTGCTGCTTAAAGAGTGGAACCAGCAGCATGTCTTATAAGGAGGGTTTATCCAATCATGACTGGATCAGGGGAGGCACCGAGAAGGCAAATTGACGACAGGTGTGTTGTGCTTAGCCAAAACATACCTTAGAATAAATATATATTGAATTCTGCATGATTTTTAATTAACAAGAAATATGTGCATCTTTAGGGTTATGACTACTTACAAGCACTAATTCATATTTAAATAAAAAAGCACCCCAAAGAGCCAATAATTTTGGCTCTTTGGGGTGAAGTAATAATTCATGTGGAAACTGTTACTGGAAGTAATAAGCATATGTTATATGATATAAACAAGTATTCCTTTATGGATCTATAGACCAAAGTAAGAAACTTCCCTTTAAGAGCCTAATGGAATACATGTCTAAATAAGTGAAACTTTTCAGAAACTTTCACTGATTCCTCCATTACTAATCAACTACCTGAACTTTGTTTTTTTATAATTATCAGGCCACTATTATGTTTTATCTATCCTCTTGGATGCCCCCAAAAGGGCCCTTTTGCTGTGTTTTGTTCAAGCATGGAGACACAATGCAAAAACTGGAATCTTAACAGATGACGATATCTTGTTTTTGGTACAATTATTCCAATATTGAGTAGAATTGTCTTATTGCACTGGCAGATCATTTATCTTATTTCAAGTTTTTTTTTCCTGATTTTGGCCAATTTGGTCTTGTTTTTAAGAAAATAAGACTAACATTTTCTTTAAGAAAAACTAAATCTAGAAAAAAATGAAATGAGCTAAATTACCTGCCAGTGGAATTAGATATTTCTACTCAATATTGTACTAATTGGACCAAAATCAAAATATTTTCACCTGTTAAGATTCCAGTTGTACTGCATGTTACTGCATGTACTGCATCTTACACTCACTCACTCACTGGCTCACTCACTGGCTCACTCACTGGCTCACTCACTGGCTCACTCACTCACTGGCTCACTCACTCACTCACTGGCTCACTCACTGATTCACTCACTGGCTCACTCACTGGCTCACTCACTGATTCACTCACTGGCTCACTCACTGGCTCACTCACTGGCTCACTCACTGGCTCACTCACTCACTCACTGGCTCACTCACTGATTCACTCACTGATTCACTCACTGGCTCACTCACTGGCTCACTCACTGGCTCACTCACTCACTCACTGGCTCACTCACTGATTCACTCACTGGCTCACTCACTGGCTCACTCACTGATTCACTCACTCACTCACTGGCTCACTCACTCACTGGCTCACTCACTGATTCACTCACTCACTCACTGGCTCACTCACTCACTGGCTCACTCACTGATTCACTCACTGGCTCACTCACTGGCTCACTCACTGGCTCACTTACTCACTCACTGGCTCACTTACTCACTCACTGGCTCACTCACTCACTGGCTCACTCACTCACTGGCTCACTCACTCACTCACTCACTCACTCACTCACTCACTCACTCACTCACTCACTCACTCACTCACATTTCTTTCCCTGTCAATAATCACTTTAGACACATGTGCACTAACAAGCTCAGCTTCTTACAGCACACTCCTAATATATTTATATGAACACTTAGTCTCACTGTCAACACAGACACAAGAAAACACGCAAACACACATGCATCAGTGCATGCACACTCATCCTTGAAAATGGATTTAAACCTACAGATTGAAGGGGGAAAGAGATCAATAAGAGGTAGATGAAAGGAAACCATGAAGGATTGTGCAATTTGGGTTAGAAGAGAGAGAGGGAGTTGGATTAAAGCAAGACACTTAGGTCAGCAGTGTAGTGCCATGCTACATCCCATCAGATTTATGTCCTTCATGCAACATGTCCTTAAGTCCTTTTTTGACTCAGTTCCCTTCACACAAATTGAGGACAGGAAAAGGCACTCGCACTTAGAGAAAGACAAAGATACAGCTCCAAAAAGAAAGTTTGCTTATGTCCCAGTGGAGAGCAGTAGTTGTTACATAAGCTGTTATGCAACAGAGCAGGCAGCCAGTCTGCTGCACTGTTTGAGGTGAACGCAGCAACACCAGCTTCAGCTCAGCCTGCTGAACATCTAATTGGCCTCATGTCACTGCTGCTCTCTTTACCTCTACTTGTTTTTTTCTCCCTTTCCTCGTTTCCCAGTCCTCTCTGTCATTTCCCATCCCCTGTCAGCTGTCTGATGAAACAGGGATGTGCGCTGTGTACTAATTGAGGCGGCAGTAGGCCGTGCAGTGTTTGAGTTGTCCCTCGGGGCGCAGATGGTTTTAACCTCCTGTCGTCTGTTCCGTTTCCTCTTTCAAAAATGATTTCTGTCCACCTTACCTCTCGTCAGCCGGGTGTGGTTCTTTGCCTGCCCATTCCTGCATCTCTCTTTGGTCAAAGAGGCGATTATTTCAATTCCCCTAGAGAGAAAGGCTGTTTTTCTTTTGAGAGTGAGAGAGAAACAAGGTTGTGCTTTGGGTGATTTAAACTGTGGTGCCCTCAGGTGACCGTACTGTACATGAGTTTGATCGGTCTATAGGCTCTTAAAAGGTTGAGCGTGTACGATTTTGCAGCAATGGGATAACCTTAATCCTGATCACATCTATTGCACCCCAAACTTTAAAATTATTATTATACTTTATCAATCTCTTTGTATTGTTTTCATCCCTGTTCTCCTTTTTATTCGTTCACCTGTGTGTGTGAAACAAACACTTTGCCCTTTGTGTTTCTGTCTCCCTTTATCTCAAATAAACATGTCCATCTGTTCTCCCCGTCAGACTGTCTCTTCAGTCTCTGTGGTAAAGTGTTGCAGAGCAGCACACCGGGTCTCGTCGGCCAGCTGCAGTTGATTCAGCACCGGGGACAGCTCCACTGAGCTAAGCTCCCCTGGCAGAGTGCAGCGACAGCTTGTCCCCTCCAAAATGTTGTCTTTCTGTGGGCAGGATTATGTTGACATCACCGTGTCCTCTCCATAACCACCATGAGTCCGCTGTGCTGGAGGAGACAAGTGGTCAAGTCCCCGTCCTCCCCCCACATCTGTTTTGTTTTTCCAGTCTCAGAACATTTCCCCTTTTTTTTCCTAGCAGAGAAATACCCAAACACAACAGTTTAGATTGAACCACTGCAGAATGTTAAACTCTCCGTTGCTCCAAATACTCGCACGTGCCCACACACACATTCATATGTCAGTTGCCGCTTTTGCTTCCACTAAAAAGCGCCGACAGCTGAGTGCTCAAGAAAGACTTGAAATTCGACAGGGAGACAGAAATAGCCGATCTAAATGAGCAGAGGCTTGTCACTGATCATTTGTTTCCTGCGGCTGGTTTGAAGGAGCTGCTGGCAAGAAACAGACAGTGTATGAACACAAAAAGCGAAAGACTTAGCACCACCTGGGTGCTCAGACAGTGGTGTGTGTCTGCACAGCAGCTCCACACCACCATCATCTATTCATGACATGTGCCAAATAACAAGCCACTCAGATAATATTGACCTGAAAGTATTGCGTTGCAGAGACCTAGATTTAAAACATCTGCTGCCGTGTTGGCCGACTCCAATAAAACCTCATGAGCTTATTCGGGGCCTGTGTGTTCCACATCCTGGTAATTGAGCTTCTAGGTTGTAGACAAAATGTTTACATCTATACCATTGATTTATTTCTGTGCTTCATTTTATTTCTCTATATATTGATCCTTGTCTTAACAACTATATTCTTCTGCCACATTTTGAGACTAAGTTGAGCCTCTATAACACCAGATATTCTGACATTTAGAATCCCGATCACCTCCTTTCCACTGTTATAAAAACAAGGCTTGATGGCTTCTTGTTGTGTGGAATGGTTTGTGAGTCTCTCCTCACCATGTGGCTAATAAACAGTGCCACCTTGTGGTGTAAGTGATTCGTCTGTCTCATTGCACTACTGCAAAGTTAGATCACAAACTGAGATTTTATTAGTTGAAGCACAGTATTTGAACAAAAGCAGCAGGGTGTCCTAAATGTGATTTGTATTTAAAGTCAAAGTAGGAGAAGAAGAAGAAAACAAGTGTGAGTAGGAGGAGGAGGAGTGCTGATGTGAAAGGAAAAAATCTAACTCCAGTTAGTGTTTGGTGTATCTACACTAGGTGGCGTAGTGAGAACATGAATGAGTATACTGAAAATATTCATATTGAACAATCTGTATAAGGACCTGTATAAGGAGTGATCATAGTGTTGAGATTTTCTAAGAGTCACCCCTTCCTGCAGTAATGTTCTTTTGTAAATCATTTTGATTTTCCCTTTCCCTCTTTTTGTTATGTTTATCACACGGGTCGATAATAAACTGTCCCTGGGAAGGGGATGTGGACTGGGGTTATTTTAGACATGTGTGCTGTCACACATCACACATTCAATGCACCTTAAAACCTTCTGCATAATCCTGCAGTCGTGATTTGGATATGCTCTGAACCCCAAAATATGCCTGAATACATTAAAAAACAGAAATTTAAAGATCCAGTTTAATGCGAGGAAGTGCTTCAATCACTGTAACCCAACCTTGTAACCCAAGGTTATAAAATTGCAAATTTCCTCTCTCTTTCTCCCGTCAGCTTATTTCAGTCAGTTTGTTTTTGCCTGTTCTTGTTTTAGAGGTGGATGTTGCGTAACTGCAGAGAGAGTGGAGCGCCAGAGACATCAAAGTGGCTTGTTTTGTCATTGGGAAGAAGGGCTCAGAGCAGCATCAGGAATAGATCCGCTATTGCTCTTTTCCCTCTGTCTGTTTGCTTCCTCTCTAACCCGGGGGGAGGGGGGGTCTAGGCAAGTTGGTTTCATCTCTGACTGCTTCTTTTTATTCACCAGCTTCTTCTACCTTCTTCTTTATGGCACTATTTCCGAATGGGAGTTACTGCATAAGTGCTTTGGGTGTATAAACCAGGCCATGTGCCACTCGCATGTGTTTGTGTGTGGATTTGCATGAATGACACAGTTCTGCAGAGTATCGTGCCCATAGTAGATCAAATATGCATGATGAAGCTCTCTATCACAGTGTGTGCAGCATGCTATGCTATGGGGGGTAGCAGTCAGTGGCATGCACCAGCCATGCCTGGAGGGGTTTGGTCACCATGGCAACCATACTTTTCACACCCTCCTCAGTATACAGCACGGTATGTGTTTGTGGGTTCCTCCATAATAACCCTCAGCTTAAAGGTGCCCTCAGAGGCTGCCCTACATGAAGGCTGCCCCTCTTTTTGTTTCCCTTTTTCTGTCCTCATCGCATTCTCTCTGATTATACTCTGCATGTGTTCCTTCTTCCCTCTTTACCCAACATTTCTGGTGCACTACAGTTGCTATCTCTGGATAAACGGCTTCAAGGGGCCTCATTCCAGCAATCTCTTCTTACTCCAGCGACAGCCTGAGGATGTTTAGTCAAGACTGACTCAGAGCAACAAATACACACACAACAGAAATCCTCTTGGATAGGGGCATCCAAAAATGGATTCATAGGAAGCAAAAAAAGAAATAAATAAAATCATGGGCCTTTCAGAATAAATCAAGACTTCTATATATTTATTCAAATAAAGATATGTTGTATCATATGGAATTTAACTAAAATTATTATTATTTGATAATTACAACACATAATCAATTGATATTTCTCAACCAATGACACAAAATATTTGCCAGCTCTGGGTTCTCAAATGTGAATTTTCTTCTGTTCTCTGTTTTAAATAACTGTAAAATTAATAGCTGTGGATGCTGGACTTTTCATTTTATAGATTAAACAATTAACTGATGAAATTACATAAGATGGATTGATCATATTGTTTTTTGTAAAGCTTCAGAGGTTGATATAACACCATATAAGACCATATGTATTGGATTTCTTTATATTGTTAGATGAATCATTTAATTTGTTTACTTTCTGTTGATCAACCAGGCTGTTTAGTGTTATAATGTTATTGGCTAATAGATTAGCAGCATTTAAAAAGGGTAATTTTACACCAGTCTGTGTGGTTAAAAGTAGTGTAGATATACATGTACCTAAGAGTAACTTTTAGTTTCTGACAGTCTTAATTCTTCTAAAGAAAATATACTTTTACTCCATTCGATGCATTTCAGAGGAGAAAAAGAAATAATATTTTTTTTCTGACAGCTACCATTACTCTACTTGTTTGGCAAGGCATGCTAGTATGATATAAATTTCCATTCCTAAACACCCATTGGAAAACCATTGTTTTACTTATGATGAATTAAGTAGTTATTTAATAATGTAGATAGATTCAACAACATTTCCCAGAGCCCATTGTGACATATTCAAATGGCTTACTTCAGTGAAAGAGAGCCTATATATAAATATGTGGGTTTTAGACAAAAAGAACCACAAAACACAATCTGAATCTTTCTATTCTAGAATAGTGTAGAAAGTAAATGAGTATAATAGTATAGTATAGTATACTAGTATAGTATAGAAAGTAAATGATTGCATTCAGTGTACAATAGGTGATAATTACACAGTAGCACGCAACTGATTCAAAGATTGGAATAAATCAAAGTACAGTGAAATAAGAAAAGTTTGAAGAGTTTGAAGTGGCCATGTCTGACACAGTAGGGAAATGTTAACGGCGCCAGCATCTGTGTCACAGCCGCCCCTGAAATAATCGACAACACACTACCAGGGGATATTAGGGAACAACGCAATATGCGCACTGTTATGAAACTAGAATAATATCATCTCTTCACACAAGCACACACACAAACGCACCATTTGTATCTTGGTGTGGTGTGATGTGTGGCTGAATGTACACAGACACACACAGACACTGAGCCTTGATTTAAAAGGTTAATGAAAACAGCTGATACTCCACAGAGTCTGCCTGAGACGTCTTGTTTTTTGTCTCCCTGTTGGTTCATTTGGAGTCTGCGGGGGGTAAAGTAGGGTGCTTCTCATCTTCTCTCATACACACACAAACACACATTCAGAATGGTTTCCTTGCTGTTGATAATGCTGTTACATCAGCTGTGACTTTCTTTTGGGGCCGTTGATCAGTGGCTAATAGGAATCTAAATGGATTTTTGGATGTTAATTGCCATGAAAAAGCAATAAGAGTAGCTTTGTGTTTATGTGATAACTCCAGGCGGTGCTAGACATGCATGGAGCCTAAATCGTAATAGCTGTTAATAGGTTTTTGCTGGGAGATTTGTCATGGCAGATGGATGAACTATTGTCTTCCCCTGAATCCCATTCTGACTGTACCAATACCTAACATGAAATATAACTCAGAATCCTTGGGACTGAAATGTTGGCCAGTGTGGTGTAATTAAAGTAATTCATGGATAGTTTAGATCAAGTATTGAATTAGCAGTCAAGTAAATCAAATAGAAAATAACAGCAGTATTTCTTAGGGTGTTCGTCACAATAAATATCCTACGGCTGAGAGTCCTTTCTTGCAGGGAATGGATGAGTTTACAAATGATTTAAGTAATCTGTTTTGGCAGGACAAAATGACACAGTAGCATAAATTGCAGATTTTAAATAGACTAATGTGCCAATTACACAAAATAATAAAGAGTCTGCAGACTTTCTTAAGTCTATTTCTGTTTTGTTGCATTTAGTGACCATATTTTCAAATATTGACATTCTTTTTAAACCACCATTGGATTGATATCACAAAAACACGTCATAGTATAGCCTGTCAAAGAATATCAATGAATCATTAAGACATCAACTGTTTTTCTATGAGTCACATATAGACTAAATTGTCTCTCTACTTATTCAACATTAATCTTGGATTTCAAACTGTGGTCACATTACCTCTGTCTGATACCACTTTGTATCTCTTCTGTAAGCACTCTCTTTCTCTCTCTTGTCTTTGTTTCATCTCTTCTGTTATTTATTGCTATTAATAGAATGTTAGTCTCTGGGGAGGACAAAACTCCATACTGTACATCTTTTTCGGGATGTGTACGTATATGTTTAAATACACATGATGCAGTGCATCAGAAAATTAGTGAGTCAGCAGGGTCTCATCGGTCTCATTATAATTGCTGATATACTGATTAACTTCAGAAACAACAGACGCCCCTGGTGGTCCTCATCGCTCTCCTGGGACTCGGGGCATGTGCCTTTTCACCTGAGCTGAGTAAGGAAAAGTCAATTTTGTGAAGAGAACACAGCATTTGGTACCTTCTAGTGAACACTTTGTTTATGCGTATACACATTTTGAGTGGGGCGACATGGTGGAGCAGGGGTTAGCGCTGTTGCCTCACAGCAAGGAGGTCACAGGTTCAAGACCTCCTTGGGTCCTGGGTCTGGGACCTTTCTGTGTGGAGTTTGCATGTTCTTCCCGTGGGTTTTCACGGGGTACTCCGGCTTCCTCCCACAGTCCAAAAACATGCTGAGGTTAATTGGTGACTCTAAATTGCCCATAGGTGTGAGTGAATAGTGTGTGTGCCCCCATGATAGGCTGGTGACCATCTGGGGTGTGTCCCTGCCTCTCGCTGTAACACGCTGGGATAGGCTCCAGCAGACCCCTGTGACCCTAATGAGGAATAAGCATGTATAGAAAGTGACTGACTGATGACTGACATTTTGAGTGGTAGCCTTGAAGTAAAAGACTCACTCTCTTTTCCCCCTCAGGTGTCATGCCTGCAAGACTTCTTCGGAGATGAGGATGTTTTTGTGGCGTGTGGACCGGAGAAGTTTCGTTACCAGGATGACTTGATGCTGGATGAAGCTGGTGAGGCGACGAGTAGTTTCTCTGACATTTTCATGCTGACATTTCAGTCTGCAACTCTTATGTTCTTATGTGCAAGCAGAGCACAAAATGATATGAACTATGAATTTGCTGTTAATTTATTCCGTGTCAGCCTTCTTTTTATTTATTTATTTTTTGCTGTTAAGACAAAGTCTTTATTTTCTTTCTTTGCTCTCCCACTCCAGTCAATGAAACAAAGCATACAGCCAAGCTAAGAATAGTGAAACTTAAGAGGAACATCCTCTGAACTGTGTCACCACATCTGAAATGTTAACATTCATTGTACAGTATGTGCAGAACATGTATTTTACAGAAACATACAGTCCACCTTTCCCTCTGGAGACTGGGCTGGTTTCTGTTGTCTCCTGCTCATCTGTATTCCCAGCCTATCCTCACACCTCCCCTCTCCCATGAATGAGTGTGCACTGCAATGGCTTTTGTTCAAAGGTTTATTAAATTAGTTTGTTTCACTTACATCCTTTCATAATGGGCATCCCACCTGGGTCACTAACCTCCATCTTCTCCCCTCTTTTGTTTCTTTCTCTCATTGCATAGGGGAAGCTCTTACATGCAATAAGGTCTTTCCAGGATATTTTTTTTTCAATAGTTACTGATAACAGTCCCTCATAAAAGGCTTGTTGTTACAGCTACAGCTAAGAAGTGATACACCTCTGCACCTCTAGTCAGCCCCTTATGCTCAAAGGATACTGTCCATAAAGACATTAGAGTCTGCATGATGTAACATCTTTATCCACCCAGACTGCACATTGACCTTTCATGTAACATAACTGCTTGATTATGCATGTCCCAGTTCAAATGCTCCTTCAAACGTGGCTGAGAAATGTGTCATTCTTTTTCCTGAATTTGGGAAGACAAGCAGTGTATCTTTTATTGGCCTCAGTATCACATAAGCCACTATAATCTATTGCGTGCTGTTCATTTTTAAATAGTGCACTCAGCATCTCATTATGTAAACAAAAAACATTGCATGATTACTCAGCATTTGGCTTCAGGGGGTAAAGTTTATTTCTAAATCGGACCTACAGTTTCTAAAGGGTGCCTCATGTTAGATTAGTACCACGTAGTTAAAAAAAGTAAATTCAGATTTAGAGATTTCAGAATGTGCCATCTGAATACTCCTCGTAGTTTGCTTATTGGTCCTGTTTGGATATAATTGAGCTCAAATATTTTTAAGTTGATGATTTAGACTTGATGTGTGACAGGTATGTGTTCTTTGACAGATATGACTACTTAATATACACCTGATACAACATTAGGTTTGAATGAACTGCATGCTTAAACCACAAAATGTGTGTATGAACACACAATACTATTAATGCAAGTGCACACACACATTTTTCCTGTGTTTTCTGTCTGTCTCCCCCTCCTGTGTCGCTGTCTGAAGACTCCTGCCATTTAAAGCTCATCTGTATTCCCAGCCCATCGTGTCCCCTCCTGTCTCCCACGAATGAGTGTGCACTGCATGGCTTTTGTTCAAAGGTTTATTAAATTAATTTGTTTCCCTTGTATTCTTTCATCCCTTCATAATAGCCATCCCACCTGGGTCATCAAACTACCCTCCTTTCATTTGAAAAATACTAATGTGTGTTGTCTGGGAGTTTGACCTAAAAACAACAACAATAACAATAACAACAAGGAAACGTTATTATTTAAAAAAGAAACAATGAAATCCGGCGACACGGTGGCGCAGGGGTTAGCGCTGTTGCCTCACAGCAAGAAGGTTGCAGGTTCAAGACCTCCTTGGTCCTGGGTCTGGGATAGGCTCCAGCAGACCCCTGCGACCCTAATGAGGAATAAGCAGGTATAGAAAATGACATGATGACAATGAAATCTGGTGAGTGTGATTTATTTACAGTGTAAGAATGAAGTATTTCACTCTGGAAAGGCCAACAAATAGTCTCTAATTGTCATTCAACTTCACATTCAAAATCCGCGATGGGACTGAAATCATGTGGCTGAGGTGACGTTATATATTTTTGAAACCTGTCAGTCAAACTGCATTCTGCTTTTCCTCCAATCACCATGCGGACTCTCAGCGTCAAGGCCAGCCCACAATCCATTCACTCCCAGAGACGCTCAGTGTCTGTGGGGAAATGCTTTGACCAGAAAGTGGTATGGGAATGTACGGACAAGTAATTTATTTATTTGTGATAGGCTGATTCTGAAAGAACTCGTCTTCAAGATGAACATGTTATAACAGGGGGAAGTTCAGCTTCCCTTGCAGTCTTAAAGAAATCGCCTCTGGATTGGACGCCTGTTTGGAATGCCTGCTAGTTTGGAGCAGGCCATTTGCTTGGCCCACAGTAAAGTGTGGTATAGCTCGGTGCATCCTTATGACCTGCTCATCCGGTTCATTCACCTGCATATTATGTTACACAGAACTTCAAGAAGTTGCACTGTCTCCCTTGAGCAAATGTCACCCATTTGCTCAAATGCCTAAACCACACCTATGCATAATCAAGGAACCCAAGACAATTTGTCTGTATCTCCATTTATGCCAGAAGCTTCAGGCCAAAATGTAAAAGTAAAGTAAAGTAAAAGTTATTTTTATAGCACCACCAGTGGGTCAAATTGCACTAAATTCTACACTGCACTTACTCTGGTCCCCAGCAATACAGCCACCAAGTGTAAATTCAATGCAGTGAATGCTTCTTGAGATATTAAAGGAACATACAGAAGAAGAGACAGATTCATGGAATTATATAGGTGATAATATCTATCTGTTACATTAGCCAGTCTCCCTTGGGACTGGTTAAAGAAGGAGTGGGGGAGGAACTCTTACATGCAAAAAAAGACATTTTAAACACATCAGTACATGTAAGAGCTGGAAACGCTTTGTACCTTATGCATTTCATTAGTTACTGATAATAGTCCCTCATAGGAGGTTTGTCGTAGTACCAAGCTACAGCCAATGAGAAGTGCAGCACCTCTTATGGCCAGCCACTAGTGCTCAAAGTGCACTTTCCCTGTCCATGTAGCCATAAGGGTCTGTGTGATGTAATAGCTTCATCTGTCTGTCTGCAAGTGGACGGACTGCGAATGAACAATAGCATCTAACGATGCTGATTACATTTCTTCAATGGAAGCTTATCTTAACCTTGAGCATAACTTCTAAATGTCTAAACCTGACTTAAACCAAATTCCAAGGCTTATCCTTAACCCTAAGCTAAGATGCTAGACCTGCTGTTCCCAGATATAAGGTACAGTAAGTCCCCAAAATGTGTGTATGGATAGATTTTTGTCAACACCATGCAAGTACACACACATGCATGCATGCACAAATGCACAGCACAATTTTTTCTCTGTTCCTGAAGACAGACAACACAGTTTGACACATCTCTCTGACTAGAGAAGCAGTCAGAGTCAGAGCTGCAGACAACTTCGCCTCCTCTCAGCATCACTATAATTATCGCCTCTGCTTTAGCTCTGGCACACTGTCATCATGTTAACACTCTGCATTGTACATTAATCACTGGGCCACAATGACTACCACACATGCAAATAACACACACACTGATAGAGACTTACCCATACTCTAATCCACACAAGTGCAGACAGGGACACACACACCGGCTGTATATAATTTCCCGTCCCCGCTGGTCTAAAATGGTAATGAGCTATAATGGGGCTGGGTTAATGAACAGGAGAGGAGCAACGTTTTGGGGTTGAAGGAGGCAAGGAGGATGTGTGAGTACCATCACATGGCTCATTTATCAGAACTGTGTGTCTGCAAGGTATCAGACCTCCATGAGTCATAGCTGTCGGCCCTGAAACACCACAGCAGTAGTGTTTATTGAATGTGAGCCCAGTGAAGGGCAGAGCCCATTTTTGCAGGGGACCTGAGGGTGAAACCAATTACAGCTGTTGATACATTAGTGGTTTTTGCTTTCCTCTTACATGAAAAGAGGTCAAAGTCAATCAAAATATTCATATATTCATATATATATATATATATATATATATATATATATATATATATATATATATATATATATATATATATATATATATATATATATATATATATACAGTGGGGAAAACAAGTATTTGAACACCCTGCTATTTTGCTATTTCTCCCACTTAGAAATCATGGAGGGGTCTGAAATTTTCATCGTAGGTGCATGTCCACTGTGAGAGAGATAAACTAAAAAGAAAAATCCAGAAATCACAATGCATGATTTTTTAACAATTTATTTGTGTGATATAGCGGCAAATAAGTATTTGACCTGTGTGTCATCTAGAATTCTGACCCTGAAGGACCTGTTAGTCCGCCCATTAGAAGTCCACCTGCACTCCATGTATCATCCTTAATCAGATGCACCTGTTTGAAGTCGTTAGCTGCATAAAGACACCTGTCCACCCCATACAATCAGCAAGACTTTAACTTGTAACATGGCGAAGACCAAAGAGCTGTCCAACGACACAAGAGAGAAAATTGTACACCTCCACAAGGCTGGAAAGGGCTACGGAGCAATTGCCAAGCAGCTTGGTGAAAAAAGGTCCACTGTTGGAGCAATCATTAGAAAATGGAAGAAGCTAAACATGACGGTCAATCTCAATCGGAGTGGAGCCCCATGCAAGATATCACCTCGTGGGGTCTCAATGATTCTAAGAAAGGTGAGGAATCAGCCCGGAACTACACGACAGGAGTTGGTCAATGACCTGAAAAGAACTGGGACCAATGTTTCCAAGGTTACTGTAGGTAATACACTAAGACGTCATGATTTGAAATCATGCATGGCACGAAAGGTTCCCCTGCTTAAATCAGCACATGTCAAGGCCCGTCTTAAATTTGCATATGACCATTTGGATGATACAGAGGAGTCATGGGAGAAAGTTTTGTGGTCAGATGAGACCAAAATAGAACTTTTTGGTCATAATTCCACTAAGCGTGTTTGGAGGAAGAAGAATGAAGAGTACAATCCGAAGAACACCATCCCTACTGTGAAGCATGGGGGTGGTAGCATCATGCTTTGGGGGTGTTTTTCTGCACATGGGACAGGACGAGTGCACTGCATTAAAGAGAGGATGACTGGGGCCGTGTATTGTGAGATTTTGGGGAACAACCTCCTTCCCTCAGTCAGAGCATTGAAGATGGGTCGTGGCTGGGTCTTCCAACACGACAACGACCCAAAGCACACAGCCAGGAAAACCAAGGACTGGCTCCGTAAGAAGCATATCAAGGTTCTAGCATGGCCCAGCCAGTCTCCAGACCTGAACCCAATCGAAAATCTTTGGAGGGAGCTCAAACTCTGTGTTTCTCAGCGACAGCCCAGAAACCTGACTGATCTAGAGAAGATCTGTGTGGAGGAGTGGGCCAGGATCCCTCCTGCAGTATGTGCAAACCTGGTGAAAAAATACAGGAAACGTTTGACCTCTGTAATAGCAAACAAAGGCTACTGTACCAAATATTAGCATTCATTTTCTCAGGTGTTCAAATACTTATTTGCCGCTATATCACACAAATAAATTGTTAAAAAATCATGCATTGTGATTTCTGGATTTTTCTTTTTAGTTTATCTCTCTCACAGTGGACATGCACCTACGATGAAAATTTCAGACCCCTCCATGATTTCTAAGTGGGAGAAATAGCAAAATAGCAGGGTGTTCAAATACTTGTTTTCCCCACTGTATATAAACTGTTGCTTAGGAATCCATACAGTTTAAGATGTTGCTGTACCATGTCACAGTTGTTTGAGTGCAGCAGTATTCCCTTCCTTTACTTGAGCAGCTGTAACACTCCAGTTGCTTGAATTTTGTTTTAAACACTATTTTATTGAACACTCCTCTCCTAAAACAGTAGGGTGAACACTGGTGCATGTTTTTCTTGCTATAACCATTCCTCTTGTTTATATTTACATTGAGAAATCTCTTCAGAATGCATTTTCAATGTGAGTGACACAATCCAGAGCCATCTCTACAGATGGCTGAAGTAATATATTATGTGTAAATGAAATTTTAGTTACATTTAGGGGCAAAAACAGCACTGTGCATTGTAAGCACATTTGGAGGGGATTACAGCAAAGGAAGCAAATAAGAAAATGCTGTTTCAATGTTCATTCGTCACCTGAATGATTATTGTGAACCCATCCTTGTTTAAATGGATGAATAAATACATGTCCAAATGACTTCTGAACACCTCTCTGTGCCCTTTGGTTGCAGAATGTCGTGTGATGAAGCCGGTGACCTATGGAAAGATGTCAGGCTCTCTGAGTCGAGGCTCCCCCAGGACTATCCAAACACTGCGCAGCAAGTCCCCTGCATCCGGTAAGACAATAAATTCTTTTTGCCATCTCCTTTTCCTTTAAAGGAATTTGGCACGTCATTTTCCTGTAAGATATGTGTCTGAGTCTTTGTATTTGTATTGTGTCCATCAGGTGTGACTGCCTCACACCCGATGGACACAGTTGGGAGTATCCTAACACTTTCTCAAGTGATTGCTTAGTGTCTTCTCACTCATTACTCAATCAGCGTTGCAGCAAATGAAAACAGTATGAATAAACACTGTAATGAAATCAGACCTCTGCGGAGTGTCTGGCGATGTTTACAGTGTGTGTGAGTTTGCATGGGTGTGTGCAAGATGTGTCTCATCGTATGCATGGTATGAATTCAAATGAGAATGATTACACAATGGAGAAAAAGGCAAACAGAGGAATAAGAGGGGTAACAAAAAAAGAAGAAAAAAATAAGTCAGAGAGCAGGACTGAAGATGAGAGGGAAAGAAGAGAGGGAAGGGGGATGGTGACTCAATCCTGCAGCCTCACACAAGCTGTTGTTCACCTGACATACTAATGAAATGTAATAAAATAGTGAGAGCTTGCCCTGGTACCTGCTGCAGTGTTTGCGCCTGATAATGATGCTTATATAAATGTCTCAATATAACAAACGGATGCAGCTTTCATTTAGATTCATTTTTATATTGCACCAGTTTGCATGTGCTGAACATTCAGTCTGGCTGCAAGCTGGTGAGGTCTATAGTTGGAACAGGTTCTTTTTTGTGATTGTGCAGCTTGAGGTTTCTCTGTATGTAAAACACCTCGTTATGCAACTATGTACTGGACTTTTCACATCCTCACTGTTATGATTTTCTGATTGTGCTGTCTTATCGGATTGGGAATGATTCAATAGGTGATGCAACACATAAACTCCCCTTTAAGAGGTCTGTTGTAGAAGCATACATATATGTACAAATATATATTTTTGTAGTATTTCACATTGAGAACCAGCTGTTGTTATTAAGCGTATGCTTTGTGTTGAGCTGTGGTGGAACAGCTGGGGTTAACAGAGAAAGTTCTGGATGCTCATGGCATGAAAACTTTGGGGAAAAGGTTATGAGAGTGAGTCATATGCTATCTGATCTCATTGGCTGAGGCAGTCTGGAATGAAGATGTCTACTAATGTGTGTGTGCATGTTTGTGTTCGTGCGTGCGTGTGTGCATGCAGAGGGGGAAAAAAGACTGACTCGTCTTGGTTGCCATGGAAACGTAGCACAGTAGGAGCATGTAGCTACAGACATAATAGCCTGTGACACCCATATATGGCAGTGACTTCCTGTGAAATGGCCTGCAGTGGAGCTGACTGATGCTCGGTCCTCACTGGAACCCTGAGTCAGACCACTCCGCTGTTTTTTACTTCTGACAAATGTCCCCCCTTCTGCCACTGATCCCACCACTTAACATCCTCAAATGTTCCCAAATTGCTGTTAACTGTTTTGCACTTGTTTCCTGAAACGTCAGCAGTTTGTACCAGAAGACAAATAATTGAGGGTAGGCTATTTGACCCTAATTTATACTGAGTTTGTTACTGTTTTCACATTAACTCTGCAAAGCCCAGAAGATTTGGAGGTTGCATGAGTTCATGGCCAGAAGGCTGGAACTATAAACACATTTATTATCCAATAATATTATGAGGCTGAACAACAAGACCCAGTGACTGTGTAAATGGTGTAAACAAGATTAAGTGTTTTGTAACCGAGGACCTTACAGGGTTAAAAGCGCACTATGCCCACCTCCCTTGAGGACAGTTTGTCCGAGAATTATGGCAATAGTCAACAACAGCTGACTGATTATGTGTGCTGTTCCACATGGCTTATATATAGGAACCCATTCTGTTGTTATGATGTCTTCATAAGAAGGCCCACTGGTCCTACTGGTGATGAAAATGAAAAGAAGCTCAAGCTGTTTGTCTCACATTGTGATGGTGTTGTAATGGTAAGTATCACTAATTGTGTAGTTTGTAATCACTGAGGTGATTTCATAGGTTCTCATACTTAAAGACTGTACAGGTTTACATTTAAAAAATATTTGTGGTTTTTATAAAAATGATTGCTGTCATTTTAATGTGTTAATTCAATTAATTAATTACGCCGCAATTTAACACGTTAAAAAGTTTAACGCAATTAATTGTGATTATCAACGGTGGTGAGCCAATGCTTGCGCATTTGAATTTTGGCCCATTGAAGGATCCATAGTCTTCTCAGCCGTGCTACGTCACCTGTGCCGGCAAATTAACAACAATAACAGACATGGACGAGTCTCGGAGGATGAGGCAAGTGCATCTTCAGTCACTGAACAACAAGTTTATTTACAAAAAAAACAGAGACGGGATGATAAATAACAACAAAAAGGAGTTCTCTGAGCACCGAAGCAACTCCAGCCTGACATATCATTTAAATGTGAAACATGTTCAGGCAAGTTAGATCCTGTGGGTTTTTGATTTCAGAGGTTGATACTGAAACCACAGATCCTCTTTTGGGGTTGAGGTGCTGTTCCTCTGATTTTTGTTAACCTCTGGTAAACTATGTCATGTTCTCCTGACTTACTGCTGTGTCAGCAGCAGATGTGGCCTCAGTGAAAGGCCTAAAGAAATATGCCTGTTGGCGTCTTGTTCTTCATTTTGCCTCATTTAGAATAAATTTTGGAATTGCTATATTGAGCTTAAGTGCCTATTTGAGACAGCCTTATTTTATTTCAGAATTTTATTTAACTGAATCACTGTATTTGTTTTACATTTCTGAATAATGCACCTGGCCTAACTGGTTTGCGGATGTGCTTGACCTTTACTTTTGGATTTAATTCATGAAGCACAGTTCACCAATAAAAAAATGGATTTCAGATCTTCTCTTCTTAATGTATTCAATTGATTAGTCATGAACTGCATTTTTTTAATATCCTAGAATTTAAATTCCTTTTGCAGATATGACATTAAAATGTGATTAATTCAATTAATTTCTTTAATCGCCTGACAATATAGTATGAATTCCACTACTTTCACTAACTTGGATGCAAGACAACAAAGCTCTGTATTTGTTATGTAGAAACCAGCTCTGCTTTATATAAATATATATGATGATTGGTCTCAAAGACAGTTAAGGGGGCTGTCAGCATATAGCTCAGGAATATTATATTTATAACATTAATATAGCAATTACACTACTATATATATATATATATATATATATATATATATATATATATATATATATATATATATACTAGTAAATGGTAGTAAATGCAAAAGGTCTATTGGGACTCTTCTGGATGCCTGCCAGACAGGAAATATCTCTCTGTGTATGTTATGTAGAAACCAGCATTGATAGGATTTTATTCTTTTTAATCCACATTGTTAGAGCACAATAAAAAATCTCCATAATATCTCACTGCAGGTCTTCAGGTATCCTCACAGCAGCCTTGAAGTCCCATATTCATTATCCATTCAGCCAACAGAGGCGTTAATAATGTTCTTCATCACATCTGATAATCTGGACCGAAGAATATGTGAAGTGTGAATAGTGTCTGAGACAGAGAAGGAGAGAGAGAGACTGGAGGGAGCGAGGGATCATGTAACACAACACATGTCCTGTCAAACACCACCTGGTGTCTTTCTGTGTGTTGGGACAGGACGAACAGACTGAAGAGACAGACTAGCAGACAGAAGGGCAACTGAACACAAGCACACAATGAGGACAAATCAAGGATGCTATATGTCTGTTTCAGTTTAAAGCTAATGTGAAGCAGCTCCATAATTAATCAGTAGATTTTATTTAAATTGATACAGTATAAGGACACAATCGTTTAAACAAATCAGAGCTGTAACTACACATTCTGGAACTTATGATGGAGACATCAGGTTAGAAGGCTCCTTAGCCTCTTTTTTTTGCAAAGGTTGTAGCTCATGTTTTATCCCTGAAAAACATTGCAGTACTAACTATGTTGTGTAATATTTATTATAAAGGTAGATTAGAATCATTAGTGAAATAGCATCTGTCTGATATTATCATATAAACAGATCACCAAATAATTGATTTCTATTGTTATTATAGTAACTAACTGAGGAGAAAACCTCCACCATCTGTCTTTGGCTGCAGATGTGTGGTAATGCGTGTTGATGTTGTGATGCTCTGTACAATCCTTTCAAGCTTTCCATTTGTTGAGCCGTCATTATCACTTTTAACTGTGATTCAGAACTATAAAGCTGAGGAAGTATTTACAGTATTGCACAAAAGTGAGATACATTTTTGTAAATATTTTGCTATATCTTTTTATGAGACAACACTGATGAGATAACACTTGGATACAATGTGAAGTAGTCTGTGTACAGCTTGAGTAACAGTGTAAACTGAAAATAACTGAAAAAGTCCAAAATAGGGATGCACGTTTTGGATTTTTTTATGACCGTTAACTGACGCTAAGATTTAAATGCCCTTCCATGCTGCCATTCTGACATACTACCATTTAGACATATCATGACATATCCTGAAATACCACTATTCCTACACATAAACGTCCCACCATTCCGACAAGGCTTTCCATGTAAGATAAGGTTGGAATCAGAGAGTCAGTGACTCAGTGCTGTCTGGTGCTGAACTGCAGATTTACAATGACGGCAAATAGTTAGATTACTCATCTAAAATGTAAAAAAAAAAGCTACAACCTTTAGATAATTATCACTACTGTAGGCTTCAATCGTCTGCTATTGCTTTTTAAATTATGTCAAGAGCGAGCGCGCTGGTGATTTCTTTGTGTTCTGCTTCATTTCCAAAATAAAGTTGGAGCTTCTGAAATGTGATTTTTAAACAGTAGTGATGGAGCTCAATGTTTATCTGGATGATGCAACTTCATTCACAACAATTTTACTGTAAACCTGGACGACCCGCGACGTGTCTGGAGATGAAAAATAATATTCACTGTAATGTGTTTGTACACACCCTCCTCTACTGTACAACACCAAGGAGACTAGTCAGTGACTTCAGGTGTCATCTGCAGAGCCGTCATTGATATCTGTAATATTAATGTTCATATGATGCCAGCGTGCATGGAGACACACAGGCTCAATGGAGAGCTGGCTGCTGTGACAGGTGATCACATCTTTTGCAAACGACCTCCTCCTCTTTCCGGTCAAAATTGTCCCACACAGAACTCCTTTACTCCTTTTTGCTCTCTTCATCTTCGCTGTAAAGTGGGCTGTGATGGAAAGCACGTGATGGCCATTTTCCAAGCCATTTTGTCTGATACTGGCTAAAAATGTTAGATTTCTCTGTAGAAAGGACAACAAATTCTACAATACAGATACTGTAAAATATTATAGGATATATAATATATATGCACTGTTGCTCTTTTAAAACTATAGAAATCTAATTTAAGTATGAAGTAAAATACTCCTACACATTTCAATCTTCAAAACATTATCAATTACATGCTGTCTATTCTGATTATGCAGAACTAGTATCAACTTCTACTTCTAGTTGTGTTTCACAGTAATAATGGTTGAACTTAAGTGTAAAAGCAGGTAAAGCAACAGACAGCTAAACATAAAAGTAACAACATAATATTATCAAAGCGATATATTTACAGTTGACCTATGAAAATAAATAGTAAGATATTTACAAAAATGTAAAGGGGTGTACTCACTTTTGTGAGATACTGTAATAATCACCATACCTATAGAGGTCCTCGATTTTCTATTTCTGTCACAACCCTATGATGGGAGAGACTGTATGGTGATGCACGCAAGTGAAGCTGACCCATAAATAAATCCTATATTTCTCAGGAGGATCAGCCGCTGGCAGAGAAGCTTCCCGAACTGTGATTGCTTGATGTCTGAAGCCGTCAACACTTTTCCCACTTCATAAAATCTTGTCAAGAAGGGTACAAATGTACTTTCTGAAAACTGATAACCGCAGTCAGTGTCACAAATCACAGAGACCAGCTCATATAACAGAGGCTGGGAGAATAAATAGCTTCATGACCGAGGGAATATTGATATTTGCGCTTGCAATTGCATTGCATTGCCTTTGCTATTGCACAATAACAAAATAATGATATACCTTCAGGCAGGTTGTGAAACAGCATGGCATTCAGTTCCACACTGATATGCTTTCAATCATCAAATATTTGTGTTGTCTGACACTGTTCTGCTTGTTTGGTAGAAGCAATTGTCTCTCCATATGTGTCAAGAAGTTCTGCTCACAGAGTTCATGTGCCAATTTTTCCAAAATGACAGCCCTCAGGAAACATGCACGAACTTCCTGTTATGTTTATATTAACAACCATCTGTGTTTCTCATACTACACGTTTCTGTATGATGAGGCATGGGTCTTAAAATAAACTTGTGATAGTATTTGCGCAATATGGAACGCTAAGATCATTAGCCTCATTATGGCTACATCAAGATGGAGGAGAACGAAAACAATGATGCATTCTGACAATATTAAATATAGATTTGCATATATAGTATGTGTTGACCCATATAATCGCTATATAGTTGTGACATTTATTTTTATCTACAATTGAAGTGGTGAATGTGTTGCATGCCAGGTTATCAAAGACAATATAAATCATTACTATTATTCTCATTATGAGCATGTTTGTATGATGATGACTATTGTACCAAATCACAGCAAGAGCTGCTAATATCTATCTTAGTTGATTACTACTTTTGCGTTAAAAATGTTTGAAGTGATAGGTATTACTTTACTTTAACTACAGGTTAAATGCAAACAAAAATGTTAAAAATCCCGTGAGGCAACAGTAATCTTCATCTGCATATCTTCATATCATATCTTCAACGCCAATAATGTGTCGACACGACCTGCCCTGAGCTACAACTGCCTCAAACCACTGCTCTTTGATTTTTGGGAATAACGCTAATTGTACACCACTGATGCTTTAGATCAGCGGTATCTAAAAGAGGGAGTTTTATCATGTTTTATCCACTAGAAGAGGGCCCTAGAGGGCATTTTATCATGTTGTCTTGCACATTGGGCCACCATAGAGGGCACTATCCTGTTTCATCTATGGATCCCTGCTTCAGATTACTAAGTGAATCTTAAATTCTGAAATGTAGTACAGTTCAAAAATAGCAGCTGCTATTATGATGGTTGGACAACAAACAAAACTCATTGACAGGCATTGTCACATCCCAATTTCTCTCAATTCGTCATATATTATTGTCGTATTTTATGGCATAAATCCCCAGATATAAAATTCTCTCTCTCTCTCTCTCTCTCTCTCTCTCTCTCTCTCTCTCTCTCTCTCTCTCTCTCTCTCTCTGTGCGCGTCAGACTTTTGCGCACTAAGCAGCGTCTCCGCCCCTGCTCCGTCTGTGTACTACAGCGCTGCTCCGTCTCTCCCATTCACCACTTTACTGTCACACGCGTACAGAGGTGTTTGTTCCTCCTCCTCTTCTTCTCTTACCCCGCTCTGGACTATCACTGTGTTTTTCCATCATGCTGGAAGTGGAAGGTAGGGTCCTATTCAAAAAATTCCTCTTCATTTGTCGTTTCCACCCCACTCCCCGACAACTTGTTCTCCGCTCTAATGTTCGCATTTGTACACGGGTTATTTGATATGTACGTGTCTTTAAACACATTTAGTTCAGTAACTAGCAGGATGAAGTCAATGAGAGATGTGAAGGCTTGCCGTTGTGTAACCGGGAGGAGCATCGCGGTGCGTAACGGTGATGCTGGATTTCATCAATGAAGATGTTCAGGCGTCGTTTTCAACGCTGCCAGCTTCTTTTATTTCGCGTTCGAAAAACTAAAAAGCCCTTGTGGGTAAATCAGTGTTGCTATTTCAGTCTGCTGTGCTGCGTTATCTCCTTATCTTTAAATAATTCAGAAAGTTATTTGATCTCGCAGCGGAATAAACAGTATGTGCGGGTTGGATGACTTGGCTCCCACAGGTTTCACTTCTCTGCGGCATCGAGGTCAGGATAATGTCTGAAAATGTCATTAGAATATGTGGAAAATATAAAGAAAAATATTGTTTGCATGCAGAAATAGAAAACAAGTTCAGAAATGTCAGTAAACATTGAATCTGGTGACATTTTTTCCTGAATTCTACACTTTTATTAATTCAGAGGAGTCAGGTGATTGAGATACTTTAATAGCAAACCCCACCCTGTAAATCACATCATATATTTAACAAGTTCAACCTTCTAGTTCATCAAAGCATGATGCAGAGCTGCTGATCCACCTCCATATATCCTCCTGTTACTCTTTGGTTGAATCTCTGTCAGGGAACTGACTCAGTTACACTGTTGTAATATTTGATTACCGTGGTTTCATCGATCCTCCGGTCAGTCACTGATACCTCGAGGTGAAGCTTTGTTTTCAGTATTTTTTCTTGCTTGACCACATGCGGGATCCGGTTTCAGCTTTGATTAATTTATCGTTCTTATTTTAATGAGGCTATGCCACTTGGTTTATGCTGCGCTGCAGCTGGAAAAGTAGACCGAGCTGAGGTCAGAACAAGTGCATTGAAGTGGAGGATCTGGTTGAAAAGAAAGAGGACAGCCTGCTGTTGAGTGTGTTGTGACTTCCAGGCCATGTGTCTGAGAACAGGCTGTAATTACCGGGTGAACATATGGTAAAGGGCTCAGGTGTTACTGGCTTGTGTCAGACAGAACAGGATCAGTATTTTGGGTAAAAGACACAAAAATAAATTAAAAAAAGAGTGTGAGCTTCAGTGTTCTCTTACTCCCCCGCTTCCTCCTCCACTTCCTCCTCCTCCTCTACCACACATTCATGTGAATGGATAGATGCTGCAGGCGGAAGTGTGGGCTGCTACTAGATACTTGGAAATATAGCTGTTCTCGATGACATACATGTAAAGGATCGCCTACTTCAGTCTTTCACTCCTCTCATCTCAACCTGCTCCGCTTTCTGCCTCTTTTCTGCCTCCAGTGAACGGGACACCGGCCAGTCAGCTGTCCACTCCACATTCGGGGAAATCATCGAGCCCCTGCCCAACCAGCCCGAGCAGCCCCAACCAACGCCAGGTAAGACACAGACACACAGACACACAGACACACACACACACACACACACACACACACACACACACACACACACACACACACACACACACACACACCGACAACACTAAATCTATAACACATTCCTTCTATGTTCTCAGGAAAAGGACAAAGCCGTGACCGAGCATAGGCCGACTGCATCTTAGACTCGCTAGAACGCGAAGAAACCACAACATCCCCAACATCTTTATTGTCTGGGGGGGTGGCGGGGGTGGGGGGGTTCAACCTTTGACCTCATACATTGCTGATCTGGGATTTGGAGAATTGCAGGCTTGTGTTGGGATCCTCTAAATGTATCCAGTGTTGATAGTTTTCAAGGGCAATTCCTCCTTTAATGCTGATACTCTTGTCATGTTTCCACTTATGCTAACCCGTAGCTCTCTCATATCTTGTCTCCGGTAGCTAAACGATTGACGATGCCAGCGCCGATTTTTAGATATGACCTGGATTGTCAGTAATTTATGCAATATCTGATTATAGATGATACTTTACCCACCCAAACATCCAAACTAAGAATAACAATCTGAAGCTAACTGGGAAGATAAAGAGGATCTGAGATGCAAACTCACTACGATCACAGTACAGCTTGTTACTATAGAGGAAATACTACTGTGCAGAGGGGGAGCATGCAACTCAAATGGAAAACCTTCTACACTAGAGAATTAAGTTCATTCACGGTGTGTCGTGTGTGTGTGTGTGTGTATTAAAGATCAAAGTATCTGTTAATCCATCTGACAGAGACGATGGTGAGCGTTTAATATGCCCTCAATCCTAATCAGACCCTCGTTTCTCACGGCACCTCTTTTAATTTGTAGGAGCTCTGTAAGCCTGCTGCTGATTTATTCCCTTATAAACAAATACTTGCACGCTCAGTTCACCTGAAATTTCTTACATGCAGACACAGCAGTTTATTTAATCCTGCATCCTATAACAGATTAAAGCAGTTTTTACCACTTCTTTTATTTTTTGACCTGACAGCAAGGGTACAACCATGATTTATCTTGTAATTATTTAGCTATTTATTGGTGCAGGTACAATGCTCTTTTGTAAGGAAGAAAAGGCAAGAGCGTGGTTGGAGTCGATACCACTAATATAGGACACAAAGAAAATGGAGTGCTTTTCAGATTACTTCTGTATGAGTGGCTGTAAATTTAAGCATCTACAAATGAATTTCTTGAGCTCAGGAGCTTTGGTCTCGTGCTACATTTGACGTGTAAGAAAGAACGAATGGATAGAGAAGGGTCTGACCCTGTGATAAGGTTGTATATATCGATATGATATAAAGGTCAAGTCAGGGCAGCAGAAGCAGATCAGATTCAGGTTATAACCACAGTGAGAACAGGAACAAGGTGCACTGGAGCCTCCACGGTCATCTGTAATGGAAGTGGGTCACCATAGATTGCAGTGTTGAAAAGGAAATGTGAGGCAGTTAATGTGGACAATTACGGCACTTCGTTTCTGCTGTTCCTTTGCTCTCTCCCTCCCTGATCTTTTTCCTGCAATTTCAGATCCTGAAAAGTCAGAGGTGAGAGTAGGGTGTTCAGATGTAACGAGAAAAAGAACAGATTTACTGTCCCATCCGCTTCAAATTTGACCCCACTGTCTTTATTATCCCTACCTTCATTTAGCTTTAAACATTAGCCTTCACATTGACTTTTTAAATGTTTAAATTCTAGTTTTACAGAACAACAAGGGATTATTCCAGACTTTGACACTGGAATAAAAATCTTGACACCGTATACTAAGCCTGCAATGGCTTGTCTGGAAGGAAGGAGGGCAGCCTCACATCCCATTATCTCCCCTTTCCACACTGAAGCTCCACACTTCTTTCTGTTTCTATCTGCCCTGCTAGCTCTGCCCCTTCCCTCACTCCATCTCCTATCCATACCCCCGCCCCTCTCATATAAAGGGTATTAACTTCACAGGGGGAAATTATATTCCATCATTTCCCTTGTAGATGAGTTCTAAGCTTCTTTTAAGAAGAGGATGCTATTTCTGTATTTCTGGCACTATATTTGCACATTTTCTTTTCCTCTGTGTCACCTCTGTTTAAACATAAGTGCCACATACACGCATTCAAATACTTTTATTTTTACTCACCTGAAAGGCATTACTCATGCCAGATATTATCCTGTTTTTTACAGAACATCCTGGGGCTCATAAATCATAATTTAAAACACGAATGCAGCTAAAAAAGAATCAGTGAAAGTTGCCATAAATGTATTTTCCTAAGCCGCCTCAGCCTCAGTGACCTACTACAAGGATTGCATTTAAACAGTTCAACTCTCGGGACCCTGCATTTAAACACTTAAAGGCACTTTGCTGCCTGACGTCAGTTGGCTGCACGGCTCAGACCATCACAACCTATTTCCTGGAGCAGAATATACAGACATAGATTTGTGCCATGGCTTTCACACATACATGGCTGCAAGCGCATGGATTTGTCACAAAACACGAGCATAGAATCACTTACATGTTCACGTATGCACCAGAAAAATAAAAACCCGTTTGTACATGAAATCGCCATTTGCGCCCTGGCGGTAGACGACAACTCGACACACTTGCACGTTATGTGTTTTATACATGCAGCGCATGCTAGAGTGACCCATTTTCATGAATTAACAACAGAAGCATGAAAGAATAGTCTACATTCATGAATTCATCCATTTCCTTCTTCTTTTCTACACTTTATTTAGCCCTTTTCAGGACCACTAGCCGCACTAAGAGCACCATGTTTTTCTAAATTTACTCCGGTTTAATTTTTAATATTAATATACATCTATCCTACAACCACATGCACAGGCTTTTCTGTCTATAGATGTCAATATAAATCAAATGAGTTGGCGAGGTCACAGTTCTATAACATGGACGGGGGGAAATTAATGAAGGAAAATAAAACAGAGAGTAGTGACCTACAGATTAAAGACAAGCAGAGTTTATGATGCCAATACAACTGTGATAGAGTCAGGTCGCTGGTTGTGTGAGTGTACGAGAGGAAAAAAGTGCTAATTGTCACCTGCATCCTCCTCTCACCGTTGACTCATTTGTGTTCATCATCCTTTGAATTGCATGCTCCATCTCTTATTTTATGTTGGATGATTCATAATTAAATAATGTGCATGTACGAGCGTGTGTGTGTGTACGTGTGTGTGTGTGTGTGAGATAGAGAAAGAGCAGAATGAAGAAAAAAGTGTGTATTTTAATCTGAATTATTGTCTCATCTCATCCATGTGAGTGTGTTATAACTAAAGATTGTATTTGTTATTTGGATGTATTATATTTCTTGTTTCATGTTGTGTTGATGTCATTAGAATTGTCCAGTTTTCTGTTCCTATACCTGCCAAACACAAAGACTGGCTGCAGCACACAGGGAAACGGCAAAAATATCATTTAAATATGTTTTTAAAAATAAATAAAATTCAAATCTGGTTAATATTGACATATCTTTAATGCTTTTTTAAAACAAATGATGACAGAGGATTTTACAGAGGTATTTATGTTTTTTTCCTTGCTCTTCCATATTACTTACATAAAAATAGATGCAAATATAAAAGCCCTGTGTGCTTGACTCACCGGCAAATGGTCTGCATATTGCAATTTTCCCATGTAATGCTGCTGCCAGCTCTTCTCGGCTCGTTCATTCCTGTTTTTATTTAATTTTGCTTCATGTATAATTTCCATTTGTTGATGTCATCATCATTAAATTCATTGTCCTTTCATTTTCATTTTGTGTCCTTTTTTTTCTTTTTCTCATATTCCTCAATCAATAGCAACAGAGTATCTGTCGATCAACAGCTGTTCATCACATATCAACAAATACAGAGATTCAGAGAGGATGATTATGATAAATGCAATAATCTTCATATACATGTTTATTAGTACTGCTTTGTTAAACTTACATTCTGCATCCTATCCACTATAAAACACACATAGTCCCCAAGGTGCGTTAATCTCCCTGCCCCACTGCTTCTTTTCTAGATCACTGAAGTCAACCTCCACATCTTTTTCTATTTTCCCTGAAGCCTCTCATTACATTCCAGTGATTCCCCAGGATTGCAGTCCATAAGGCTGATGATTAGAAAACCTCTCTGTATCCAACTGGCAGAACAGAAGTACAGAATCCCCCAAACAGTCTTCTGACAGGAGTCGAGCAGATCAGATAAAAAATTTCCTTTCTGTCTAGACACCAAAATAAGAGCCAAGAAATATTATCTGCTGTACTTCATGTCCACGACAACTTGGGACAAAACAAAGTATCCTATTTCTATCCAGTCATATATTAGATTTTTTCCCCCACCAAAGCAAACAACAATAAATCCTGCCTGCATTTTTTTTTGCTGGATATTGCATGATGGTGAAAGCGACAAAAAAAAAAAAAACTGGCGGAGAAGAGGTTTAGCTCTCCCAGCTTAAGCGACAGAGAGGAATAGGGCTTTAGAATGTGTCTCCTAATCCGATTCTAACAGGGGCTTTGAGGACAAGGCCGGCATTACACTTAAGTTGGTTATGTAAATGCACAGCGGCTTTTTAATGCCGTGCATCATTTGTGCTGCTCCACATCCGCCTTGGAGATGATGCTTCACGTTTAAGGTCAATCATGGACATCCTGTTTAATTCATATTTATGCACCGATCAGTATTCAGCTGCTGAGTGTCACCCTTGCAGGTTTGAAGAGCAGTGGCTGCAGCCGTGATGTAAAAGGTTTGTCAGTGTGTTTTCTAGCTGTGTGAGTCATAGAGCAAAAACTGAAGAGATATAGAGTTAGGAATAGTTAATGTTGTGTTGTGCAACAGGGAGAAAACTGGATGGTCTAACAATAACAAGCAAGTTCCTGCCTTTCCTGCCTAGTCTAATGATCAATATCAACCCGACCAAACAGCACACATCCTTCATCCCCTTTGTCTTTCTCACTCTCGTCACTCCGTGTCTCATACATTTTCACACAGGGAAAAAGAGAAGAGACACAATGTTCATAGAAGGTTGAATCCGCCACCCAGCCCGCAGACAGGAAACGGCCATATAAAGGCTTCTGTCTCCACACTGGAAGTCTCATAAGCCGCCTCTCTCCTCTCGCCGAGCAGTTTCCATAGCAACAGTATTTTGTTTCCCTCGGTGGCAAGGAGGAGAGATAGGAGTTGAAAAATGAGAAAGCAAGTAGAGGACCGAGCTGGGTGTGAGATAAGGGTGCAAAAGAGAGGTAAATATACCAAATAAGAAAATAAAAAGAGCAGGAGAAGGATGTTTTGTTTTTTGTTTTTTTTTGCTTTTTTTTATGACCGTCAAGTAGGGTTCTTTTTTGGTCAAGGACGATGTTTCATAAACCGGAATCGGCCTGACTCACAGCAAAATCACTCGGTGGCTTTCGGGTGACAGCAGAAGAGAAGAGTAAAAGAGCTGACAGAGAACACAGAGCTGGTAAACCGGAGGCCAAATATCTGATTTAAAGTTGTTGTTTTTTTTATCGTTATTTCAGGGATTTTTTCCATGCAAGTATTTATATCTCATCTGACTGAATGTGAATACAGAATACATACTACATGGTATAAGGGAGCTTCAACCACATTTTATCATTTATATTATTATATTCATCACGTAGAGGTGGTGACCAGCAAACTGTCGCAGAGCTGCTCTCTTTGGCTTCAACCCTGGGTTCAACATTTCAATCCAGTTTCAAACTGAAATGCATCACACACACAGCACAGACCATTTATAGTATAAATGGCATGTTAATAATTCACAGCAGCCACAAGGCTCCTTTTTTTTTTTTTAATTTTTGAGGAGTTGTAGTTGACAGGGTTCACTTCCATCACCGGCCACTGGTTGCATGTGGGATTTATCCGAGCACTTGGAAGCTCTCCAAACCCTAAATATCCTGCACCGCTTTGTCCTCGGGGGTGACTGCGAGAAACTCTGAGAGGAGGATTTGAGCTGAGAGGAGGAGAGGAACAGAGAAACGGAGACTGAGGAAAGCGAGAAACAGAATAAAGGCGACATAATCCGAATGTCCGAACGAATGAAAGTGCTTGAAGCCAATTGATCGTATTCGGGGGAGGTGGGTGGGAGTAGAGAAAGTGCAGAAAAAGAAACGGGGGGAAAAAAAGCCGGAGCAGCAGATTCTCATTTACAGTCCCATCTAGATTCTCGCTCCTCATCCTTGTTGCTTCCATGACAACCAGACAGGAGGTTACGAGGTGGAGGTTGTAATGAGTTTTCGGTCTTCGACGCAGATGCATCTCAGCCGCTCTTTTTCCCTCTAATGACCTCCTACTTACCAACTCAAATTAAAGGCACTATGTGTTATTAGTGTCACCAAAACCTGTGTTTGCTCTGTTTTTTTTGTTTTTTTTATTAAAGGTAGTAGTAAGAAGTGAAAGGAATGTGCAATTAAACGGGAATTACTTCAAGCTCTGTGAATGAAAAAGAGCTTATTGGGATGCATTCAGCTCACTGGAGTAAATCCTTACACACAACACAAACCAGCACAATACAACAGAGAGACACAAACACAAAAACAGACTTAAGGATGTTTTCAGGATGAATTGCACAATGTCCCATTGTCTTTCTGGACATATGCATGTGTTTCTGCCGGGTTTTTGGCTCACGGGGCTGTTTCCTTTTGTATTTTGTTGAGTGAGAAGCAGATTACAAACAATTTGGGGTAATACTGTAATACTACAGATTAAAATAAGCCTTTCTCCTCCGGCCATCTGGCTGTGTACCCCTCTCCCTCTCTGCAGGGGTCCCAGGGTTCTTCCACCTCTCTGTCTTCTGCCAAAGTTTCCAGTTCGGTGGAAGATAGCGACGGACTGGTCACTGAAGGTGAGGAAAGTTACAGGAATGTCCTGGAGATCTGCCAGCGAGCAGAGAACATGTATGAATCACGGTCATGAACTTTGATGCATCGCTTTCTCTCTCATCCCACTGATCTGTCCCTCTGATTTATACATCCTCATTTTCTCAAACCTTCTCCTACCTCCAGGAGTCTTGCTTATGAAACTCAGTAACACAACAAACTTTATTGTGCTGCTAAATCTTGCTAACCCTAACCCTACTGGTAAAATAACTCGTAGTAAAACCAAACTTAAAAAATACCAATAATCTTTAAGATGAATCAGGATTTTGTTTACTCAGGTAGGTCTCCGAGAAGTATTTCAAATGCTAAAACTCATGCTTGGATTTCTATTTAAATTAATAGTTATTTGCATTTTTTATATTATAGAGGGCAGAGATTCAAAATGTTAAAGGGACAATATGTAATTTTTCTGGACTAAAATGTCTAAAACTGCCTATCCCAGCGCGTTACGGCGAGAGGCAGGGATACACCCCAGATGGTCGCCAGCCAATTGTGGGGCACACACACCATTCACTCACACACTCACACCTACGGGCAATTTAGAGTCGCCAATTAACCTGAGCATGTTTTTGGACTGTGGGAGGAAGCCGGAGTACCTGGTGAAAACCCACGCAGACACGGGGAGAACATGCAAACTCCACACAGAAAGGTCCCAGACCCAGGACCAAGGAGGTCTTGAACCTGCGACCTTCTTGCTGTGAGGCAACAGCGCTAACCCCTGCGCCACCGTGTCGCCCTTATTTATTTTAGTTTTAGTTTTAATTTAATTTTATCCCTCTATATTTGAAGTGCTATATTTATTCAGATTTTCATTGTTTATTTTAAATTTCTTTATTAAATTGTTTTTTGTTAAATATGAATGGATTGTTATTAGTTATTCTAACTCCTGCAGCATGTAACAAGGTTCTTTAGGTCCTCTGTTCTTACCTGTGTGTGTACACATTAAAACTGCACCAAACACTGAACTGAACCAGTATAAACTGGTTTATTTATACTCAGCAATCTAAACCTCCTGCTTCCTCCCTGCAGCGGAGGTCCTAGTCGATGAGGTTCCAGCTGTACCCTCCTACCTGTCAGACCGCTACAAGGTGGGACGCATGCTGGGTGACGGGAACTTTGCGGTGGTCCGGGAATGTGTGGAGCACTCCACGGGCCGGGAGTACGCCCTGAAGATCATCAACAAGGGCAAATGCAGAGGCAAGGTAAAAAAAAAAAAAAGCATCAAGACTCAAGTAGACCCTTAAAAATTATTAGATTATTAGATTATTTCTTTTTAATTATTCCGTTTCACTCTGCTTTAAAAATCTAATTCAATTCTTATTCCAGGAACACATGATCCAGAACGAGGTGGCCATCCTCCGCAGAGTAAAACACCCGAACATCGTCCTGCTGATAGAGGAGGTGGACACCTACAGCGAACTCTATCTTGTCATGGAGCTGGTCAAGGTGCGGCCGTATTCCTAAACTCTAATTATAGGTTTATTTGTGTGTGTTATCTGCTCTCTCTAGGTACAGACTAGCAGATTATTTCCCCCCCAAAAAACTCAGCTACCAGAGAGATGTATTCTCTATTTATGATGGCATCATTACACCCAATTTGATAGCGCCAGAGCGGAGCGGCGAGGCAGAAACGGTGACAGAGACAGAACAGCAACATTCAAGCAGTGAAGCAAAAATGATGAATCCCAACCAGTCACACGGCGAGGAATCAAGAGAATCGGCCTGTGGGCCCGAGCGCGTGCATTCGCATTCCTCATACTCTCTCTCTCTCTCTGAGTCAAGAAATATTTGTGCATAATTCAGGAGCCAGGAATGTGATCCATCTGTTCGTGTTGTGGCGTGGAGTACTACAGAATATAGATGAGAGGCGCTCTGTGGGAGAAACGAACGTAGGAGCGTACCCAAAGTAGGAGGATGTGTGGATGAATGAGGGAGACATGTTCTTCTGCCTGGTTCTGTTTTAGAGCCTTTTATTCCAGTCAAGTAAAAAGAGCTCAGGGCCCTTTTTCTTGTTTCAAAATGTGTTAGTATACCCATGATGAAATGTTTTTTCATTGGAGGGGGGTTTGATACGGAACAGCTCGACTGGTCTGGACAGGAGTTCCAAAACCCCGTCAGAAGCTTTTGAGCTAAAACTTATCACCTCGACCTCTCTAACTCTCTGGTGGCTGAACGAGAGCACATCCCTGCAGCCAGGTTCCAGCGACCTGTTATAGCAGCAAATTAAAAGCCCACGCATTTGCAACAAGGTGTTCCAACAGTCCCCTGTAAAGGTGCACACTGTCAGGGTGGCCGTGTGCTTTTTGGCGAGGGAGTGCAGGGTACAGGAAAAATGCAAATGCATTCGATAACGACTGAGCTGTGGCGTCTGACAGCTCTCATATTTAAATAACTGTCGCTGTGCAGGTTGGAGGCTGATAATGTGTCTGAGTCTATGCAGGGACAGAGAGAGAGAGAGAGAGAGATTCAGCCCTATTTTAAGCCTCTGTTCCATTTAGTCCACTCAGTGAGAGAGAGAGAGAGAGAGAGAGAGGTGAGAGGAGGGTGATATTCAGACGGAATAAAAAACATGAGAGACTGAGACAGAGAGAAAACAGCCTGAGAGAAAAAAGAGGAGGATTAAAGGGGAGGGGGGGGGGATGAAATGAAAGGGAAATATTAAAGACAGAGGGGGGAGATGTTCAATAGGAGGTGAGGAACAAGAGCACGTGTACCCCTCCAGCTGCTGAATAGACGAAAAAAAACCTGTGCTACTTAACTTTTTCAGCTGCAAAAAACTTCTCAGTTGAAAAGATGAGCAACTGTGGAAAGTGACTCAGTCAGGTTGTGTGTGTGTGAGTGTGTGTGTGTGTGTGTGTGTGTGTGTGTGTGTGTGTGTGTCTGTGTGTGTGTGTGTGTGTGTGTGTGTGTGTGGAGAGAAAAAAAATGACAAATGTGCGTCCGTGACGACCCACCCATCCATCACGGTTTGTCCACAGGGGGGAGATCTGTTCGACGCCATCACCTCCGCCAACAGATACACGGAGCGAGTGGCCAGCGGCATGCTCTACAATCTGGCCAACGCCATCAAATACCTCCACAGCCTCAACATTGTGCACAGAGACATCAAACCGGAAAACCTGCTGGTGAGTTCATGCCAAACCAGTCTCTGCCGCCCGGATCCGTGGTCATGCAAACTTGCCGCAGTGTAGACTCTTCCTCTCCCTTCTCCTCCCTCCTTCCTGATTCAACACTGAAGTAATGAAGGGAGAGAGATGACTCATCCCTGCTGCCCTCACACCTCACACTCTCCTTCTCCAGAATCCCTCCCTTCTGTCTCCTCGTCGTCCCCTAGTCCTTTTCCTCCAATTTCTGTTCTGAATCCCCTACCCCTGTGACTTACCCCCTTATTAGCCATAGTCTGGAAAAGACTCTCCAAACATTGATAAGTGGCTTCTCAACATCTTTATGAAATAATGCCAGGAAGGAATTTCAACATTTTTGTACAATTTTCACCACCTGTTGCATCTACATATACAAATATGCAGTAAATGTACTTTACACCACTGCAATCAAACCCACAGAGTCTGTAGATGTATTACACCCACTTTATGGGAGACTTTGCATTTGATAGAACTTTTGACATGAGCATTTCATGCCTTGGACGACATGGTGGCGCAGGGGTTAGTGCTGTTGCCTCACAGCAAGAAGGTTGCAGGTTCAAGACCTCCTTGGTCCTGGGTCTGGGACCTTTCTGTGTGGAGTTTGCATGTTCTCCCCGTGTCTGTGTGGGTTTTCACCGGGTACTCTGGCTTCCTCCCACAGTCCAAAAACATGCTGAGGTTAATTGGTGACTCTAAATTGCCCGTAGTTGTGAGTGATGTGTGTACCCCATGATTGGCTGGCGACCATCAGGGGTGTATCTTAAAGTACAGGAAAAAAGTCTTTTATCTTGAAATAGTGCAATAGTTGATGGAAACAAATGCTGGGGTTAGGAAAACAGCAAAACCTTTGACGATCTCAAGATCGCCTGAAATCATGGTTTCTGATCTAAAACAATAGATTGATCAGGTCTGTTCTGGATCGTATTCATCTCACTGCAGCTCTGTCATGACCCCGCTGTTCATATTTCATTGAACGTGTCTGTACATATCGTGTCTTTAGGTGTATGAACATGCAGATGGCAGCAAAAGTCTGAAACTGGGAGACTTCGGTTTGGCGACTGTGGTGGACGGACCTCTCTACACTGTCTGTGGGACCCCGACATATGTAGCACCTGAAATCATTGCAGAAACAGGGTAAGTACAATGGTAGCTGGCTTCAGATTACATATAGAAAAACAAGAACAAAGGACAAGAAGGCAGCCCTTTATCTAATTAGACACTCAGACATTAACATTTTGACATGAACTCATCATATTTGTCTGTCTTTGTGCAGGTATGGCCTTAAGGTGGACATCTGGGCAGCTGGAGTCATCACCTACATCCTGCTGTGTGGTTTCCCGCCCTTTAGAGGGTAAGCTCCAACAAGTGACATCTCATCATTATACTATACTATATTATGTTTGTCTGAGCCCTCCTATAGTTGGGAGCAATAATAACACACCAGTGTTTTATTTCTAAGGAAACATGTTCTGTTTTGCAGGAGCAATGACGATCAAGAAGTGCTTTTTGATCAGATCCTACTGGGACAACTAGAATTTCCTCTACCGTACTGGGACAATGTGTCAGATACAGCCAAGGTGGATATCTGTTTGTATATGTTATGTTATGTAGTCTAAGCTGGATGAGGTTATCTTCATGTTCACATTAAATAAAACAGTGGTTCTCAGACTTTCTCACATCAAGGACCCTTAAAGTTACAAAAACGACACCACACTCCCCATCTCATAAGTTATGTCCTTTAAGATATTTTAGAACAGTGTGGAAAAGTGTAGGAAAACCCAAGGCCAAAATAGAGAGGACTGACACCACAGTAATAAAAAACTAATTAATAAACTAATACACAAATTTCCATTTGACTAATTCATAAAATAAATGTATTTGTGTATAATTTTCCCATTTACTTGATTTTACATTTTATTTATTAATTTCTTATTTTTTTAAATGCATTATTTTATTCTCTCCCCATTAATCACCTCAATGTGGAAGATAATCCATATATCAATATGGGAAATAAAATGTAAAATTCATGCGCAAAGGGAAAATAATACTAAAATAATAGGAAATGAATACTACTCAGATAAATAAAGTATTTTTTTTCATTTTGTTGCTTATGGATGAAATTATAGTGAAATTTAATAATTCCTCTTTTTTCTGGGGACCCTCTGACATCTCCTCAGGGACCCCACTTTGAGAACCACTGACATGAAGGGAATTAAAAACTCTACTATTGACTGTTTTCTGCTACAGGAGCTGATCCGATCCATGCTGGAGGTGGAGGTGGATCAGAGATACACTGCTCTGCAGGTGCTGGAGCACCCCTGGGTCACCGTAAGTACAGTGTTAATTGAGTGAATCCAGCTTCTTGAAATACTTTCCCAGAAAAAAAGTCTATTTTTAAACCCTCCTCTTATTTGGTCTTCTTCTGCGCTCAATACAGGATGAGGGCCTGTGTGAAAACGATCACCAGTTGTCAGTAGCAGGGAAGATAAAGAAGCACTTCAACACCAGCCCCAAGGTCAACGACACCACTGCAGGAGTGTCAGTCATTTCTGTAAGTCACCACCTCTCTGAACTACTCTACCCATAATCCAACTGGTCTACGGGAATAATCGATTCATCTAAAGCTGAAGTTTAACTGGTTTAAACTCACTGGCTGTTATAGTTTCCTACAACTTTTCCTTTTCAGCCTTTTGCCTCTGCCCTTTTAAAGCAGATGACTTTGTCAAGTTAAGTTTGTGTCTGTTCCTGATGAGCTGGTGTTTAGATTGATTGTCCTGGTTTCTCTTTGTGCTCAGTTGGATGACAGCTTTTCTATGCAGAGATCTGGGTCATTGGATATCTACCAGCACCCGGCCATGTACTGGATAAGGTACGCTGGGTTTCCATAGAGACACGGGGCTCTCAGATGGTCACAAACCAGCGAGAGATCGATACAAACTGAAATAGTGCCTCTGAAATTGATGTCTCCCCTCCGCCCGATCCCCATGTGCTGCCCCGCTGACTGACTGCTGCTGCTGCTTTGACAGCTTCATGTTGCTCCTTGTGTTTGGCTTTCTTTTTTGTCCTTTTGTTTTTTTTGCATCTTCTCTTTCATCTCTGCCGTGAACATGGATTTCATACAGCACATGCTTCGTTTGTCGTCTGTCTAAAGCCTCGTCCTCGTTGTGGGACTGAGTATCGGTGTGTCTGGGATTTCTGAGTGTGTGAAGAAGGATGTGAAACTTACCCTGAAAATTACTGTTGTGAATGCTCCTCCATTTTCTATAAAAAAGCTATTTAGTTTGAAGACAAAGCAAACAAATCACAGCTTTCTCTAACTAACTGTTACTTTTTTTGTTCACACGATTTCTTTGTGAATGCTGCCTTCCCAAAGAAATAACTCTGTTCCTGTGCTTGTTGAATTCATTGACTTTCATTTTTTTTTTTTGTTTGCCTGATGTGATGCTCCCCACCCTGCTGCCTCTACAAGTTTTATTATTCAGCTCCTGTTGTGTGACTTTATCTATTATAGATTATAATCCATTATGATTCATGGAGGACCTTGAGGTTCATGATTATAAATGTTAAAGCATTCCACTGGTTGACATTCAAAGTAATTGCTTGCTGATAAGAGGAATTGATTAATTTTAATAAAATTGCATGCATTAATCAAGTATTTAAAGGTGAATACCAACATTTTTTTCCTTTTTTGAAAATATTTAAATAATGCATTATTTTAATTTCCTTAGGCATTTGTTTTTTTCCATGTAGGTCTGTCAAGTTAGTTTTTCACTTCTGTTTCAATTCATAAACTATTTATTGTTATACCAACACTCCTCTGGAAGTAAAACGTGACCAGTTCACCATGGAATGCAATTTATTGGCTATAGAGAGACAACATCGTTAATATATAGCCTCCATTTTTTAAGCAGGGTTTGAGGGGTCAAAAGCCACAATAAATATCTTAAATGAAGGTGAAAAGCAACAAAAAATTTTGCATAAAAAATTGTGAAGGCTGAAACAGTAAAATATAGTTATAATTGGAATGAAAAGTGGAAATATATATATATATATTTAAATATTCACACATGATTCACACATTAATCCCTCTTTTGACTTTCCAATTAATGAATTATTTAGTAAATTCAAGGCTCTCCTGGTCCTCCATGCTAGATCATCTCTGCATCAGAGGAACTAATCCTATTGTTCTCCTGTTACCACGCCTTCAGGCCACCCCTCTTGATAAGGAGGGGCAGGTTCTCCGACGAGGATGCCACCCGGATGTGAAGCTGACGACGCAGACGGTGACGACGCGAATGACATCGCCGACAGAATCGCTCCGGGCGGAGCCTCCCAGTTGCCTCCCCGGCCTGCCCGCGGCACCTCCCTCTCTGACCCCTGAACCCTGCTCTGACCCTTCCCCAAACCCCAGCCTCCCATCTGACTCTGATGACATCTCCATCAGCTCAGCCAGTACCCTCTGCTCCCCCAGCTCGCCCTTCTAGAGAGCACGCTGGAGGGGGAGGAGGAATTGAGGAAAGAAAAATCCTCATCCGGCTCCTCCCTTATTGCGGAGGAGGAGGAGGAGGGTCTACATGGGAAAACTGTAAAAGGGAAATAGTAAAAAAAAAAAAAAAAAAGAAGAAAAAAAAAGAAACGAATCAGAGAACTTTCAGCTCTCCTGAATCCGTCTTTCCAAAAAACCCAGATGGATCAAAGGGTGGATGGAGGACAAAGAGGGTAGAGAGGTTGTGAGAAAGACTGAAGAGGCAACAAGAAGCAGGGATCGTGAGGAAGAGAGAAAAAGCGGAATGAGGTGAAAGACTTTTTATTTATTTGTTTTTAACATTCTCTCATCTGAGCACATGTTGCAGAGCTCAAGGAGCGAAAAAAGGGGCGAGGTATTGTTCACCCTTCAGTGATGATCTGGGCTCGACATGGAAACTTCCTTATGGTGGAACAGCTCTACAAGGCAATATGAGAATATGGACCAATGTTCATGTTTTATTGAACCTTATTTACTCATTCTTTAGCCACTGCATTTTTTAAAAAATATGTATTTCCCTTTTTTCATAAAGGGTATGTTTTGTTGAATTGTCCTAAGAGCTCGGTGGAATTAGATCAATGAAAATGTGTGTAGAAGTAGAGCTGCAGTAGGCTACTGCTTGATGAACAGTAAAAAAGTGTTACCTACAGTATGTAGAGGAAGAATTTTTTTTTCTTAGAAAACGTGCGTTTGTTGAAAAAGATTAAAAAAAACAAAAACACAGAAACCTATAAAAGAAAGCCTGTTTTGGCATTGCCTTCCTGTAATGTTGGATTGCAGTATTACAGTTTACACTTCACACAGACCGCTATTAAGACAATAATGGTGCATTCGGTTGCTCCTTGAAATTTTGTGAACCGCTTCATTCGATCTTGATCAGCATCCGGTTGCTTGTGTAGCAAACTAAAACTTTTGTTTTCTTTTTCCTTCAGTGCTTCACAACCATTCCGCATTGATTATTAATATTATTTTATTTTGTGATGCTCTTGTACACCTATGAAGCCTTTTCCAAACACTAAAGACATAAATCATCTACATATTCCTGCGGTAAAGAAAGATATAATTATTGAACCACTTTGGGGAAATGTTTTAGATGGTAAACGTATACATTTTAACAGCTCATGACGGCTGCTTTTTTGCACAAAGTACTGCAGTCTAGGTGCAGTCAAACAGGTCTGAGGGGAAGACAGTCTAGATATCGGAGAACCAGCAGCACTCTGTGGAGAGCAGTACAGTGGAGGAGGATTTATTTCAGCTCTGTACAAGTCTTATCTGAAACCTCATTCATAGCTTCATTTTCTCAGATGAAAGCATGACAGACATACAGTAGCCTATTCTTATAAAAAAACAGTTTAGTGATGAAGTATTGTTTATATGTTATGTAAATAACATAATTTTATTTATTTTGATAGTTCACAATACAGTATATTTCTTTACTAGTAATACGTCTATGATAACCTAAAAAAGAAAAAAAAACAGTCGGTCATACATGTGTATCAGTCAGCAAAGAGAATAATAACCTAGAGGAGATCATCAGGTCGAAATGAAACAATACGGTTTTGTTGTCACTGTTTGACGCTGAAGCTCCTGGATGAATGAAACTCATCTACAGACAGTGCTACCTTTGTTAGAAAACTGGGAGTGATGTCATTTGCTTTGAAAAAAAAAGCAACCAGTTCCCAGTAACTGATGTAAGATAAGGCAAGGTAAAGCCAGGGGGGAGTGACAGGAAAGCAGAGTAATGTCAAGTCTTTTTCACAGATGATCTCCCTGCAGTCCTCATGCGTGTCTGTACGTTTCTGTATTTAGCATATTCTCATTATCACACATATACACATACACACACACACACACACACACACACACACACACACACACACACACAGTAATGTGCCACCATATTGATCTGATCAATATGAATTTGCTGTGCTGCTGAATACCCACACACACACACACACACGCTACAGCACATGGGCACATGTGGTTTACCTAAGTGCTTTCACAGCTGCACCACAACATTACAATCTGTTGCAATACCAATACCTGTACCTCTGTTGAACAATGGTCTATCAATAATAATAGTAATAATTAAAATATGTTTCAAAAACTGTGTCTGTGTCGTTGATAGAGCTTCAATTTGATTTCTATGTTGTGTTCCAGTTCTTTTTACTTTCAGAGGCTGCACTGCTGCTCAGTCCGATGGAAGTTGGAAGTGAATATTTTGGATTTACAGTTACATAAATATAATAAGTCATGACAGAACAAGGTACTGTTCAACTTTAAGTACTTCACTTATCAGATGTGGACAGGTAACATTTGAAAAAACCGGGAGGCCACGTGTTGTTAAACAATAATGATATGTTTCCCCTCCTAAAGTTTCCTGTTACAGAGCAAATATGCATCTCAGACAGCTGCCTCTGTGCTTCCTTTGTAATTTCACCAGACATATTCTAAGACCATGACATTTTATTTCTATTCTTACCTGCAGGGACAGGGAATATTGTTGGTCCGAATACTTTCTGTGAAACTTTGGTAACTGTATTATGTGTTATCTTCCTGTAGAAAAGCTGTCCAACTTTCTCAGATGTTGCATAACTTTCAGATTTTCTGAGATGCTGCACATCTCCGATATTTTTGTCCCTCCAGTGCCAAAACAAAAGCTGATATGTGACGTAGATAAGAAATGATCATTTGGGTCCAAAGGTATAACAGAGTAATTCAAATTTATCCTTAACTTGAGTAAAACGACCTATACAGCAATGTAAGCCACAAATCCCTGCATGAAACATCCTAATCAGGAAAAAGTATTAAAGTAAAAATATTCATTTAAAACCTCTGTTACTATTACTCTATATGGCATCACATTATTAATACTGAAGCATCAGTGTATAAGCTCATTATATGGGTTATAACATCTTGACTACAGCTTCTGTCTCATAGTAGAACACCTTGCTTTTAAATCTCATACGTTTTTGTGTTTATATCCAGTCATTATGCACAACGTGGTTCACAACCTAGGGCTCTGGCCCCTATAAGGGTCCTGAGATGATTAATCTGAGAAAGAACAAGACAAAACAACGTTCTGATGTACACATTTTTTTACACATGTTTATTTTTGTGACTTTTTCTTCTTTTCTTCAATTCTTGGTGAAATATTGAATCTTTTGAACATTTACTGAAGTTTAGAGCAGGGGAGTCAAACTCGATTTAGTTCAGGGGCCTTGTTCAGCACAATTTGATCTCAAGTGGGCCAGACCAGTAAAAACACTGGCAAATATATCCCCCTCCATTTTATGCAATGAAACACATGCTAAATATAATTTACCGTACGTAATATTATAATAAGAGGAGAGATGTCTTAAGAAAATAAGTGCATTTCAAAATTACTTATTTTATAATTAGCCAGTTTACTGTTGCATTAAAATTCTGAACAATATTTAGTTTTTTAAGCAACTGGTGAAGTTATCTCCTGCCTTTTAAAACATTTACAAATCCAGCAATTTTCTACACCTGTTTATTCCTCACTAGGGTCACCAGGGTCTGCTGGAGCCAATCTCAGTGTACTGCAAGATGCAGGAATACACCCCAGACAGGTGGCCAGTCTTCACCCAACGGAACCTTTTGTATATACACAAAAATCTATGTATTGCAATTTTTCACTCACACACTCACACCTATGGCTGATTTAGAGTCTCCAATTAATCTACTGGTAAGCATTTTTTGGACTGAGGGAGGAAGCTGGAGAAAACCCACGCAGACACAGGGAGGATATGCAAACTCCACACAGAAAGATTCCAGCTTAAGGACTTGAACCCTGTGACCTTCTTGCTGTGAGGCAACAGCGCTACCCAATGCTCCGCCGTGCTGCATTTACAGATGAAAATTGTCAATATTTTATCACTTGAGCCCTGAAAGATGTTCACTGACTTCATATTTCTGTGTCATCCCGTGCGACCAGACCCTTTAGCAGGCCGGTTCTGGCCCCTGGACCACGTTTGACATCCCTGGCTTAGAGGGGAACATCACTATTCGGTTCGGTGCTTTAGAAATGTCAAACGTGACTAGACTAGTGGAAGAAAAAATAAGAAAAACAATGTTTTGACCCCCAGGCGACATGATTGACACCCTTGGTTTAGAGGAAAAAATAACTATTTGTTATTTGGTTAGGTGGACTGGGTAGCTTGGACCGTCTTAAGGAGTTTTACGGAGACCTTGAAACAATGTGACAGTGCTACAATGCTACTCACCTTTTACGTTTTTATTTTTCTGTGTCAATGTTGTCTATGCACTAGTGAAGACAGGTAATTGTCTTGGTTTGTACGCCCAGTTTGTTTTGTTTTTGTGAGTGTTTTTTCCCCTTTTTTCTTTTTAATCTTCTTGTTATTCTTTTATTTAAATATGTTTTATTTTTTTTACTTGACTATTTGTCCCTAACATTCTTGAAAAATCGAATAAACATAAAAACTCAAATGTGACCTGACTACACACTGAAGTTTGTTTGTTTCTCTTTGATATGTTTAAGTATGTTTAAGGCCTGAGTTACTGTTCAGGACTGGTTCTGTGTGAGAGCCAATCATGTTACTCCATCACATTTTTAACGTGAGGAACATACAGTTCCTGATTCTCACCACCAGGGGGCGCTGCCGCGTGCCAGAGAACCAGTGAAGAAGAAAATTCTCGTTTGAACCTTTGAACTCGTTCGTTGAAACCGGCTGCGACTAGCACGATAAATAGCTAGAAACAGCCACATTTACTTCTTAAATCATGCTGTATTTATGACATACCGCCTTCATTTGACTAAAATAGGAAACTGTACGGTGAGGGAATGCCGGTAAATATCCACATTAGCTAACGCATCGGATTGACAGGCTAGTTAGCTACGTTAGCTTCCTCTGCTACACGCCCGTAAACATGAGCGAAGACGACAACTCGGCCCCGGCGAACAAAGACAAAGACTCCACTCTGCTGCTCACTAAAGACGGACAGAGGTACTACGTGAGTAAAAGCGGCGTGGTGGACAGCAGGAACGTGATAACCCCGCACGAGCCTGACAACAACGTGTCCTCGTGCGACATGGAGGACCCGGACGAGGAGAGCGACGTCCTGGACACCTCGGACCCCAGGGACAGCGCCGCCAGCCCGGAGGAGCTCAACGACGAGGAGACCTCGGAGGGCGACAACGCCCCCAAACAGTGCACCTACGACGGCTGCACGGAGACCACCACGCAAGTGGCGAAGCAGAGGAAGCCGTGGATGTGCAAAAAACACCGCAACAAGATGTACAAGGACAAGTACAAGAAGAAGAAGAACGACCAGGCCATGTCCAGTGGGAAACTTGACGTGAGAAACGGTTGTTTTCATAGGAAGTTCAATATGTTAGGGATGTTGTTGTTTACATGAATGCTTTTACTAGTTTCTCTGAATTTTAATGAAATAAATAAGTTACCTTTAATATTACTAATAATGAATTAGAAGAAACACAACAACAACAACAACAACGTTTAATATTTATTACCCCACAAATGTGTGAAATCGACTGAGTCTCTAACAACATCTGAAATTTTTATTATTTTTTACGTTAGGTGTTTAATTTCTCGAATTTTGGTGATTTGTTATGCATCAACTTATATTGTAAATTCTTCATCTAAAGAAAAAAAATTCAACCACCAGATGACAATTCAATTCCAAAGACAATGCAGTCAGGCTTGTATTCTGTCATTCACCTGCTGAGCGAACAGGTGAATATGTACACACCCAGGCTTGTACATATTTCAAAGTAAAAGTCCTGTGCTTCTTTAATTTTTTTTTCAAAGTATGCCTATGATCATACCACAACACAAACTGTAAATTGCTTTTTTGTATCCTTCTTCATGCTAATCAGGAGAACTCTGAGGAAAGGCCTGTGTCTGTGAACAAACAGCGTCTGGGTGCCCCAGGAGACCGGCCAGCCAGACCCTCTCTGATAGAGCAGGTCCTCAACCAGAAGAGACTGGTGAGTCCCTGCCACTAAGATTAACTAAGACCCTAGATACACTAGAAACACCTGGAACATTTTGAACATGCACAACACAGTAGTGATTCAAAACACAGGCAGACAGATGACGATGCAGATCTACTTCCACTTAATACAGTAATCATATTCAGCTGTAAAGCTGCAAATGATAAAAGTCTGAAGAGCACAGACACAACCTGTAATCATTGTTTTGAATACAATGTGAAAGTGTGACCAACACTTTGTCTGTGATCATGTACATTTGCATTTTAATAAACCATTTATTTTACCTACAATAAAACATTTTTGATTGCGGTCTTGACACTTTTGTTCTCAAATCTTTTTCCTTTGAGAACTTATTCTGTTTGATTGCAGAATATAGAAACAAATGTAGCTTGATGCATTTTGTACCTTCTAATCACTAACCCTGCTCCTGGCGAGCTACCATCCTGCTTGTTAGGAATCTCCCTACTCCAACACACCTGATTGTAATTATCACTTGTTATCAAGTAGGTGAACCTTGTCAAGGGCTTGTTAATAATTAGAATCAGGTGTGGTAGAGAGGAGAGATTCCTAAAACCACCAGGACAGCAGCAGGGTTGCTGACTCCTGGTCTAGAGCAGTGGTTCTCAAAATGGGATTCGGGGGTCCCCAGAAAAAAACTGTATCATTTATTTTCACTATATTTACTTAAACACAATCACTCTTGATCAGCTATAAAGAACTGGACTGCAAATTTGGTATTTATATTTTTTGAGAAAGTATTTTAATTTATCCTTGTGCTTGTAAGCAGGGTTTTATTTCATATTAATGGCTTATTTTTTCAAGTGTATCATTTTTCTATTATATATGCTGCCTCTTCTATGCTTGTTTTATACAAATAAAATTCACATATTAAATAATTGGAAATCAAATAAATAGGAACATAATGGACAAATACAATAATTTTATGAATTAATTAAATATAAATATGGACATTAACTGGCATATTCAGTTATGTACAGAGGCATATTTTCAATTTATTTTTAATTATCCATAGTAAACATGTGTGCTTGTGTTCCTACTGAACCTGAATGTGTTTGTGTCTCTGCAGTCGCTGCTCAGGAGTCCAGAGGTGATCAGCTTCCTGCAGCAGCAGCAGCAGCTCCTGGCCTCACAGAGCCGCAGTCAGTCACAGCAGCAGTTCCAGGGCTGCTGACGCAGGCCGGCCAGCACTTTGCCCTGGTGTTTCAGATGTGTAGAGAGCACTGAAGAGAGATTTATTGAAACCTTACACTGTAAACATACGTTTTCGTCTGCTAGACGACGTTGAAGGAAGAGTATTGAAGGAATCAAGGGAAACTGGGTGAACAGATGTAAAACCCTCACAAAGAGCGCATCTCTTTAAGTAGCACACTGACCATGTAATAGTCATGTTGTTCAGTGCTGTTTAGGAAATATAATTTCCTTGATACAAGGCAGCATTTCTGTTCCCTGTTACATAGTGTTGATTTACATTTTAGTGTGTCACATGTAAATAATGAAAACATTAAACCACTCAGTCCTGTAATGCATGTGTGCAGCGTCTGTTCAGCTAAAACAGGACTTGTTTTTAACGCAATTTTATATGCCCATTGATCTGAAACTTGCACAAACAGTTTGTTAAAACCAATTACACAAACAAACATTAATCAATGTTTGGTGGAATGAACAATGTCCTTGCCTGCTCTGTCAGTTTTGTGTAGAAAAGTGGCACCACATGTTGGTGAATTATGACAAGCAGAGAAAAGTTGTGTGTGTTGTGTGTGTGTATATATATATATATATATATATATATATCCTGTTGTGAATTTTAAATTAAATCATGATGCTTATATTGAAACATCTCTGACTGCTTGGTAGTGAAGATTTGTTCTTTTTGGATTCAAATCCTGTAAAAGAAAATAAAATAAAAATAAAATAATAATAATTTGACTTGAAAAAAACAACTTTAATGGAACAAGTATAAATCAACCAGTACAGGAAGTCCAAACATTAGTCAATAGACAGAAATACAGTACATACTACAACAATAATATTTATAGAACAAGTCTTTGAGTACCTACAAATACTGTATATCCCACATGTTCTTGTCTTGGAGTGCAGTTAACGTCCCAACGGGAACCAGATTAGAGTGGAAGGGCAACACAACAGCAAAAAAACATTTTTTTAAGTATAAGAATAAGTTGTAATATATATGTAGGGGGTGGGACTTGATTAAAAAAAATAATTTCATGTTTTGTAATTAATGAATCGCATAACAATATTTGCCCCAAAAGCAAGAATTATTTTATCTAAATGAATTTTAGTTGCCATCTACAGCACATTTTCTAAACTTCAACCACTTCACTGACCACCACTGATAGTGGTGTACGACGTTATATTGTGTTCATATTTTTAACGCGTAATTTTCTTTGTAATCAATTAATTGTAATTGTATTAATGTCCCAACCCTAATAATATGTAGAACTAAAAACCTGCAATTCTAACCACTGATACCCTTTCAGTTGATCAAATCCAGGCATAAGCTCATGATTTTTTTCTCATAGGCCAATTACAACTTTATTCTTTTAATTAAAAAAGAAGTCCTTTGTGTGTTATGGAGCTACATTTACTTCTACATTTTACAATACAACAGAATAGATCTGCAATAAAAAAATAGAGAGCAACAGTATCAAGACTGCAGAAATTAAGTAAAGTATTTATTGAATTGTAAAACCAATTTTTTATTTTCAAATCCAAAATTTGTATTTCCAAATCCAAGTCTTTTGTTTGCAATTCAAACATTTTTATTTCTAAATACAAAGTTACATAAACGTTTTTTAAAAAATCAAATCTATGCAGCAGAATTACAAACAAAAGACTTTTAATTTGCAAAAAAAAATTGCTAAAAAGATTTAGAAAGAAAGCATAAAAAAAATCCTCCTCCCAAAATTTCTTATCAAGCTAATAAAAAAAGATGTTTAAAAAAAATTTAAAAGGTTGATTTCTCAAATCTATATTTTGATTACAGCCCTATTTTTTAGTTGAATAATAAAGACAACATTAACTGGATGAAGCAACAAGCAAAACATTTGGATTTGAAAATAAATGTTTTAGAACACAAACAAAAGATTTGGTCTCGTCTTCTTCCGCTTTATCCGTTGTCGGTTGCCGGGGCAGCAGCTTCAGCAGGGAAGCCCAGACTTCCCTCTCCCAAGGCGTTCCCAGACCAGCCGAGAGACATAGTCTCTCCAGCGTGTCCTGGGTCTTCCCTGGGGCCGCCGCCCGGAACACCTGACCAGGGAGGCGTCCAGGAGGCTCCTCACTAGATGCCCGAGCCACCTCAACTGGCTCCTCTCGATGTGGAGGAGCAGCGGTTCTACTCTGAGCTCCTCACGAATGACCGAGCTTCTCACCCTATCTCTAAGGGAGAGCCCAACCACCCGGCGAAGGAAACCCATTTCGACCGCTTGTATTCGCGATCTCGTTCTTTCGGTCACTACCCAAAGCTCGTGACCATAGGTGAAGGTAGGAACGTAGATCGACTGGTAAATCAAGAGCTTCACCTTTCGGCTCAGCTCCTTCTTCAACACAATGGACCGATGCAGGGCCCGCATCACTGCAGATGCCGCACCGATCCGCCGGTCAATCTCCCGCTCCATCCTCCCCCCCACTCGTGAACAAGACCCCGAGATACTTGAACTCCTCCACTTGAGGCAGGATCTCATCCCCGACCCGGAGTCGACACTCCACCCTTTTCCGGTCAAGAAAGATTTGGTTTTGCAAACAAAATTTGTGGACTTGTATTTGAATCTGTCATTGATTTTACTTCCAATAAAACATTTTTGGATTGCAGTTTTTAAATTGCGAACCTATTCTGTTTGGTTGCATAATATACAAACAATTATAGGTCCATAGTTTAGCCCTAATACTCCGTCATACAAATGCTAATTTTGAAATAAAGAAACACTTGGATCATTTAATCACATAAGTACTGTCATAGTAAGTCAGCTAAATGAAATTCAATCATACACGTGTTTCATTTTTCCAGCACGATCGTACAAAGCTGTTGGTGACAGATAGTCGAAGGACAGCATTCACGACTACCTGTGTGAAGGACCGAGTGGTGCACATGCTAGAAAAAGCATGTTCATGCTACGACACTGAGGATATAGGGTTGTGCGGGGAGCCCATTTGTGTGAGGACCTTGTCCAGCCACTGCAGGGGCCCATGCAGGTGCACCTCAATCCAGCAGGGGGTGCTGGTCACATCCTGACGGTGGTATTCAGCGCCCCAGCCCTGAGGAAAGGACACAACCACACACCTCAGATGTCCATAATGGCACTTCAGTTAACTTCAGTTAACTATTAACCCTCTATTGCATAGGGTTGCAATATGGCAACAATTACTTTATATTGATTTTTCCAAAAGGTTGTGATATAAAATCGTTTTTTACAGTTAGATATGAAAAGGGGGTGTTTATTTTTCTAGGAAATAGAGTTTATGAGGTCACATGACCAGGATATCCTGTTTGCCAGTCACTTTTTCTCATGGATTTGATATGCGTGCATCATTGTCTCACAATCAATGGTTGTCTTTTATTCAGAATTTGGGAAAATTTTCATCAAATAAAAAAAATGAATTTGAATTTAATTTAATTTTTATTTTTACTTTTTTTTTCTAATGTGCTAAAATAGATCTGTTGCCATATAGCAACAATATGCAAATATGGAAAATTCCTAGTGTATACAACCAATAGAGTCCCATTGACTTACAGCATGTAACTATCCTGAGACCATGTTTAAAACTTTGTTTATATTTCTTAAATATATCTATATCTATATATCTATATATATATATATATAATATTTACTATTTAATATTTACCGTTTTTTAAGTAAGATTTCATGCAATAGAGGGTTAAAATTAATGTATTATTAATTGTAATCAATATCTTTGTGCATGATGGGCTTGTATGTGCAAAGGCACCTCAACATTAAATGAACAGTTTTTATTTTTGCACAGGAAGCAGAAACATAGTCAAACGTTGCAAAAAACAAAAGTTGAGCACCTTAACGAAGCTCATGCGGATGGTGCACATCTTGGTGAGCTCGTAGACCACCTCAAAGCCATGGTTGACAGACTGGGCGAGGAGCTGGGCGAACAGCTGGTTGTTGAAGATCTTGAGGCTGCAGCCGCTGGGGATCTTACAGACGGTGGTGGCGTGGAAGCCGTGCTGGAAGTTACAGTTACGGCTCTGGACGAAGATGCTGCTGTCGCTCAGGCACTCGGCGTAAACCTCACCGCCGACGTAGTACAGGTGTAGACCTGACGGGAAATAATACAATAACCCTAAAAACCTGGCACCAGATAGTTTAACTTGTTTAAAAAGTTTTTTTAGTTTTTTTTTAAAAGAAAAAAACACATGCTATCAACAAGTTTTACATTCAAGGTGGATTAAATACTTAAAATGTATTCTTTTTTCAATTACACCATTTGAAATTTTGTGTCAAAGAAATCGCACAAAGTTGTGATTTCTGTTAAAAAAAAGATTCAAATGGACTTTTAGATGACAAGAAACCAACATCAACAGAAAATGTACATTTTGAGAGACCTGGTGAATGCTTCATAAAACTATTTTAAAAGGTTTTTGACTTTCTCATCTTGTCAACCTTGATTTGTCATTGACCCACAAACATACTTTTGCTCAAAAAATATGTGGGGTGATATCAGGTAAAATGGGCCATTTCAGGTTTTGGGGTCTCAGTCCCTCTGGAAATTAGAGCCAATGACTCAAAATGTTGATATAACTGTGTGTATTAAGAAATTGAATTTGATTAGTTTATGGTTTCTATGGTTGGTGAGACAATACAAATCTAGACTGCAGCAGAAATGTTCATGGTAAATAGCCTGGCATGACAAATCTAACTAAACCCATTTTACCTGATGAGATGGAACATTTTACCTGAATCCACTCATGCAAAAAATGTGGCACAGCAGATATTTCAAGATTTATAGGGTGTAATAATTATATTTGACCATATTTTATTATTTTATCAAAATTCTTCACAGAATGATCAGAACCAGTCATTATGAATCATAAATATACATGGAAAAGCATATTTGACAGTGTGTTATTGTCCCAAGCGATTTACCAAAAAGTGGCCCAATTTACTGCTATCACCCTCCATTGGTTTAATAATGCTCTTTTATCCATGAAACCATGTATAACAGATGTGTAATCAAAAGATTTACATATTTCAATTACTTTATTGTGTGAAACTGACACTGTTTTCCTCATTATCCTGCCAGAGGGAACCCACACAGCCATCTATGCTTGTAAAAGAGGAATGTCTGAGTGGTGTCTGTAAATCGGGGACCGGACTTAGCCTCCGTCCCACCACCCTTGACCCTTTGTGTCACCTCTATCATTCCAAACCACACATATTCTCACAGTGCCTCACAGTTTACTGTAACCCACAGTGATGCTTAATGTCTGGTCCAACAAAGGCTGGCTTTCTCTGCTATTTTACTTGAGGAAAAAAAAACACGATTTTGTCCTGAAGAAGACTCACTCTGTTTTAAAATTTCCCTTGAGTCCTCACACAATATTACATAGCAATAAGTAAACTAAAAGTATAGTGGAAGGGTCCCAGCCTACCTTTGCCTATGTGCCTGCGTGTGTGCTCGATGGTGGAGTTGCGGTTGACGTTGGACAGCAGGCCGAGGCAGAAGCGGTTCTTGTTGTTGGACGGGTCCGTGAAGCCGTCCACCAGCACGCTGCGGGACGAGGCATGGAAGGTCTCCCCCACCCGGTTGTTGAGCTCGTAGTAAGCTACTGAACACCAGTACTCAGGCTCCTCGTAACACACCGGCCGTAGATCTGAACAGGAACACGAGGGAAGGTTCACTTACAGGCCAGGTGAGTGTTATACGTCACATGTTTATGTGTGTAGATTTCTCAATATTTAACATACATGCATTGTTTTATTGTCAAATAAAATCAAGAAAGAAGTCATCTGTACATTGAGAACAGGACTTTTATTTTGAACAAAATTCAAAAAGAGTAAATCCTGTATGTGTGTTAACTCAGCAGGGATAATATTAAATGAGGGAAAAATGATGTACAGGAGAATAGCCCTCTGTTGCATAGTGTTGCCATATGGCAACTCCATGACATTCTTGCCTATAGATCTCATTCTAATTTTGGCCCAGAATGCACTGCGGTATTTGGATTTGCTGCAACAAATGGACCCTGGAGGTTCAAAAGAATCTTATCAGTCCATGTAAAAAAAAAGTGAAAACAGGATTTCCTGGTCATGTGATGTAAGTTTTTTTTTGCCCTTTTTTGTCCTTCAAAACAAGATTTTTTTTTACAATTAAACAGTAAAGCATGTTTATTCTTTTTTAGTAATATTGAAGTAAAATAATCATTGCCATTTGGCAGCACTATGCAATAGAGGGATAGATAATCTTGCTTGTTTTTTTGTTTTTAATTTTAATTTTTAGATTTTTATTTTATTTACATTTAAATTTCTGATCTTTTTATTACTATTTTATTATTTTTTTCCTTTAATCAACTGTTTTCAAATTGTATCTTGACACTTGTAATGTTTTATGTAAAGCACTTTGAATAACCTTGTTGACATGTGCTATACAAATAAACCTGCCTCGTCTTAGAATGTCCATAATGTGTCCCACCAATGTTCAAAGGAAACTTATTCATCCTATTATGTGGTATACAGTATGTAAAGAAGGGGGCATGTTGTGTGCTTAAAGCAGCTAATACAGTGCAGTAACTGTCCCACTTGACATGAATAAATAATACTTTAATTGTAGGTATTTCTAGTCTGTGTAATTCTGAACTTAAATCACCTCTGTGCGGAGCAGAAAACGTGAGTTTTGTGGTTTCTGTGGAGTTGCTGGGTTTCACATCCTCCTGAGGGCTGGTCTCCATCATGCTGTATGGAGGAGGGGGGGTGTCAGCTGGAAAAAACAGAAAGTCACAAAGCTCAGGAGGAGGATAAATAGAAGGAAAATATATTGATTCTACCTGTTTGGTAGCTGTTTAAAATGTTCAGATACAGCTCTGGAAGAAAATAAGAGACCATTGCAAAAGTATCCGTTTTTCTGATTTTACTACTTATATGTATGTGTTTGGGCAAAATGAACATTTTTGTTTGAATCTATAAACTACTGACAACATTTCCTCCAAATTCCAAATAAAAATATTATCGTTTAGAGCATTTATTTGCAGAAAATGGTCAAAATAACAAAAACATACAATGTTTTCAGACCTCAAACAATGCAAAGAAACAGGATTAAATTCATTTTAAAACAACATAATACTAATGTTTACACTTAAGAATTCAGAAATCAATATTTGCTGCAATAACCCTTATTTTTAATCACAGCTTCCATGCATTGGGATGTTCTCCACAGTCTTTACCATTGTTCTTGGGTGACTTTATTCCACTGCTGCTACCTCTTTAAGCAGAATGAGGTGTGTATGTGTTGGAATGGAATGGCTGGAATACATGTAGAGATGCTGGTGGTCTCTTATTTTTTTTTCGAGAGCTGTAGAGTGTGACAATCAGCTGGCTGGGTTCTATTCCTCTACCTGTGATGTGATAGGGACTGCCTGGCTCCGCGGAGCTGTTGGGCGAGTTGGGATAACTCTGTGAGGTGGGAGACTGGGCGAGGGAGGAGGGAGGGGAGGAGGAGAAGGAGGAGGAGGAGCAGGGCAGCGGGGGGAAGGAGTCGGGGTAGGTGGCGTTCTGGGGCATCAGAGGCTCGTTGTGCAGGGACGTGTTGCGGAACTTGGCCAGAAGACTGTGTTGGGGGTTGAACTCGCTGTGGCGCGGGACCAGGACCGGTGGCAGCACTGAGAGGAGGGATGGAGGGATGGGAGGAGGGAGAAAAGGTGGAGAGAGAGGGAACAGAGACAAAGAGAGACAGAGCAGGAGCCAGACGCTGTTATAACAGATCACGTTACTACAAATACTTTTGGCTCAGGAACACTGTAATAGATCAGATGTCCTGGCTCTTATTTGGGAAACCCATAAAAAGCTTTCCTGTTATCATAGTCAAATTCTAATTCAGAAATCCCCTGGTTTGACATAGTGGTGCAGCGGTTAGCACTGTTACCTCACAGCAAGAAGGTTGCAGGTTCAAAACCTTGGTCTGGGACCTTTCTATGTGGAGTTTGCATTTTCTCCCCATGCGTGGGTTCTCTCTGGGTGTCCAGCTTCCTCCCGGAGAACAGTCCAAAGAAACTCATTCATTCATCTTCTATACCCACTTATTCCTCATTAGGGTTACAGGGTGAGACTCTAAATTGCCCATAGCTGAGTGTGTGAGTGAATGGTGTGTGTGCCCCACAATAGGCTGGTGACCATCTGGGGTGTATCCCTGCCTCTCACTGTAACGTGCTGGGATAGGCTCCAGCAGACCCCTGCGACCCTAATGAGGAATAAGTGGGTATAGAAGATGACTGGAATCCCCGTTTTGTCATACCTGGAGTCTCCACCCGTCTGTAGTGGTAGGGGTTGACACAGATGTCCTTCTGTTTGGATCCGAAGGCGAACTCGCAGCACTCCAGTGCCTTCAGCTCATGGTGCGACTGCAGGTCGGGCCAGCGCCACACGCGGCAGTAGATGACATGAGGTAAGCCCTTCCTGTGGGACACCTGCAGCCTCCCGTCCAGCGAGCGGGGGATGGTCACGCACTTGCCTGACAGATGACGGGAAAACAGAGCACGGATCTCAATCAACCAGACCGGGAATACATAGTGAGAGTTTTCTGTAAGTCACTCTGGATAGGGTTTTTATAAACATAGATGATAATCAGGCAACCAGGCATCGTTTTACAAAGGAGTCACAACGATTGCATCTGCTGGTAAGACTTCATCAAACCGCTGAGTTTATGTTCCAGGATTTTAATCGTGAGAATTTTTTTTCAGTGTAAAAAAAAAAAGAAAAAAGAAAAGAAAAGCGGTGGCGCCCGTACACAATTACACAATCACAAATGGCATCAGGTTTTTCACAATAAGCAAGCAAAGATTACATTAAAAAATATATTATAAAATTATATTATACTGAAAAACATTAAGTTCTAACAAGCCAAACCAACTTGTATTGTACGTCTTGTACAATTCTTTTACAATATTGAGTAGAATTATCTTGAATTATCTTATTCCATTGGAAGATAATTTTGCTTATTTAAAGTTTTTTTTCTTGATTCTGGTAAAATGAACTTGTTTTCTTAAAATAAGAATTTTAATCATATTTTTATCCAAAGAAAATCACATTAAATGTCCAATAATAACCACCAAAATGAAGAAGAAAATGAAATAAGTTTAATATAATTATTTTCCAACAAGATAAAGTAAATTCCACTCAACATTGGACTTTTGTACTAAATACAATTACTTACTCAAAATACTTTTCTGTTCTTGCTTCTTAAGATTAAAGTGTTTACAGTGTTTGCGTAGCAGCAGCATTCTTTATCTTCTGTTCTATCCTTTAGGTGGGGTCTAGGGACCCCCAGGGGTCCTTGAAGAGGTGCCGGGGGCCCCCCCCAAAAAAGGAGAATTTATTTTCACGATAATTCCACAGTGACAAAATTTAGAACCATTTGTATAGATGGCTGCCATAATTAAAAATAAATAAATACATCTATTTAATTTAGTAGCATTTCTTCATATTATTTGTATATCATAATATTAATATTTGATTTTCCATTTTACATATTGAAGTGAAAATGAATAATTTAATAAAATGAATAATCAAATAAATGTGGAAAATAAATAAATTTAATTAATGAATTTAATTGAAAATTAAATAAATATGGACACTTGCTGGTATATTTATGTACTGAATCATCATTTATTTATTTATTTATTCTTGATTATGGCAGTTTCAGTCCTCCATAATTTAGGCCTTGGGTTTCTGACACTTTTATTATAAAACAATTAAAACAACCCCAATTAAAACAACCCCCCCCCCAGCTGGGTCCTGATCTCCAGATCAGGGACCACATGGACACCCTGATACTCACTGGGCTGTCCGGGGCAGCTCAGAGCTCTCTCCAGTTCCTCCATGGCCCCTTTCTTCTTCTTTAATTTCTTCACTAGAGAGTCCACGGCCTTTTCTGCCCACTTCTCCTCCTCGTCCCCTTGTTTCCAGCCGAGCAGGCGCTTCACCGCCGGGCTGGTGAAGGAGAACAGGGACGTAATGGAGGCAGAGGAGTTCATTATGAGATGGAGAGATGGCCGGTGAGATGAGCTGATGGGTGCTGTTAAAGGGGATGAAAGTTCCCCTGAGGACAAGGAGCAGGGAAGGCTAATAATAAGTAGCCGGGACAGAGAAGAAGAAACAGGGAGGTAATGATAAAAGAGGTAGCTCAATGAGTCTGTGTAAACAGAGGCTGATCTTTTTTTTTTTTTGTATTCCGCTGTTACTTCTGAGCAGCGACGGTGGAGGAGCTGGACTCCCGCCAGCACAGTGCAAACTCTAAATCCCCTCTCTGTGTTGGCACAGGAGGGATCCGGCAGCTCTGGATCTGAAGCCTCATGCGGGGAAGGTTGTTCCACATGCAGCCAGGAACCCAGATCAGGTTTCAATCACCTGGCAAGAGAAGTGAGAGAAAGTATTACCCGCTAATTTAGCCGAAACAGAAGCATGTGTGGAATAAAGAGCGCAGATGTTAGACCTTGGGATTTTGAGGGGAATTAGGTCCGAGTCACAGAGGTGACGGGCGGCTCCGGAGCCGTATGGAATGCGATCACTGCTCATGAGTCATATCTGACGACCCGGGCGTTAGAGGTGGTGGTAGAGGAGGTCGATATTCTCTGTGGAGAGAGAGAGAAAACAAATGGTTGGAGAAAGAGCAGGACAAAAAAAAATCTGACCAAGCTCATTTCTAGATTCACCAACAATGAGGAATGTCCTCTCTGGCCTCTGTTTCTATGATCATGCCACTGACGCCCAGGAGCCATACTGTCTGGCCAGAACACATCACAGGACAGGAGGGGGAGAGGGAGAGAAGGAGAGAGAGAGAGCTCCTTGTTTTTCTGTTAGTGTCTTTCTGTCCATCTCAAAACTACTGGAAATGATGCATCTCTCCAGCAGCAGCAGCAGCAGCCTCCTAAATCACTCCAACTTTTCTCACACGTTCAGCAAAGTGAACGGAGGCCAGCATCGAGTTCATCATAGTGATCTACTTGTTTTATTTGTAGCAGAAACGTCCTGCGGTACAGACTGCGGAACATCATGTTTTGGACCCATGCGGTCATTTTTTCTGTTGTAGGCTATTATTGTCAATCATTCTTGCGTGTCAGATTATAGCCGCTCTTTATGCGCGTTCTGCAATTTACCCGTTTTTTGTTTCATGTTTACGCGCATCAGGATGCGGATGCGCACGTGATACTGAGGCAAAGCGGGGATTATAAAAATAAATATAATACAACTTCACCATTTCTTTTTTGGTGCTGTTGTCCAATCCATACTTTAAATAAGGCTGATCTCAAAATGCTCACAGCAGGTAATAAGCAGTGGGAGTGACTGGCTTCCTGCAGACAGACAGAGACAGATAGACAGGCACAGGCAGATAGACAGACAGACAGGTTTACAATGACAGCAAAAGCGCACCAGCTGAATGCGGCATCGGTCCGTCGCTGCTGCTGCTGCTGCTGCTTTTATGGAGCCTGGCGTCACAGAGTCTGCAGGCTCAGATAGGCTAATTACCCAAAGCTTTATCACCAGGACACCCCCTTCCCCAAAAAAAGTAAACACCACAGTTTCCTTTCACTACAATGAGTCATTTCACCTCCACTATAAACCCGGGCTGTGCCCTATATCCACCTCTGGAAACACACCTTGACCGGACCAACACGTGATCCCAAACCTGGCGTCTGAAGTCAAAATCATCCTAATCACTCTTTGATAACTTTAAATGCAGAAATATTAATAGAGAACATGTATGAAGAAATATATGCGACTATTCTTCTTTTACGCATCTACAAATAGCTGTACATCACAAATCCGTACTTTGTTTTAGCCGATAATGTTACTATATAATAACATATTTCATCCAAGTGAGCACTTCTTAGGTATTATGCAACATAGTCAACAAGCTTAAACAAATAAAAATACGTGTACAGTGCTGCAACAATGTCTAAAACTACAGACATCTAGTAAAAGTGAGATGAGTGAACTATTTGCGGCTGTTCTCACCTGTGTTGTGATAAATTGTGCCGCGGCCGTGCGGAGGCGTCGCTGTCTGCGGCAGCAGGTCGAGTCCAGCGCACTGAAGGTGTGTGTCCGCCTGGGTGTGTGCGTAGAATTGTGTCTGTGCGCGTGTTTACGGTAAAGTGTCAATTTTACTTCAAAAGGAAACGGCATCCGGTGTGATGCTTCAAAATAAAAGCGCCGCAAAGTGTCGAAGAAAAACAACTTAGAAATGCTCACGTCAATGTCATGAAAACAAGAGGAGAAATGTTTTGGGTAAATTCGATTAAATCATGAATTCCATCTATTATTATATAATAATATATAATATATATTTCAAATTATATTACATAAAAATATTATACTTTTTAATTTAGGGATTTATAGTCCAGACAGCGTAATTGATGGTTGCGACTGAATATCCCCTTTTATTGTGAAATTGAAGCCACACGGTCTTCCGGGGTCCTCGTGGTGCTGTGCGGCCGCCTTGACGCAGGTCTGGAGAACCCGGAGCCTCCACTCCTCCTGCAGCCGAGCGCCACACAGCCTCGGCGGCGTCAGCCTGGCTGGAACCGCAGCGCCTGCATGCGAGATCCCTCCGCCTCCCCCCCTCTCCCTCCTGGAACTTTCCCAGGATTTCAGGGATTTCTGCTCCGGGCCCAGCAGCAGGAGCAGCATCAGCAGAGACCACCTGAACCACCTGAACCAGACCCGGCGTCCCCGTCAGGAGGCAACCCAGGCCAGACAAGAAAAATAATTAAAAAAAAAAAAAAAAATCAAACCTGTTCCCTGTTGTCCAAATTTCTAACGAAAGGCCTGAAAGAAATACTACTGTTAAAGCCCCTCAGTGCTGTTTATAATGTTTTATTCATTCATAGCGTTGTAATTCTAAATTATATACATGTTATATGTTAAAGGTGGATCTAGGTGTAGTAGAGGTGGAAGTGACTTATTTTCTAACTTTACAGCAGGTTGCATCTGTTTGTCTGGTTTAAATTATAGATGTTATTTTATCAATAATATAAGTATTAAATTACAGCCTAGTTATTCCAACAAGGAAACGAATCCATCACGTTGTTATTTCGGCTGTTATTACTTTCATACGCTGGCACGCACGTGCGCGCGCACGCACACGCTCCATGCACCTGTAGCCTAAAGGATGATAAAAAAAAAAAGTAAAACCGGAGAAACCAACAGCCGCCGTCCACCACAAATCCAATAACGTTGTGAAATCGAGCTTCATATTGTTTCTGTTAAAACGTCTAAATCGTTTCATCATCTTTTGTTCGGAGCCAAACGGGGATCTTTCAGCGGATGGATACGATCCTTTATTGGGAGTGCCGTGACTGGTCCAGTTAATGACGCAAGCCCCGGCTGGCGACAGCGAGTCTACAAGTTTGACATTTTCACAGTTTACAGCAACTACTGCGGAACGTAACAATACTCCCAACACGAAGTGAAACCACTCAGGGGACCCGCTCACAAACCGGAGGGTTTTTTTTTAGTTTTTTTCTTACAGCCACCTGGTGGAGCATCAAACCGCACCATGAAAGCTGCTGTGCCACAAATAGATGGCACGGCATCGCAGAGGTGACGGTGATGTGCGGGGAAGAGTCCCAGAGATACATGTGAAATAATAAGCGATCTTTCTTTTTAACCCATGTTACTAAATGAGTATAAGACAATACGTTTCTTTACTCTAAGCGTTATTCAGTCACCTGTATCTAACGGTAAAGGTGCTCTCGGAGTTTTAGATCTGCATCGGCTCCCACATCACAGCAGCCAGATCACGGCCTCTCCGTCTGGTTTCAGACAATCAGGACACAAACAGGATGCGCTCCCCGGGGCTCCGGGAGGCACCAGAGACATCCGCATCAGCGCGATGAGCGAAGACCTCAGGCTTTCAGAAGAAAAACAGCACGAAGATCCTCATTTACTCAGAGCTGAAACAATTACTGGACGCCCTCCAAGTGGAATGATGACCACATGAGATTATAGAGCAGCAAGGGGATGATTTTAGTGGATAAATAACGAGGTCCAGGGTTTGTTTCCTAGCCCCAATACAATTTAAACTGAGCAATTTGGCTGTTTAGCTTTAATTACTACTAAACTAAGTGGAGTCATTTTTCTGAAGATACAGCATGATTTGTTTTTAATGCTTGACAAGAGGCACTGACCCCGATTTGTGAGTTGGTGACCCAAGATGAAAACATCCATGGTTTGACGCTGTTTGTAATTTATATAAATTCTACAGAACTTCACACACACATGTGGAGTGGAGAGATGTTTTTCCTTTTTTTGTTATTGCTGCCGTGCAAAGAGACAGGAAGCTGAGTCAGATCTCTTCTTCAGCTTCAGGAGACACGGGGCTGTAACTGCTATAATGCCTTCTTAACCTGCCTCAGCAGATTTTCAGCTCAGGATTAAGTGGTCAAGAACTCCGCAACAAGGTTTTTAAAGAAACAAATCATTGTTAATGGAAGCGAATGGTTTTCATAAGTCAGTCTTTTTTTTAATTTGGTTCAAGTCATACAGCTCATCATCCCACAGACATCTTACCTAAAAAACACAATCCCTCCCTTTTAGAAATCACATATAACAACATTCTAACTTCCTGAATCATCAAACACAGATGATCAGATCCTTGATATTTTACTACAATTCTTTCTCATTTAACTGATTGGCCACAAAATAAAAAAAATAAGTAACTAAGTAAACAGATCAGTCATACAAGTTTTTTCGTAACCTGTGGCAACAAAAACGTTCGTGTAACTGTGGTCATCACAAGCCGAAATTCATAAGAAAAAAAAGAAGGCAAGACCATGAGGAAGAGACAACCGCGTCATTACTTCACATCCAGTGACAGGTTTGTTCTTTGTCATTGATGACAGTGAATGACACATGGTTGATATGCCCACCTCATCCAAAGGTTTGATGGCCCAATCACAGGCTTTTCTATGACAGGACGGTTTTCTGACGGGCTAGTCGCTCTTATGTGGTGACTGCAGCTTCCAGGCTCCGGTGATGTAGCGAAGGCGAATGAAAACCAGGTCTCGTCCCATCTGCAGCCAGCTCCAGATCGGGACCAGCTTGGATCCTGGCAGAGCAAACGCACTCAATCACTTAATTCTAAACTGATGCTTTTATTGAGCAAATAATGGGAATATGCCAGTTCACTGACATTTACTGGAACATCAAAGAAAGCAACACCCACACAAGTGCATTTTTAACAGTCGATACCAAGAACAGACAAGGACAACAAATTAGGAAGCACAAACTCACTTTTGAAAAGAAAATAACCAATATAAACACCTACAATAAGCAATTACTAGCATAATGTTAGATATCTAATAGCAATAATACAAATGTCCGATCACAGACTTACAAACATATCCAACAGATATATTTATAGAACTACAGATAAGTGGCATTGTGGAGGGACAGATGACCACATAGTCCATGAAATACCCACCTTCTATTTCAGTCCAGTTGACCGCCACCTCTGCTATGGGGATTTTGAAACACTGAGCAATATACAGGAGCTCCACATCAAAAGCCCTGAGAGAAAAGAGAACAATAGACTACAGATGATGGAGCATTAAAATGTTTTTGCTTAGTCACTACAACTTCTGGGTGCACAACATCTACAGGCCTAAATATATTGAGTCCTGAAGAATATCAAAGGTTGACACTGACCAGTCAGATTCATAGCTTGATTCATTCAGATTCATACTCATGAGTTTACTAAATATCTCCTGACAACAGAATGTGGTTGAGTTAAGGAAACATTTATTTATAATGATTATCTAATATTTGATTGGAGATAGGTTTGGAGAACATGTTTATATAGTATAACACCAAAAAAAGGAATAGATTTTAATATCAAGGTACCATCCCATTACCATAAAATGCATTCATTCCTACCATCTTCTAGTCATAACAAGCTTCATCAAACATTATTTAACCCCTACACACCCACGATCATCTGCTCACACAGGTGTTTTCACATGTGTTGGAGGATTAGTCCTCACCTCGTGAGTATGTGGGCGTGTACAAACCATGCTTGATTTGACATCTCTCTCTCTCCTGCCAGTATTCATTTATTGCACCTGTTAGGGTGGGACAACGTACCCTGGGATCATTCTGATTGGTCCACAGACCTTTGTGACATCCTGGAATTCCAAGCATAAATCCTGACTAGATATATAGACCTTAACGGCAGCCATGTTGACATGAATTAGTAGATAAACACAGATGTTACCAATGATAATATATAAGGTTCCATTTAGTGTCCTTCCTGTGAACCAACCTGCATTTTAGTTACACAATGTATTTATTCAGAATGACTGAGTTTGTGCTTTTGTTTGAGATGGTTAAATAGATTTGTTGTGTTACTAAGAGTCTTAGATATTACGTTGTAACAAATCTGTGAATGTATTGCACATGTGTCTCTTTCAGAAATTGTGTCAATAAAAATGTCAAATAAATCATTTCAACTCGATTATGAGTGTGGAGATTGACACAATTTGTAATTGTGATCAAAATTCAATTAAATGCACAGCCTTACTCAGCAGAACCTTAATTAATATCATTGGTAACTAGTGCAGTGCCTGTAGGAAGTATGTGTTCCTATAGAAATGTAAAAGATAGATTTTTCATGTTTGGCCAAATGAGGGGGTGTCAGACTGTTACATAGTCTTAATAGACAAATTGTTCGTTGGGCAAGACTTGAACATACATTCTGATAAGAGAGAGAGATACCAATTAATGTTTAGTTAACTGTGAATTTTTTAGCACAAAGGCAAATAACAGCCATTACTGCATCATTACATTTAATCAAAAGTGTCTGTGGTGGAGAGCGAGTCCTTACCATCGTTCTACATGGAGAGAAGAGAACGTCCTGAGCGCAGCTTCACGTGTGAAAAGCTTGAAGCCACACTGTGTGTCCTTGATCCCTCTCACACAGAAGAACCACACCAGGAAGTGAAAGCCGTACATGAGGAATGTACGAAACATGGAGCGCTGTGGCACAGACATGACAGTGGGTACTTATCCTTTAAATGGACAGTTAACAATATTCTGGTCTGCAAGCAGGCACAAAGACAAGACCATTACCTGAGCCACTGACTCTTTCTCCAGGTGAGCTCTGGAACCACAGGCAATGGCCATATTCTCCTGCATATACAGAAAAGCATTTTTAGTTCAGCCACACTAAACCACACTTCCTTGATACTTTATGCAGGGTGATACACGAGTTAGATGGAAGAACAAAAACAGAGAAACACTGCACCGGTTTAGGACTGAGGTCATTAAGGCCGGCTTCCACTTTTTCAATGTCTGCAAACTTTGTGGCTCCGTCGGCATCTGCCATCAGAATGACTTTCCCTCTGGAGCTCAGAGTTCCCTTTAAATGAGACAAACAAAACATATGAACGTCAAATCAACAAGAATCGCAGCACACGCTATTGCATGTGTGATTTTGACAGCTACGATCTCACCATGCGTACGGCCCCTCCTTTCCCCCTGTTCTTCACCAGAGTCAGGACCCGCACTTTATTTGCACCGTACTTCTTAGTGTACTGCAGAGCAACCTGGCAGCACATCACAAAAAAATTATGTTGGTGTCACTTTGAATTGCTTAGCTGAGGGAAAATGAATTGAGCAAAAATAGAACTGTTGGTAACATAATTCCAAAAAGAAAGGGTTCAAAATTATTACCTCTGTGGTTTTGTCTTTGCTGCCATCGTCAACCACAATGACTTCATATGTAAAAGAAGAGTTCCGTTTCTGTAGTGAGGAAATGAGGGATTTGTATCATGAAAAAGTGCTTTTTCAGTAAAATGCTGCCACCTATAGGCACCTTTGAGAATAACAGATACAGTCATGAGAGCTGGCTTTGTTGGCCATCTCATTCCTCAGAGGATGCTCCATTCTGTTGAAAGTGCAACTTTTTTTTAGGTCATTGATTTCACCATTTTGTTTGTTTGTTTTTTTCCTTTTTTATTATAGCAACAAAGACAGGAAACGAGGGAAAAGATGGGGGTTGTGGGTTGGGGCGTGGTTGGGGAGGAGGTTTAAGAGGTAGGTGAGGGCCAGGTTATTCAGGGCTTTGAAAGTTGTGAGTAATAATTTGAAGTCACTCCTATATTTGACCAGGAGCCAGTGCAGTTTGAGGCTGTTGAAGTGAATAGTAAAGCAGCAGAGTTCTGGACATATTAGAGTTTATTGAGGATTATGTTATTATTATATTATGATTAAGATATTGTAGCATTAGTATTCTTACTATGTAATCTTACCATTTTACTCATCTTACAATGATTAAGGTTAAATTTAGCGCTGCCCATGTGAGGCTAAATACTTACCAGTCTATTTTCCAAGTATTCCATAGCTTCATCCAACATCACAGGCACTGAAATGACACAAAAATCACACACGAGATCAAATCTTACTTACTTACTCCTCAATTGATGCTGCACATTGTATCGTTTAACATAGAGTGAAATATGAATTTAATATCATACAATTGCTTATTTAATAAATGGTGAAACAGTGAGAGATTTTTTCATGATTCCCTACAATAGATCAAATTGTTAAGCAATAGATCAAGTTAATGGATATCGAAAAGTTGCAGCAGTGAAGTCATTCACTGCTCATACAGTAACTTCATCACTCACTCCGGAGCTCCTCGTTGTAGGCTGGGACGACCACGGACAGGTCTCTGGAGTGGGGATCATGCAGACTGGGGAAGAGCTCCTTCTCTCCTGTGGCAGTGAGGAAGTATTTCTCCTTTTCATATCGTGTCAGGTTCACCATCCCGGCAGTGACATGTGCTACTATGAACACCTCAAAAGGGAGATAAATGAGAATGTCACTTTCATTGTTGCCATTTGACAGTTTTTCTTTAAGTCATAGATAAAAAAAAAACTGTTTTATAATGAAATGAATACAGGAGATATTATTGGTTAAATTAATCTCTTACACGTTTTTAGTATAACGTGAACTAAACCTGTATGACATAGTAGATCAGAGACACAGCAGTATTGATTTGGGACAAGGACTTGCTTAAAACCTTATCTATCAATATGTAAGTTATATTAGGTCGTTTTATTTTAGTTTTCCACCATAGAAAGAAAAAAAAAAGATTGGACTACTTTTGCTGCTTTCCCCCTCAGGAGAAAGTAGAGCATGAATAAGACTCTACTTCTTACAGAAAAAACCTTCTACAAGAAGCTACAGCAGCGTTCTGACCACACATCATTCACCTAAGTTAACTCAACAGTGTAATTACTTACCACAATCCCAGCTAGAGCTGCCAATGCGAACAAGGCTTGAATTACTTCACAGAGACAATCCATTTTCCATGAGTTACTGCAGCCACTGACAGAGACCAACAGGCACAGAGGCTAGCTACAGAGGCTAGCTGCAGAGGCTAGCTGGTTTCCTGTTCGCTTTGCTTCCTGTCCCGCAGACGGTGGTCAAACTTTCCCCGGGAATTAAAGAAAATACACGCTGACAATTATATTAGAAGACACTAAACGAGTGTTTATCTCCATTACTCTGTCGGAAGCTTGATGAACTCAACTTCCAATCACAACTCATACATCCATGTCACAACTGAACACAACGCGGAAGTTGACGTCTTCGACACGTCATTGGTTTGGGTTCACGAGAGCAGAGGGCAACGCGTAATGACGCAACTGCTGCCGCTTCATGGACAGGAGTGGAACTACAGTTATAATTCGACTATTCTACTTTTTATTTCCTCCTCTGAGTTTTAGGCAGTGGAAGCGCGTGGTATTGCACTTGTTGTTATTATTATAAATACAAGTGGAATTTATGTCCGTGAAATCGCGTTTTTGAAAAACCTTTCCTACCGGCCACCGTAGTATTACGACAAACCCACGTGGTTAATCAAAACATCATGGCGGCCGGTTTCAAGTAAGAATTCATATATCGCAAATTCGTTTTGTATATACTTTATCTTCGTTCTAAGTGCATTTATCAACGCTGTGTCAGATCTGATTATTTGACTTTTGTTAAAAAACTAAAATTAACGCAACTTAATTAGTTTGACCGTTTGCTTCATTCACAAACGGACTGCAACGTTAGTTATGCTGTAACTTTACATCAATTAACGTTACGTATCTGTCTGCTGAAGAGATACCTGACACATGACAACATCTTCCCATCTCGTTGTCATTGATTTCTGATAATAATCCTTCATACTGCTGAGTGGGTCATATTTCCTTGTTCAAACTTGCAGGACTGCTGAGCCTCTGGAGTACCACAGGAGCTTTCTGGTTAGTGATGAAACAACAAAAACGTTAATACACATTTTTTTATGCAGAGTTACTGGATATGATTTGATATTAAATGTTAATGTCAGTGCAGCTGTTATATACTAGCATATAACGTTCTCTTTTTTCCGCCTTTCCAGAAAGAAAACTGTCGACCTGATGGACGGGAACTGTCTGAATTTAGAGATACAACACTAAACATAGGTGAGGCTCAGAGCTGAGGATTCTTTCACAATGAATGAGTTTTCGTTACTCTTTGCTCTGAAAGTCCTGTTTCTCTGCTTGGATGCTCTGTAGGGTCCATATCCACAGCAGACGGCTCAGCACTGGTGAAGGTTGGAAACACCACAGTCATCTGTGGGATCAAAGCGGTAAATGATCATTAATACACACATTACATTAACAGATATTTAATAAAGAAAGAGAAAGACGTCACTTTACTGCATTTCTTTATATGTAGGAGCTGACAAACCCCACAGTGGAGGCACCAGGCAAAGGTTACATTGGTGAGTACAGCACTATGGTATCCAGTGTTCACTGTTGTTATTTCCTTTGTGCCAGGAAAACAAAGACATCTTTATTATAAAAAATAACTGAACGGTTTTAAAGTCTTTCAGGCCTTCATGACAGTATCTTTGAACAAGCTCAATTCATTGACATGTTTTTTAATAAAAGCTTCACCTTCCAAATGCCACCAGAATAATGATAACTGTGTTATCATGAAACAATCATGGTTTAAACCTGTTAAAATCCAAAACCCTCTGGCCCTGATACAGGGGCGGCATTGAATTTTATGCATATTTTGCATGAGAAAACCTCAGCTGCAACACTAAATAAAGTATTTTTATCTGTTAAAAAACACAATGTTAGATTTCTTGTTTTGCAATATTCTAATTGCTCTGCCAAAGCAACATAAATTGACAATGTAAATTCTACTTCTGTAGGCACCTCACATGTTATAGTTTTCTTTTGATACCAGGTTTAAGTACATAACCTTTGTGTGTGTAGAGGTATTCTATATTTATTGTCATTTATAGCAGGAAAACTAAAAAATAGGAAAAATAGGCCTGGGGCTTAAGTGATTAAGAACACATTTTTGAAAATAGATTTGTCTGTAATGTGTGTGTATATATATTTATATATTATTCCAGGAAGTAGTAATATTCACTAACTTTCCATCCCTGTTAGTACCCAACGTGGACCTGCCGCCTTTGTGCTCCTCTCGGTTTCGGCCAGGTCCACCAGGAGAACAGGCTCAGGCCGCCAGCCAGTTCATTGCAGATATAATCGAGAGGTGAGACTGACTTATCCACATTTCTTAGTTTTCATTTCACTGCAACATCATGTATCGACTCACCCGACGTCTTCCACTAAACCTGAGCTTGTTTTCATACGGATGCTGCAGCTCTGAAGTGATACAGACAGAGGACTTGTGCATTGAAAGAGGAAAGGTACGTCAGGGATCACACACCTGGTGCATCGGGGGTTGTTGTTGAATGTTGGGTCAGTGGTTCTGATTCTGGTCTTTCTGGTTGTAGCTCTGCTGGGTGCTGTACTGTGACATCATGTGTCTGGACTACGATGGGAACCTGTTGGATGCTTGCATCATTGCCCTTTTGGCTGCCCTGAAGAACAGTATGTGTTGCAGTGATGGACGTCATCGTCACTCAGTAACTGAACAGACTCAAACCAAAGATGTAGTTTATTTTTCTTTGAGTTAATTTAAGAGTAGAAACATGCTAAATTGTGCCCAGCGGCACAACCTTTGTTATTTTTCTGTTTTCATTATTTATCTTGTCAAACTATCTAGTGAACTCATTCTTTATATCTTTATGGTCACAAAGAGCTTCTATCTCAGTTGTGAAAACTACTTTTTTGCAGCACAATAACATTACTTTGTCTGCTCTATCCAGCACAGCTCCCAGAGGTTTCCATCAACACAGAGACGTGTAGACCAGAAGTGAATTTAGAAAAAAAACACAGGCTGCAAATCCACAAACACCCAGTCGGTGCCTCCTTTTGTGTCTTTGATGAGTAAGTGAATAATTTTTTTCTGTCTAGCCAGGATAAAAAACATACTATCTTCAGAAGTGTAACGCAAGTCTCTTTTAAATCCTCCACACTCAGCTCTATACTGATAGTGGACCCCACAGCTGAGGAGGAGAGTCTGTCGACGGCTCAACTCACCGTGGTGACAGATGAGGAAGGTCGACTCTGCTCTGTTCACAAACCAGGTCAGAAACAATGTGATGATTCACTCATCCTCGGTGTGAATTCACTTCCTTATTAGGCACACAGAGAAAAGCACTCCCTATTCTCTACAATTAGTCCAATATATCTAAATTTTTTTCTCTGTCTGTATTCAGTGTTTTAGATTCTTTTATACCATTTCAGGTGTTTTAAAATATGTAAAAATAAAAAAAAAACTCAGGTGGTAGATAGTAAAAGATTAAAACTGTATCGATTTTAAAGTATTAGATGTATTGGTAACTTTCATAAAATCTCACTCGTGCCCTTTTGTTACTCATTTTTGTCATTTCTGTAGAAATTGGTATGAAAATGCCACTAGAAAGGAGAGAAAAAAAAATTCACCACTCTTAACATTTCTTTCTGGCTTAGGTGGGACGCCACTGTCAGCAGAGAAGCTGCAGGAGTTTATCAGCCGAGCGACAGTGCGGCAGAAAGTGATCCAGAAACTCATTGACAAAGTCCTAGACAGCGTGAAGACAGCACAATAAAGAGTCTCAGACAACACTTTTTATCTAAAAGCTGTATTTTCCACTGTCAATATATATTCTTTTTTTTAATAACAATAAAACTGCTGACAAAGACTGCTTAAAAAATTATTTCTCAGTGTCCAGAAATGCCTCACACGCACACTCATTTGATGTCTCGTAAGAATACGCTCGTCCTTCTGGAGCTAATTAAAAAGGAAAAATGCCTTTTTTTTCCAAAATGTGCTGTACAAAAGCAGGTACATCATCTTGCATGTTGATCTTGAGTCCTCGGTTGAGCCCTGTGCCGGGATTGATAACAGACGAAAAGACTTCCAACAGACTGAGAGGTAGAGAGCTGGCCCCCAGGCAATACTCCGTGATCAGATTTGCATTTTTCACATGTAATGGTTATGTGGAGGGTTTGGTGCCGGTAAAGCTCAGCTGGGATCCGTGCTTAAAGGGCAGTTTCTACCGGGGTCAACCAAGCAGAGAGACAGGAGGATCAGGCAAGCTCACGAGGGATCCTCTGAGAATGTGCGTCAATGATCCTGTCAGTCCACAGGGCCTCCATAGAGGAAAGTCTTCCTGAAGGGGAAATACATTATTGTGGAAGTCTGCTACCTACCAGAACCATCTTTTTCTGTTTCATCTCATAAAAATATGACTCAGGTTCTTCATGTGTAGGGCTCCCTGTTGTAAAAAAATACAACAAAAAGAAAAAAAAAACATCCTCTATGGTGGACACAGTTTTGGTTCTCCAAAACCTCTGACAACCATTACATACAAACTTGTCAGCTAGAAAAAGACAAACAGAAAAGGAGTCTGCGGTCTCTGCAACGAGGCAGACAAAGAGCACAGTATGGATCATTCACGTCCTTGTGTAGCTGTGGGAAGCGTCTTTTTTTGTTTTTTTTTTAGTGTGATGTTAGTCTGTCATGACTTTGGGAGGGGCTGCGGCGTGCTTCTCTTCCTCTTACTTCTTGGTTGGCTGGCGGTATGTTGCCGTGGCGCTCCCCCCTGAGGAGCTGCTGCTCCCATAGCCATTTGCTGCTGCTGCATTTGGTGCTGCAAGAATTGCAACTGTCCAGTGCAGAAAAGGAAGATGAAAAAACAAAAAAATAAATAAATAATAATTTAAAAAAAACCAACAGGTATTTCATTGCATTACTACAAGCAACATCGTCAGTGGGTCTTCTATTTTAGGTAGTGTGTGCAAGCATCTGCAGCAGGGGTAGAGAAACAGTCAGTGGAATCCCTCACCGAAAAACTGGAATCAAACTTAAGATCTCCAGCAGGTTGCTTTACGGTATGTGGTCGACAGTCTATGAGAGGCATTGGGTTAGTGAAGCTGAACTTAAGCCTGGTTTTTGATGTACAAGAGTGTCGCAGAGAAACACAGAAGAGTGGTTAATGGGTTGCGGGGGGAGAGGAAAAGGAGGAGAGATACAGATTTGGGGGCAGGTTGGGGAGTGAGGCAGGATACAGTCAAGCAGCACCAGTGGCGTTCTGGAGACAAGAATTATCGGCTGTGACCTTAGCAACAACAGACATGCAGCTTAGCAACCGTGCTTTCTGCTTTTGAGTAAGTCAGCAACTTCAACTGGGCAAAAAAAAAAAAAGAAAAAAAGGGTATTTTAACACCTTACGATTCATGCTTACAGTGTAGCAGCCTGTCATCTGTAAATTTCTCATGATGCAGTCAGAAAAGTTTCAACAAGTTTGTACCCTGATCGCTAAGTGCTTTGTAAGAACATGCCTCCCAGTTCCACACACTTGTTAGTTATTGCCATGGAAAGTGCGACAAGCTCTGGTGTCTGGGTTGCTGGGAGTACTGGTGTGTTTCTTGTCAAACAACATATTAACCAAACATACAACACAAGATGGAGTGAATGGTGTGGATCGACAAAAAAAACTTTAAGGCAAGTGGTGAAAGATTTAACCTTTCATTAGATGGTTGGTTACACCATATTTAAATGTTTTTATCATATCAAAACCTTGAAGAATTAGCTTCTTAGGGGCAATAAACTTTATTTTTTTTCTTTGACATACTAATTTAAGAGTTAAATCTATATTTTCTTAGAAAGCTCTCCACTTCCCTCGTGTCTCAGTATTTGGCTCCTACAGACATGTACATGTGTATATAGATGTTAAAGTTGCTGTATTACTTGGATCTGCTGTGGCTGGTGCTGCTGCTGAAGCCTTGGAGAAGGCAGCGGGGGCCCAGACCCGTCCAGCCCACAGCCCAACTGGGACAGCACTGAGGTGGGAGGGGGAGGGGAGAGAGGGGAGGAAGCCCCCCCCCGGAGGGAAGATGTGACAGCAAGAGTGACAGAAGCAGAAGAAGGAAAAGTGTGAAGGGAGAAAATGCACAATCAGGGGGAAACAGAGAAGGAGAGGGAGAAGGACATTAAGGAGGAGGAGGGAAGGGGGTTGTGGTTTCAGTCGTGCATAACCACACAGAGGAGTAGAGGAGTGAAAGAAAAAGAAAGGATTGCAGCGAGGCCAACGGCACAGGGAAACCACCATGTGCACAGACGTTGGATTATGGGCAAAAAGCATGAATGTTTTGAGCAGGAAAGATGTGAGTGAGGTTGAAAAGGAAGACAGGAAAACAAGGAGGAAAGAAATGAGGGTAGGAGCAAAAAAAAGATAAAGAGGAGAATGCAGCAGAGAAGATGGGGAAATTGAGACTCTCGTGTCAGTTGTTACATGCTCCATTAAGAGGGATAATGGCTAACTTCAGTAAAAATGATCAGGTTTAGTTAAAGACAATGATTCCTACTGTACAGTAATTACAATCATCAATACATTAGTAAAAACATATCTAATTAGTACTAGTTAGTGGCATTTTGTTTTTGAAACAGGTTAGGTGACGGAGAGAAATGTGTGTGGGTTGATTGTGTATGTGGTCATGTGTGTGTTGGTGTGTGGGTCATACCTGCTGCCTGTGGAGACATGAAGCCTCCGACTCCCAGGTTGATGACCGCTGTTTGCTGGTTTCCTAAACTTTGGTCCGTCCCCTGTTCACCCTGCAAAGAGCGCCAAAGATAACAAGAAAGTGAGGTAATCATCACACAGTATTAAATGCTTGTATTGAACTGTGTTTTGTTCAGTATTTCTCAAAAGAAAATGACTACATCTTCAAGAGGACATTGATTCTTGCATTACCCAGAGGCCACTCTAAGTCATTATCCAATTCAAAATGTCCAAAAATACTAGATAAAGGAATCATTGAATTAAAATGCATTTTAGTCAATGTGAGTCACCGTCTCCCCCTGCTGTTGAGGACTGGAGGTGGCTGACTGACTCTGCTGTGGGGAGAACTGAGGCAGCTGCTGCTGCTGCAGAGGGTTAAAGATGAGAGGCCCGGTGGGGATCTGGAGATATAAAACACACACAAACACACACGAAGATACACAGATAAAGAAAAAGTGGGGGAGTAACAGACATGGAAGAAGGAAGGTATGCAGATGGAGTGGTGAATGATGCATGTGTATGCAGGTAAAAGAACAGAGGGGGGAAGGAGAGAATTAACAAAGCAATCAAACAACAGTGCGACTAAAGCATTACTTCAACACTACTTACTAAGGGCTGTACGGGATCTAACAAGCAATGATTAACAAGAAGGCTGTGTTTGTGTTATACATATATATATATATATAACATCATTATATTATTACTCCTTAACCTACCTCAGTAAAGGACTATGGAAGGACTGTGGAACGAGGCCAATTTTGATAAAATGTGTTTACGGTGGCATGTGCACTAAGGTACAGGAAAACTAATGCACAGTTCATACACACACAGCTGCAGGATCTGAACAACATACTACTAACAGCATTGCAGCATCATACCTGCAGTAAGTTCAGCGGTCTCAACCCAGCACTGCTGTTCAAACCAAAAGGACTCCCTGCAACACACAGCAGACTCACATTCACCAGGCGGAACACTACACACATCCTTCACATCAATCATGTTCTTCTTCATAGGCTCCAAATGGTTGGCACGGTCACCTTGTGGTCACATGACTCCGGATTCCCAGAGCACCCAAAATATTCAACCCTCTCAAAATGTCCTCAGAGCGGCACAGTACATCATCAAATGTTCCTAACATGCTAGGTCAGGATCCTGGTTCTTGTAGGGATAAATTATCATGCAAAAGAACATTTTCTTCAGGGTCTTTTCCATACTCACTATGTCACCTAATATAATGTAGTGACTTTTAATTTCCCATATTCAATTATTACTAGAGTAGTACCTGTAGGATGTATGCATTCCTATAGAAAAGTGTAAGCTTAAGTAGATTTTTTTATGTTTGTCCAAATGAGGGGGTATTGGACTGTTATATGTTAATAAACTAAATGTACACTGGATAAGACATGGACATGCATTGACATAACGAGAGTTGTGTTAGTGTGTGGAATAAATTAGCAGCTAAACTGGCTAACATGTTAGCGTGTGGTTTAGGAATACTTTAGCTACATTGGCTGCACAATCAGCAGGAAGAAACATTGGCTGCAAGATTGGCTGTGAAAGAAAGGGCTGCTGCAGGATCCCGCTATGACACACAGGTCTATGGGATTTTAACTTTTATTGATAATAATGTTTTAAATATCTATCAAAAAAAATCCACAAAAAGGGTGTACACAATCGTGCCATTCACAAGCTACACTCACCGGCCACTTTATTAGGTACACCTGTCCAACTGCTCGTTAACATTTCTAATCAGCCAATCACATAGTGGCAACTCAGTGCATTTAGGCATGTAGACATGGTCAAGACAATCTCCTGCAGTTCAAACCGAGCATCAGTATGGGGAAGAAAGGTGATTTGAGTGACTTTGAACGTGGCATGGTTGTTGGTGCCAGAAGGGCTGGTCTGAGTATTTCAGAAACTGCTGATCTACTGGGATTTTCACGCACAACCATCTCTAGGGTTTACAGAGAATGGTCCGAAAAAGAAAAAATATCCAGTGAGCCGCAGTTCTGTGGGCGGAAATGCCTTGTTGATGCCAGAGGTCAGAGGAGAATGGCCAGACTGGTTGGAGCTGATAGAAAGGCAACAGTGACGCAAATAACCACCCGTTACAACCAAGGTAGGCAGAAGAGCATCTCTGAACACACAGTACGTCGAACTTTGAGGCAGATGGGCTACAGCAGCAGAAGACCACGCTGGGTGCCACTCCTTTCAGCTAAGAACAGGAAGCTGAGGCTACAATTTGCACAAGCTCATCGAAATTGGACAATAGAAGATTGGAAAAACGTTGCCTGGTCTGATGAGTCTCGATTTCTGCTGCGACATTTGGATGGTATGGTCAGAATTTGGTGTCAACAACATGAAAGCATGGATCCATCCTGCCTTGTATCAACGGTTCAGGCTGGTGGTGGTGGTGTAATGGTGTGGGGAATATTTTCTTGGCACTCTTTGGGCCCCTTGGTACCAATTGAGCATCGTTGCAACGCCACAGCCTACCTGAGTATTGTTGCTGACCATGTCCATCCCTTTATGACCACAATGTACCCAACTTCTGATGCTACTTCCAGCAGGATAATGCACCATGTCATAAAGCTGGAATCATCTCAGACTGGTTTCTTGAACATGACAATGAGTTCACTGTACTCAAATGGCCTCCACAGTCACCAGATCTCAATCCAATAGAGCATCTTTGGGATGTGGTGGAACGGGAGATTCGCTTCATGGATGTGCAGCCGACAAATCTGCACCAACTGTGTGATGCCCTCATGTCAATATGGACCAAACTCTCTGAGGAATGCTTCCAGCACCTTGTTGAATCTATGCCACGAAGAATTGAGGCAGTTCTGAAGCCAAAAGGGGGTCCAACCCGTTACTAGCATGGTGTAACTAATAAAGTGGCCGGTGAGTGTACATCTGAAAGCTGTGGCTGATCTGATAAACAGTGAGATATACGAGCCACAGACACACAGACGCTCCTTGCTTTTATAGATAGAAAGTAGAATTGTAATATATAAACAGACACGGCATTGAAATCTCTTACCCGTCTGTGCTGCAGACTGCATGGTGGGCATCAGGCCTCCAGGTGGCAGGATTCCACTCAAGTTAAGGCCTGGACCCAGCATGGGGTTAGAGCCACTCATCAAAGTCTGAGGGCTGCTACACACACACACAACACATGACGGTCATGAGAGGTGACAGCGTGGCATCATTCTGTTACAAACTGAGGATTAAAGTGGAGAACGGATATCAAAGACAGATCAATATTTTCCTTACCAGACGGAGCTGACTACGTTGATGAAATTGAGCCCGGCGGGGTTGGCCATGACCTGCGACGAGGTGGTACCCGTGGTGATGGATGTGCCCATGGTGGGCAGGGGAATGGTCATTACGGGCAGGGGTTGGCTCAGAGCTAGCTGCTGTTGGGCGAAAGGCGTGAGGAGGGTGGGCTGCGACTGGCTCTGAAGCATGGGAGAGTCCGAAGGGGTTGGCGTAACCGAGAGGGGAGCAATGAGGGAGTCGGCGGGGTGCGGGGTTGAGCATGGTGTGTTGGTGGGTGTTGGGGTGGATGGCTTGGGCGTTCCTGATCCTTAAAGTAGAAAATGAGGTCAAAAACAGACAAAAACTATTGAAATCGTAACAAGTACATGTTATTAAAGAAGAAGTGATGTACATAAAGCTTTTTATGTTTATGTGTATAAATGACATTATAATGACTGAATGTATATAATTATACAATTAGTCTATGTTTTAAATGCTTTGTTTTTGGCTAAATTCAAGACAATGGCCTGGAAACTACTGCATTTCAATTATAAGGCTGTCAAAAATTCTACCTTTTTTTTTGGATGATTTACACAACTGATGTTTTTAAGACATATAATACTATAGAGAAGAGGTTGTAGTTATGCAATGTTCCCTGTTCTTGTCCCAGAAACGTTACTGTAGTTTTGTGTTTTCTCGACCTGGACACTTGTCAAAGTAATTTTTCCTAATTTGTCAAAAATAAAAGAAAAAACGGTCCAGATCTGGAAAACTGGGGAATGGGGAGGCTTGAGAGGGGCTGATGTAATCCAGTTAGTCAGACTCAGCTGTACTCACTCTGTGTGGAGCCCATAGGGGAGAGGGAGGAAGGCGACAGCAAGCCCACCTGGCCCAGCTCCATGGAGTGCTTCCTGTTCAGAGACTGGCTTTTGGTTGGAGGGGGTGTAGTACACTTGAGTAGACCACTGGTGATTTGGGAACTATATAGATTACCTGATCGAAAAAACAGGAGATGAGACACTATTGCACCTTTTCTGCATTTCACTTTGACATCACTTTTTAACTTTATAACTTCACATTCAAGATCTTTTCTGAGTTAGTGTTCAATGATTTTTTAATTAGTCGTTAACATGAACCATAGTTTTAATTAAAGTCACAGTGTAGTGTTTTTGATTTGTTTCAGTCACTGGAACTGATTTTAATTTTAGTCAATGTTTTATTCATCATTTCCTCAGAGTTTCATGACCAACAGATTTTGCTGAAGGTCTGGGTTTAGTCAACTAGGCTGACAATGTGTTTCTGATTCACTATACTTTTATCAAAATGGATGCGTAAAAGTTGCTAGAAAAAGTTCATTACAAACTTTTTCACAAATTTTAACAAGGGATTTTAAGTTATTTTTAGTCACTAACATGAAAATTATATTTAGTTAAAGTCACAATTTAGTCATTTTGTTTTGTTGATAGTTACAATTTAGCCATGGTGTGAAATTAAAATTATGTTGACAGATATAGTTGGAACATTCATCAACAAAATCAACATTGAGTAAATGTTTGAGCATTTTGTACTCCACACCTGAAACAACAAATGACACCGTATATGGTTTGGACCCCTATCTTATCAAGGCGTATTGCAGGGTCATTAGAGTTTTGCTTTCCATAAAAGGCTACATGCAACTCTGACACATCTGTACTGCTAAAATTAACCAAACTCTGACATTTGATGCAGTCCAGAATGTCTTTTTTGTGTTGCAATTTAAGGTTCAGATGTTGCATTTTTCCTACCAACCTGTCATGTCTATTTTGGTTTGAAACTGTCTATAATTTCCAGATTTCTTCCAACAAACCCCAGGAGAACCGATGTATTTGATCCTTTCAAATTCAAAATATTCAGTGGGGTGAAAATTGAACCATAAATGGAAACTGGTGATATTTTTCCAGTTGAGGAAAAGTCCCACGCTGCTTATGCTCGTGGGGTGACGTAAAGCCAAAGTCTGTTTGTGTCAGAAGTATCAGATGTACCTGAGGAGCTGCTGCCTGATCCTGGAGGCTGTTTGAGGGGAGGGGGGCGGTGCTTCACCCCTTTTCCCAACATTGACGTCTGGACCAGTGGAGTAATACCATCACCCTATAGACCACAATTTAAGCAGTTAGTTAGTCATAGTACTTCACCTGCAATCCAAAAGTTATTTTCTCAACAAAACCAATGCCAAATCTCAAAACCACAGTCCCCAGGTCCACTAGTCTAGATTCTTTTTTAACCCAGATATTTTCATCCACCGGTTAAAAAAAAAAAAAAAAAAACTCCTTCCACAGACTGATCTGATAATCTGATCTAATAATCTAATACTAATCGATCTGACAAATATCTCAAACCACACAGAGATCTCAACACAAATACGATCTGCCTAAAAGCCAACCAGGCCAATAGTCTTCAATTAGCAAAATTACAAATACCTGTGTGAAAGAATGTTTTGAGCATGTGCAGTGCAACGTGGTAGTGATTAAAAAACGCCAGTAGATCTATGCTGTAAAGCTGCAAATGATACCAAAAGTATCAAAAGCACAGACATAACCTGAGATGTCTACCATCATCGTTGATTTGAACAGAATGTGCAAGTGCAACCAACGCTTTGTCAGTGAGCATGCACAAACCGCATTTTAACGTCACAAATCCAAATAAAGGATCCAGATTGGGGTTCTTCACAAATCTACTTGGTCTAATATTATTGAATCTCTCCAATTGTTTATCCAGTTTGACACATCTCCAGATAAATGTTGTGTTGGTGTGGCAGAGGCCAAACTGGAGAGAAAAGTGTGTGGATACATTTTTTTGTGTAGTTGGGGCTTAAGATTGGTCATTAAGCTAATTTTAAAATTTATTAAGGACATTCTGATCTGGGGCGACACGGTGGAGCAGGGGTTAGCGCTGTTGCCTCACAGCAAGAAGGTCACAGGTTTAAGACCTCCTTGGTCCTGGGTCTGGGACCTTTCTGTGTGGAGTTTGCATGTTCTCCCTGTGTCTGCGTGGGTTTTCACCAGGTACTCCGGCTTCCTCCCACAGTCCAAAAACATGCTCAGGTTAATTGGTGACGCTAAATTGCCCGTAGGTGTGAGTAAATGGTGTGTGTGCCCCACGATTGGCTGGCAACCATCTGGGGTGTATCCCTGCCTCTCGCCGTAACGTGCTGGGATAGGCTCCAGCAGACCCCTGCGACCCTAATGAGGAATAAGCAGGTATAGAAGATGACTGACTGACATTCTGATCTGTGTTTGATCAAAAAAAAAAACTAAATTAATATCAGAAAAGGTGAGGTGCAGCTGAACCCAATCAATTTCAAATCTCAGGATAAGGTGTCAATTTTAAGTAAAGTCCACAAAACTGGAGAAACCTTGAATTTTTCCTTCACCAAAGCAAGGCTGCACTTACCTCATCTTTGCTGGGGGAGGGAGGCCCCTGTCCCACGGTGCCTGAGTTATGGGACATCTTGACCTGACACTTCACATCTCTCTCATACACTCCTTTGTACTGAGTAAGAAACCTATAAAACAGATATAACACGTCATGTATACCACGCTCCACAAGAGCATATTCCTAAGACTGTGTGTTCAGACATGAAGTTCAGTTCAGACAAACAAAGACTTACCGGTCTGCATCTATCTTTGAGCCTATAAGAAACCTGTGAATGAGATGAAAGAGTTTTCAGAGTGGAGTTTTACATTTAGACGTGTACTGCGTTTGTCTCTGAGTCCTTACGGGGGGTGTATGAGTTTTAGGTCCGTGCTGTCCTCCTCCGCTTTTGATTCTTTTGCACAGTAGATCTTCCCATACACCAGCGGGTCTCCCATCGACTGGAAGATAGATACCTTGGTCCTCTGCGCTTGACCCCCGACCTCACACTCAAATGTGTAGTCATCTACTACTTCCTGTGTGTAGAGAACAGTGAACAAAAACAGCCAAATGTAGGTTTGTATCAGATGCAGAGTAAAATTTATATCAAGAGGAGCGAACAGAAAAATAGGTAAAATTTAACTGAAAAAAGAAAAGTTGAACTTTTATGTGTAGTTTCACAGACTGATCAAATCAATTTATTTATAAATGTTAAAATAATATTGCCAAAACATCAGGAATCAATTAAACTAAAACACTTCATAAATTAAGACAATAAGAGTGCCAAAGTAATAATGTGTGTGTTTGTGTGTGTTCTATTGGTGTCTATGTGAGCCTGTTATATTGTTGTGTTTGTGTGTGTGTTATTTTGATATGCATGTATAGAAGTAAAGAATCATTAAAAGAACAAACGATATTAATAATAATTAACAACCACAAAAAAAGTTTTCCATTTAGTATTTATATCCAAGTTTCCACTTGTGGTTCCCAGGTCATGTCATGGCATTTCTCCCGCTAAATAGCAGAGTTTCTGCACATCTGTTTTAGACACATATTCCAGATATATTTCATTAAAAAAAAAAAGAAAAAGAGGGAGAAAAAAAACTTTGGACATGAAGTGAAAAATGTAGCTCTCTCTCTACCCGTCTTCTGTTACACTGGCTGTGACTTTGCCCGTGTCTACCACCCAGAACAGATGACCTTACGTCTCGCTGAATTACATTAGTGATGAAGTATGGTGCTAATATGTGAAAATATTCTACATATATGGACAGGAAAAACATCCCTATCATCTGCAGTCCAGCATGGTTGCTTTTTTTCCCTCCAGAAAAGCAAGAAGCATGTGTGAAATAATGAACTGTTCCACATTTATGACAGCCCTGTGGCTGAGCACAACAGTATTTGCACTCGACCATCAAAAATGAATCCAAGTTGGTCGAACCATTCAGATGATATCGTCCCTGAGCATACCAAAGCACTGTCATCATTTTGGACAAGGCAGGGGATTGAACCAAGTACACTTTGGGGAGCGTGTACTTATCAACTTATCCTTCCCTGTCTACCAACGCAACGAACATTAAAATTAACCTCAAAAGAGTGTTAATGATGCTGTGGTCACACTTACCTCAGCAGGCCAGATCACAGTAGTGGGCTGAGAATCCTCCAGCTGCAAAGATTTCTCAACCACGGCATATTTTTCCACCTAGAACAACACACAAGTGAATCCATCTGGTTTGTGTTGTCCTATATCAGAACTGCCAGAATGCAGGTTTAGTGCTTTATAAGCGGCATTGGTTCAAGTATTTAAGTGACACTGTTATAAAGGAACGCAACGCTGCTTACATCAATTTCCTTCGGCACACTTAGTTGGCAGTTGCTCTGCTTCCACATGTCGACACACTGCGATCAATGACAGCCCGAGGCACCGGGATGACAGCAGCAGAGAAAAACAGAGCGGTAAGAGCAAAAAAAATAGGAGAGCACTATGACAATGTGCCCTCTGCTACAGTAGGAGAAGTGCTTATTGTCATAGTAAACAGGTAAGTGGATGCATAGATAAAAGAATTGTCATCATGTGGATCAACCGAATGGTTGTCCGTGTATATACAGCAGCAGTGTATAAATGCTTTATCAAATCACGGGTATGTTGACTACTTACATTTCCAACCTTGGAGATCTTTAAGTCTATAACAGGAACAGGTTTCCTCTCCTTTCTCCTCTGTAGGTAGTCGTAGAGTCGGAGTTGCGGTGGGATGGGCAGGTGTGACAGCTCCTGCTGCCGGTTCAGCGCAGCTCGAGAGTGCCTCTTGAAACACCTGCGATGCACGTAAACACGTCTCGAAATGATTAATACCCGACAAAGTGATTTGTTTCGTTTTCACTAAAGAGAAAAGACATTCATAACTGAGCAATTATTTCCTGGCAGGAGTGCGCCCGGTACCGTTTCATGGAGCGAGTGTTCATTTTCTGCTTGTTGTAGAGCAGGCGGTTGGCTGTGCAAGTGACAGAAATGGAGGGGTCCAGGCACAGGGGTTCGGCCGTTGCCAGAATCAACTGACTCTCCAGCTGTAATTTGTCATCCTAAAGTGGTGAAAAAAATACTGAGAAAACACCTGTGCAATCTGCTAATGCTAAAAAGGACTCAAATAATGATTATGGACAAATACATCTCATTAGCAATAGCACAAACAGAGCTTCAGAGGAAGAATGGATATGGAAAAAGCAGTGGAAACTTTTTGTTTTTAATTTGTATTGTTTTAAATTTGGAGAGTAATGTGGAGTGTTTTAAAACACTAACGTAGACCAGATTTGTGCTTCCAGCACTGTATTACAGAGCTTGGAAAATAAGAATAAGGTGTGACTTGAGTTTATCCAGGAAAATATTGCATAGCATTTGTGGTGATACTTTACCTGTGTCCACTTGTGGTGGTCACTAGTCATGGCATGGACGTCACAGATAAGAGTCTGCAAAGCAACAAAACAAATCCATATGTTATAATTTAAAAGTCAAATGTAGGCGAATCGATAATTCCGGGTCAAAAATCATACTTTTTCAAAAAGAACTTCTTTTTTTACGGTTTGACCTATGTGAGAGAGAATTTACCTGCATGGTTGGCCGCAGCAGGATGTGTCTGCTCTGATAGGTGGGCATCTTGGTATTACCAGACTGCCTGTAGTCTCTCACCTCTACAATTACGCAGCCACAGTGGAAGATGTTCACCTGAGAAACAAAGCACACGTCAACCAACAGATGGATACAAAAAGGAATGTTACAAGTCAAACACGAAGGAGCTGCTCTAAGATATAGAGAATATAGCCCCGCTTCACACACCTGAAGCCTTTGAGCAAGCTTCAGGATACTTTTAGTATTGCTATGATGAAAAAGAATTTAAAATCTTCCAAATGATTTATGAACATGTGCGTGTACATGTGTTTGTGCAGATGAGCATACGGACCTGTGATTTCTCCAATAGATCTACCAGAATAGGAGGCAACTCCTCAGCATCCAGGTACTCCAGCAGTTCTCCTTCTTCATATGGCAGACGGATGGTTTCAGAATCTAATAAGTAAGAACATGTGCGTTACATACAACAAGAATTAAAACTTAGATCAGAAGAACCCAACTGGGTTGATCACATTAATCAACTGTTTTATTGACTTCTCTTACCAGACCCATTTTTTCCCCTGAGCATTAAAGAATAGCCTTCATTCCCAGGGTACAGGTTGACCACCAGACATGATACTGACTCCTGAGACACCAGCTTCTCCAGTAGATTCACATTTCTTCTCAAATTCTTTAGAAATAGGACAAAACACACACACACACAAATCTCACACTGTTATGACCATGTCAACCATATAGGAGAATGTATATTATTTTTTTGCTTTCAATTGATATTTTCTTTGAGTTATAGTTGTTACTGCACTTGTGAATATGTTGGCCTGGAGCACCCCTTGGCCTAAATTGTTACAGCAGATGCCACATATCTTACCGGGATGATTAAACACCAAGTCTACTAATCAACCTGACAGCACAGCTTCACAGACAACAAATATACCCAGAGCATTTTCATTTCCCTGTTCCATTTCAGAAACAACAAACATGTAAAGTTGCAAAAAATATCTATTGCATATAATTCCTTGCCTTTATAAACTTTGAATTTATTCAATGCAATTATTAACCTGTGCATGCATCTTTAGAAACTAGTAACCACAAAGCCATTCATTACAGATTGGAATGAACGAGGTGTCAATGCATAGGCATAATGACGTTGTTATAACAGAGATATAACGTTTCAGAAAACAAACCTTTAACTCTGGCTCTTTCTCACATTCTTCTATGTACAACTCATAGAGTTTCTGATACAAACTCTTCCTCCCGCCTGAAGATATTCTTCTTTTGGCCGGTCGTTGTCGAGCACTTTCAACAATGTACTGAATGAGAGATAACACACTGTATTAACAAATGTTATGAAAAAATAGTGCATGACTAACATTACCAGTGCATATAGTGCATGCATTTTGCACACTGACCCACTTCACAAGGTACTTGTAGGTTTGTAGAAAGAGAAAGAAATTGTGTTTTCTCAGTTGTATCCTCACAGAGAGCCTAAGTATTTCCGTCTTCCTGTTACCCTGATAGAAAAAATGATGTATGGTGAAAGATAATTTTGGAAGTCAATAAAGTTGTATTTTGTTATAAAACTGTTGAAGAATAATAGATCAAAGACCCAATAAAAGACTAAAGACCCAATAGTTGCATACCTTGACGTTATTAAATCTGAAGCTGATATCTGTCTTAGTGAGGTGTATCCTGATGAATAAAGTGCTTCACTCAGCAGTTTCAAACAAAACTACTAAGAACTTCACTATTATGAAGATATAAATTGATATAAATTGAAAAGAATATGTGTGATTCAAGGCATAAATCAAACCTGATCAAAAGATTAGTCCACTGATCACCATACATATTTTTTTCCAAAATAGGGTCCTATGAGTTCACTGGATTGCAGAAGTAAATAGACTCTGTGGGGATACAACTGAGGAAACACTACCACTTTCTTGTGTCACAAACCTACAAGAACCTTCTAAAATTGTTGATGTGCAATATGCACTTTACTAAAATATGCAAGAATGCCAGCAGTTCAGTACTCTAACATTTAACACTTTAACACCAGCCATCTCAGCGCTAGCATGTTATGCAACTCTTTTACTCCTGGTTTGTCTGGGCATCGCCCCTCGTTTGTATCTGTAATGTATTCATATGTGTGTACTTATCAGTTATAATTTGGCTTGTGATAATAACTAGAGATTTTTCCTATGTCTCACATTGTGTGATGTTATGAAGTTTATGTTTAACTGTTCTTTATGCTACTGGGCTATCAACCTGCCAAGGGACGACAGATGGAAATTGGCCGATGCCAACAATCTTGCATTATTTATGTTGATGTCCATTAACGTGCAGTCCCTATTTAAATAAAGGCATTAAGTTGCATTTTTACCTCGGCTCGATCCAATGCATATTCCAAAACTTGTTGCTGAGGGGAAGAATGAAAAATCAAATGAAACAGATTTGTCACAATGGGAACTCCTAACTGTAATAAAGTTGATGATTGTTTCCAATCAAGTACTTTTCTAAAAATAAAAACTCCCTGGATTTCCACTGAATATGCAAAGATCAATGAAACCTGACAGATGTGAAACTCACCATTGTGGTCCACCGCCAGCTGCAAGGCGAGTGACGGTAGACGATGCTGTCCTTTCTGCCCCACAGTCACCTTCCTAAAGTGACCATTCACACCCTGCACAGCAACACAGCAGACGAATTGCAGAGCGGCATGGTCAAACACACGCAGAGGACTGAGAAACCAATACAGATACACTCGGCTGCAGCTGGCAAGTTATTAAAACAACACTGATGCTCACTCACTCAAACAGATTCCACACACACACACAGCTAAGAAGACTGACGAGAGAAACTGTATCATCAAAGTTGTTTCATCCTTTGCTTATACTGACTTCAACAAAGAGAACACATGCACAACCTGTCTGAGAGTTGATACAACTCGCTTAGCTCAGGTTAGTGAACTCTGGCGGCTGTGGGCTCAGGCACGAGAGCGGCTGAATAGCAACAAGCTCGTTGACGCCTGACCGTGGGGCTAGCATGGCTAACGTTAGCATGCTAGCCCGTTGCTGGGCAAGCAGCAAGTTACCAGCTACGCTAATGATGTCACGTTGGACCGGAACACGAACCGATAAAGGGACGTGAGTCTCATCGAGCAGGGTGGACTTGCCTTCTGGGTTGCATAGCGGTCGACTATAGCTCCGAGGTAAGAAAACGAAATAAAATTGAAATATCGATGTCTTCATTGAAAAAAAGTCGGAGCAGCGGCCATTTTCTCCCAGTGTGACAACAACAGCTAAACTTCCGGTATGGGCAGCGAGGGGGCGGAGCCACACGAGCGCCTATATAATAGTGGTGCTGCCGATCTGATTAATGCCAGACACATCTGAAACGTGATATAAACAAGGTTGTCTCTCTTAATCAGAATGCAAGTCTGATCAAGTATAAAAATACCCCAAGAGCCTGTTTGTAACTGAATATGAATTTAAGTTTGTTCTTAAATAATTAGAGCTGCAAGCAGCGATGGACAGGTCCTTGCACAGAGGGGGCACTGATTTCTACATGTGTAGCAAATATTATCTGCAGATCCATAAAATATTAAATTTATATCACAAATCAGACTGATTGATAATCCACACGTCTCACTTTAGACTTTTAATACTTTTTTCTATAGATACAAAAACTAAATTTTGTCAAGAGTCCTGCTGACACACAATCGCTTCCTATCAAAGCATGTAGTCTGGTTGGTGTTATAATTTTTTAGTACAATTCTCAACATCTCAGTACATCAGGTTGCCTACAGGGAGCACAACCTCCAAGTTTCACACATCTCAGATATACACATATGTTCAGAGAAATACATTTTTCAATACATGTATGTTTATAAACAAAAGGTCTCATTGTCATGGGGGCCAGCCGCCATCTTGTTATCGTAGGGGTTGCTGCTGCGGCCAGAGCTGTAGCCTATGTAGCCGCCATGGCCTACAGCGACCTCTGAAGGACAAAAGAAAATGAAAAGCATCAGAGAGAGGAAGGGTCAGAACTTGCTGGATTCTGTCAGTAATGTTCTTACCACACACTCCTCTTCAGACCATCTTCATTTGGGACTCCAGCAGGAAATAAGACATAGACAACACGTTTACTATTAATGACGTGCGGTTTCATGGAACGTCATATCACAGACTTGTTACAGCTAAATGAGGTTTCAAATTCTGACAAAACACACTAGAGCTGACAAAACAGGTTTTGTGAAATTACATAATCAACAATTTCTTAAACAGAAGGAGTATAAAACCATTGAACAAGGCAAACAGCGAGTACTCACCAAGGTCCAAACAGCCATTGTTGCATCACAAATAAAAAGTGCTTCATGTGTAGTGTGCACGCTTTAAATAAGCACAGTGCCGGTGGCACAGCTGTTACCTATCAGCTCTAACTGATTCTGAGGACTCAGTGCTCACTAAGGTTCAGCCTTTCCTGTGACAAGCAGGTAAAACACCTAAATACTATACATATTTGCTGATTTCATATGGTATGGGAAAGGTGAAAATGTCCACTTGTCAAGTGGAAATTCTGAGTGTTTTGTATTCAAGTGCTTTTGTTGTCGTAGTGAAGGAAGATGGAGGACCCCAAATTCATTCCGACATGTTGGTTAGGGAAAAGCATTCTAGACTTGCTTATTCATCTCCTAGAGCAAAATAGTGCTGCAATAGTGCAGACCTACATACATATACAAAGAGAATAGCCCACCCTGGATTTTGTTTTCTATAGGCAGGTATAGGAGGTAATCTGACTCTCTTAAAAACTGGAATTGCCTGCATGACCTTTTTGGTACAGCTTTGGTACCTCGCTAATCAGAACTTATCTCGTAAGATCTCTGACAAGTTTGATGTCAATCAAGGATCAACTTAATTTTATCATGGAAATACTTGACCGTACATGTGCCAATGCAAAACACTACATTGTCTGGCCAAATGACTATCAAAAGACTGTCCTACCAGCCCTGCTCAGAAGGGCTACGATATAGATGGAATAGTTGGCACAATTGATGGGTGTCACTTCAGAATCCTGCAGCCACCAGTTAGGGGGGTATTATTTGAACAGGAAGCCCTAATATTCAGTGCTGTTGCAGGGTGTTGTCGATGACCTAGGAAGATTAACAGACATTTTTTCTGGACCTCCTGGAACAGTTCATGATGCCCATATGCTTAGGGTATTGCCATTCTTCAATAGTTGGAGACAGAAGTTGGGAAACCATCAATTACTTGGGGATAGTGCATATATAGCAGCTTCCCTGTCATTGTCACTCCCAAATATGACAATGGAGCCTTGAGTGAAGATGACTAATGAAAAAGTTTAATGATCAGCAGAGGGAGGTTAATATTTGAAAAAGCCTTCAGCTGCCTAAAATATAAGTGGAGATGACTCTGTGAACTACAAAATACTTGTGTAGTCATGATGATGAAAGTCATTGTGTGCACTTCACAATATATATATATACAGTATACATATATATATTTCTTTACACCCTTTGATTAATAAAATATACATTGAGGAAAAAGGTAAAAAAGAAAATCTGTCTTCATTCCTGCTGGCGTGACTGCAACAACTTTTTAAACGGAGCATTTGTTGTTGTAATTTGGCTCTTGATGTTTTCCTGTGTCCATTGAGAGGCTACCTCACATCCTTTTAGAAAAGACATCACTTTGATTTGGTCTTCTTGTTGTTTCCTTTTATGCTTGGTGGTATAAAGATTCTTGTGATAGTGCTGAACACTCAGAATCAGAAGACTGTTCAGCATCAAACTGGAGTTAGGTGAAGAGATGCCTTCTTCTGTGAAAGATTGAGTGAACTGGAGTGTTTGGACTGTTTGATTGATGATCTCTGAGCGACTGACAATTACTCCCTTTGCCGTCCCAATAACTGGAAAATCCACATCATGGTTTCCTCTGATTAGTTCACCCATTTCTTTCATAAACTGGAACTTCTAATAGGTATCTTCCAGGGTTGTACACTTTCTAGACACTTTGTCAATTTAAAAATTTTGTTGGAAGTTTACTTGCAACATCCTTCCAAAACAGCTGCTTTTCCCCCCTGCCCATTCTGATCATCGAGTTGATTTCGGCCATATTGTGTGAGAGCTCACAGCTGTCTTTCAGTAAATGCTGGCAAATGAGATGAATCAAAAATGCTGTCTGGTCTTTGCTGAAAACTTGATTTGAGGTCGCTCTTCTGTAATGCTGTCACCTAAATAAATGGAGAAAGAAAATTATTCAAGACAAAATGAAAGATTTGATTCTTAAAGTCGTGATTCTATTTAAAAATTGATTCTCATTTCAAAATGATTATTTTTGCAATTTTTTGTTTGCTTTTATAACACTAGACCATGTGAGTAAAATCCTTTTTCTTGAACCATGGAATTATTTCAACAGAAAAGTTAAGTAATGATAGGCCTATAACACAAACTAGACCTACATGGCCAGTTCTACACTTTAACAAAGGAGTAATGATTATTTGTGTTGCTACAGTGTATAGACATACCCTTCAATATAATATATGTTTATTAGAAACCAACCTTGACTTTACTCAAGCAACTAGAGCTCTCTTTGTCTTTTAGCAACTTTTGCTGCAGGTTTACAGGTGCATCTCAATAAAATGGAATATCTGGGGACATTTCATTTATGTCAGTTATTCAATTCAAACAGTGAAACTAATACATCCATAATAACTATAGTATGAAGCATTCTTTTATTCATAATTGTGGTATATACGTATGTGCCTGCATGAATATATTATGCCAGTAGGTGGAAGAGTTACCCATGTAAACCATGCATTGTGAATACACTCCACACTTGTATCTGATTCTGTAAACACAGCTCCTCTGAATTAGCTTGCCTGCTTTCTTTCATCTTTACAACACAACAGTAATGGTTGTTTATTGAGAGGCACCTGTCAGCCAGTTATCTAACATGTGTAGGGTTGATTAGATTAGATATGACTTTATTGATCGTTTGGGAGGTTCCCTCAGGGAAATTGAAGCTCCAACATGTCGCATACAGGACTGTTATTAAATTTAAGATACACAAACAGACACCAACATAGAGAGAATAAAATAATTAACAAA